>CM021101.1:557675806-558275806 GCA_007115665.2 Sequoiadendron giganteum | reverse complement strand
TCAATCAACTAGCATCTCCAAATCTCATGTCCTCTTAATCAATCAACCAATCATTCTTTCAACCTGTCTTGCGCTTGCATCAATCTCAATCAGCTTCATCAGCTCATCAACCCGGCTATACTGATCATTTCCATCAATTTTTCAGTTATGCCTATCGATTGTGCATTTCCATCAAATGTATACCACCGCTTTATCACTTGCGTACTATCAAGTATCTGATCATTTTCTTGGTCACATCTATCATGAGATTAATATTCTTCCAATTTATCTGATCAATCTCTCGAGGGGGCATATCATTCTTATCATAATCCTTACCAGGATATCTCTGGGGCATGTATCAGTTGATCAATCTTTTTTCTTTGAAACAACGCGACAAGCTGCGTTGTCTCAAAGAGGGGAAAAATGTAGACACATAAAAATGTCCTCGTAATCATTTTTAAATCATTTCACATTTCATTCAATTATCCATATATTATAACCATTTATTCATAAGCATTTATAGCATCTATAAGCATTATTCATAAAATCATTTGATCATTTATCATTTACCATTTAAGTATAAATCACTAAAATATCATTGAATCATTTAATAATCTTTCCATTTATCCATTCATCTCATATTCATATTTTATGCATTTCCATTCAAATATTATACTCATAAAACCCATGTCCATAATCACTTCATTAAAACCATTTTCATAATAATTTATCCACCATAAAATATTAATATGTTAGTGCATTTACACATTTCATGCATTTGCATATTCATTTAAAATATCACAAATATTCATTAAATTATTCATTTACCACCTACATGCATTTATCCATTTCAATATTTTATCTTACCCATCTCATGCATGTGGGATATTTTCCTCCATGCCAATCTCTTATCCCACACTCCCTCCACAACTTGCATTCACCCTAAAGATTCCTATTTAAACAGGACTCTCTTCTCATTTTGACCCCTACATGAATTTGGAATACTTTTTCCCACTCACCATAGCCTCTTGCTACATTTTGTGCTCACAAAAATCTGAGAGCAAATGCATAAAATAAGATCTTGGTGAAAGGGAGACAATGGAGTTATGTTCTTTTAAGTGCAGATTTTGATTTCTTTTAAGCAAGTTTGTGATCTTAGTGTAGTTGCATGTTTTTGCTGGTTTGCATTTAAATTAGAATTACTCTATTGATGTGGGCTGAAATGATGGTTCTTACTCCATAGAATCATTCTTTTTTTTTGGCTCGACATGTTATCTTACCTTGATTTATATAAAATATTCAGGATATTAATCTTGTTATCTTACCTTGATTTACATGTTTTAAAATTAATTTTGTTAGAAGAATAATTAAATTTAATTGAAAAGGTGAGCCAAATTGACAATTTTTGTATTTGCAGTTTGTCAGCACATGGGAGAGCCATTATATATTTTTTGGATTGATATTTGGCTTTAGGCAGAGTACTTGAAAGCATTGAAAAGATAGAGAATTAAATGGCTTTTTGTAGCTTAATCATTATCAATATCCACTAACAAGTCAAAATAAATTTTGCTCACTTTTGATCAAAACTTATAAATATGTTGAACTTGACACTTGTCTTCATTCTAGAGACTTTATGTAGGAATTTGGGCATGTGGAAAATTCATCCATCGAATGATGAACTATTTTTGTACATTAATTTTAATTGTCTAAGTATATTAACGTTATATTAACCTATTATATAATAATATTTTTGTGGAGTATACTATGATTTTTATTCACATACCAGTTCCTTGACAATTAAGACTAATATTAAATATATATTTCAAAGTAGTAAACAAATGAATCATACAAAAATTACAAATTTCTTTTCAGTCTTAAAAAATCAATTGCTACATTTTGAATGCTTAATGTGGCAAAGCCACTGTATTATATTAAATATAAAAAAGATACAATTTTGAAGTACAAAAATTTCATTACCATTAGCAGAGGAGACTGGTAGTGGAGGACCATGATGGTCCATGGAGGCCCTAAATCAGGTGTTTGAGAAGGAGGTGAATTGAATTGAACAAAGAGTGGAGATGAAAATGGCATCACCCAAGTCCTTCCTCCAAACTCCAGACTCAACATTGATTCATTTTTAATATCATAGACCAAACCACACCTCATAATAAGTAGGGCAAGAGCTTGCACTATAGAAGAAACCAGTTCAACTTTGGGAAAGACTCCACCAATAGGGGCTAACCCAAATTCAAAATTATAATGCTCAAGTGCCAACTCCAATGAAGAAAGAGAGTAAATGAAAGGTTGGAAATAATATATTTCCAATATCTTCTCCAACTCTTTATCTAAAAAAATGTCCATGCGATTGGACAAGAAAGTAGAAGATACCACATAAAATAGAGCATGGGGCTTGTCTTGAAGCCATGTTCCCTACATAGAATTATTCTTATAGCCTTCTCAACAGACACACAAGGAATAGTGAATGCCCACCCAAATTTTGTCTATCATATGCATTGTTGCTTATTTTCTCCGAAAAACATTTAGGTAGCATGACACACCATGAAGACTCCATAATCTCACAGTGAAATTGTGAATAGAGAAGAGAGAAAGTAAATATGTTATAAATTATATGAACATCAAGTTGGCGAAGTATATATAGAATGAAGACATCAATACTTAACACTTGAGAATTTAATTCACTACAAGACACACATGTTGATGTGACAAATGATAATATTATTTCACAAAAATCAAGTTATGACTTTAATTGATTTAAATAACACACCTAAATAAAAGGTCAATCATTGATCTTTTCAAATCTAACGGTTCTAGGGTGATTCTGGAGGTTTGAATCCACAAGTTTAGAGCTTTAGACATTTCCTTCCAAAATGCAACTAAACCGTCCATCAAACATTCATCGAATGGTAAAATATTTTTTTACATTAATTTTAATTTTCTTGGTATTTTAATGTTATACTAACTTATTAAATAATATAATGCATAGTCGCTAAGTTGCACTGACATCTAGCTTTAGACATAGTACTTTGAAGCATTGAAATGATAAGAGAATTAATTGGCTTGCTATACCCTAATCATTATTAATAGCCACTAACAAGTCACAATAAATTTTGCTCACTTCTGATCATAACTTATAATATGTTGATACTTGTCTCCATTTGAAAGACTTTATATAGGAATTTGGGTGTGTGGAACCGGAATAAAAAAATATATAGCATTTGATATTTTCGCCACCCACACTATGATTTTTATTGGCATACCAGTTTAATTCGCCATGACAAATTTTAATTGGTTTGAAAATAGGTTTAATTTGCTAATGAAAATATTTTGTTGGTTTGAAAACATGTTTAATTTTCCAATGAAAATATTTTATTGGTTAAAGTATAGGTTTTATTCATCAATAGAAATATTTTTTGGTTTGAAAATAGGTTTAATTCACCAACAAAAATATTTTTTGGTTTGAAAACATGTTTATTTCACCAATGAAGTTTTTTAACTGGTTTGAAAATAGGTTTAATTCACCAATGAAAATATGTTATTGGTTTGAAAATAGGTTTTAATCGCAAATGAAAATATTTTATTGGTTTCAAAAAAAATATTATTCATCAAGATTTGATACAAACTTCAATTGATTACAAAATATTTTCCAATTAAATTTATATATTTTTCTTAAAAAAAAAAAAATTGCTAATAAAATTACTATATTTTTTAGGAATTATACAAGATTCCCTAGGTTTTTACACCTTTTTGAGGGGGGGGCAGGGGTGGGTCTTAAAGTTATCCCTGGAGGTGACACTATTAGCAAGGATTGTAGGAATAAATCAATAACAAAAAATCCTAAAAACTAAATCAAACTAATAATAGAGGAAAATAGATTATTTTTTTATAAAAATCAAGACCACAAAATGAAGAAGCGTGATATAAATAATATTGAGAGGGCTAAATAAATCCAAGTTAATACCTAGTTAAAAACCCTAAATTACCATGTGAATTCATCTTTTCTTTTAGTATATGTTAATTTGATATTAGTAAATTGGTGGTTCATTTCAATATATATATTTTTTTAATAAAAAGAGGGTAAAAACTTTATTAAATCAATAAAGCAATACAAAGAAAGAAAGTACAACCAATCCACCAAGGAACAAAGCCAACAATAGGGTCATTAAGTAACACCTAAGAAGAATCTCATATCCTCTATAACCAGCTCCTCCGGCTCTTGAAACAAATTCTCAAGAAGGCCACCCCAATCTCCCAAATTCCAATCTCCCCTCCACTTAGATACCCATTTAGCTAACCCATCAACCACCTTATTCCACTCTTGTGGGATATGGTAGAAGGTGATAGAATCCATCACTCTACCAAAAGAGATGATTTGATGAACCATGAATGCCAACTACCAATTCACCTCCTCTAATTGGCACTTATTCACTCAATCACAATTTGGGAATCAGACTCAAATTATCCTTCTCCAACCAAGGGCATAAGCCCTTTTCAAAGCTAAGAGAATAGCCAAAGCCTCCATGAAATTTTTAGATTGCTGACCTTTATATTCCAAGAAGAAGAACTCAACAACCCCAAAACTATCTCTGCCAATTCCCCCTACCTCAACATGACCAGGATTACCTCTAGAGGACCCATCAATATTAATATTCAACACCTCAAGAGGAGGAGGCCACTAATGACCCTCCCTAGGGACCTTCCCTCTATCGCTCTAACCCATACCAGCTCCAGGCTCCCCTACCATAAATAGGAAGCCCCAAACTCTGAACCATCCCCATTTCATTAGGAACCACGGGGATCGAAAGACCACACTTGGCCACAAAAATATCTTGAATAACCCCCAAAATTCTCATCCAAACCTGCCTCACTTGAAGCTTCTTATCCAAAAAATTATGTGGTTACACTCCAACTAGATATGCCAAATAATCAAGCTGGGACCAATTTTCCAAGCAATGTGGAGAAAATAAGTCTTAGGAGGAGAGTTCCCTAGCCTGACCTAGAAGTCCTCCAAAGAAGAGGCATGCCTACAAGGTTGCTTCCAAGCCTCCCACCAGATATGCCAAATCTCCCTAACAAAAGAGCACTAAAAAAGAGATGATAAATGTTCTCTTCACTATTAGAGCACAACACACACCTAGAGGGGCCTTGAAAACCGCATTTCCAAAGATTCTCCTAGGTCAGGCATCTTCCACACATCATAAGCCAAGAGAAGAAATTGCACTTGGGCCATGAGATTTTTTTCTAGATTTTCTTCCACCAGGGGACTCCTATACCTCTAAACATTTGTTTTTCTAGCACCTAATAACAAGAGACTATAGTGAATTTTCCTTTCTATTCATGACTCTAGGCGAGAAAATCTCTCTCCAAAAGAGAGTTTCACATTCTACTCACCAAGATGCAAGCAAGCTCTTGATGATCCTCTAGAAAACCCCTAGGAGGCCACTCCGATGGGTCTTTTCATCGGAACATAGTAGCCTACTCCAAAATATAAGGGATTTTGAAGTCCTCAAGCCAAGCTTCACAAAAATCCTACATAACTCTTGCAAGTGAGGATGTGTTGACATAATAGGAGAGTGCCTATTCCAATAATCATACCAAAAAAGAGCATTTGAACCTCTATTGCAAATCCAAAATAAGCCTTGCTTAATTAGATTAGCCCCTCTCTTAAGGGTATTCCAAATCATATAACCTTTACTCTCCAGATAGTATCTAGGCATGTTCACACAATCAACACCTCCTAGATATATTAAGGTGAGGATCTTAGCCCAGGGTTGCTATTGTTGAGAACACCAATGCCAATAAATTTTGGCCACCAAAGCTTGACCATTTAAATCAGCTCACCTCAAACCAAGACCACCAACCTGCTTCGACCGAAACACATCATCCCAAATAACTAGACTCCACTTACTTGAGAGGAGATTACTAGACCAAATAAATTGATGAAAAAGACACTCAAAATCTTTGAAAAAGTTGGTGGGGGCCGACAACAAAAATCACCTGTACAACGAGAGAGCTTGGACCACAAAATTCAAAAGAGTTACTCTACCAACACTGAAGAGCCACCTACAAGTCCAATGATTGAACTTCTTACATAATTTCTCAATAGAATAATTCCAAAACACCCTAGAAAGCATGCAAATGGGTATAGGAATACTGAGATAAATAAAGGGGAGCAAACCAATTTGGAACCTGAGAATCCTGACAATTCATTGTTGAATAAGCTTAAGAGTATTAAAGAAAAAAATTAGGAATTACCCTCATTAATGCTCTACCCTGAAGCAGCCAGATAACAGTCCAAGGCCTTCCTCAAGTTGACCACTTCATCCACCCTTTCTAAGCCCATCAATGTCATGTCATCCACAAACTAAAGGTGGGATTGGGGGTAAATTATTGCCCTAGCGCTAACCCTAAATGAGACCAAGCTCCACACGGGATCACAAAATATCCCAAGCCCCTTGGCCATCAAAATGAATAAATATGGGGATAAAGGATCTCCCTACTGTAAACCCCTAGAAGCTCTAAAGAGATTTGAAGGTTCACTATTAACCAACAAAGAGAAGGAAGAGGAAGTGATGCAACTCATAAGCCACTCAATCCAAGTACTGTCAAACCCAAACGCCTGAAGAAATTTTAATAGAAAATCCCATTTGACCTGATCATAAGCTTTGGCCATGTCCAACTTAATAAACATAGCCTTCTGCCTAGAGGAAGCCATGGAGTGCATAGTCTCAGCTGCAATCACTATGCCATCAAGAATCTTCCTTCTAGCCACAAAACCACCTTGCTCCTCAAAAATCATCCTGCTCAACCATGGATTACGACGTTCAACAATCAAATTAGTAATTACTTTGTACACCCCATTGCAAAGGCAATTGGTCTAAAGAGATCCAAAGAAATAGAACCCTCCCACTTAGGAAAAAGATCTAGAAAGGTAGAATTCATCGCTCTTAGAATTTTCTTGTTCTATTGAGACTCTTGAACAACCTCGAGAAGGTCAAGCTTAATAACCTCCCAAAACTCCTGAAAGAACTCTATGGGAAGCCCATTGAGGCCGAGAGCTTTTCCTTTCTTCATTTGAAACACTATATTTTATAGTTTAGCCAAGGAGAATGGTTTGAGAAGAGAATCATTCATTTCACTTGTCACCAAATAAGGGATGCAAGCTAAAATTGAAGCCTCCTCAACACTGGTAGGAGGGGAGTCATCAATAAACAAAGCAAAAAACATTGAATATCCTCTTTAGAAATATCAACAGTAGAATAAAGATGCTCCCCCTCTTGAGACATAAGAGAAGAAATAATATTACCTCTCCTTCTATCCTTGATCGAATTATGAAAGAAAGAGGTATTCCTATCACTTTCCTGGAGCCAATCAATGTGGGACTTCAAGGAAGAAAAGGCTCCAAAGAACATAACTATCGAACATGTGACCACAAATTCATCTTACCAAGGAAGTCATTAGGAGCATATATGTTAGATAATAGAATTCTCTCACCCAACTCCAAAGTAGAAGAAACAAGAGAAACATAGTACCTGTAGGAGAACCACCAATAAGGAATTGTTGTCACGAAGATTGCACTCAAATGCCAACTTTATATGCTCAACAATCTCATTAAAAATCTTTGAGCTTGTGGGTATGCCCATAGTGAAGATGAATCTCTAGATAAAGGGCTGGTTCCTTGTGATACCTCCTACAAACTACCTTCTAATAGGAAATGTTGGAAAATGTGCCTCAACTTGCTGGCTTGAACCTCTGTTAAGGACTTGACAAATTTACTTTCTGTTCATGTATTTTTTGCTATACCGTAGAGTCCTTCCTTCTCTTTGGCGCCAGCGTGATGAACCTTGGCTTCATCGGCAAAATGATCACATATCAGTGAGTGACAATTTGTTGTCTCACCGATATGCTGATATGTGATGAACTGTATTGGTGTGACTTGGGGTCATCGGTGGAACTCTTCACCGGGCTACGCCGATGGATCGATGGTAGACGAAAGTGACTTGGATTCTGACAACAGTGGGGATCACAATAGAGTGTATCAATTAAAGGTGATCCTGATCTATGGTTGTAATGTGATTAATCCAACGGTGCTCATTTATTCCACACTCCTTTGTGATGAGAACCGACAGACTCTTATGAAGAAAGCAGAATTGACTGAGCGTATGACACTTGTCGGCTTAATCAACGGTGCTTGCTAGTCCCGTGCCTCTTGTGGTGGGTCCCGAGTGACTAATGAGGGGTGTGCAGGCTTCGAACATGTGTCGTCATGTTAAGTCTTTTTGGGAGACTTATTGGGAATATTGTAGATTCCCTTTTGATTCTCCGAAACTTCACAAGCAGTGTACGCTTGTCTTGGTGGACCTTGGCCACGACAAGTGGTATATGAAGGGGGAAACACACAAAATTGTTGACTGCTGATGTGTAAGCCATTCAGTGGAGGTTGCTCACTTGGATAGAGGCCATTTGGATTCCTAAGAAGTTTTGACGGTTAATCTGCAGGGGAAGTTGAATCGAACCAGTTGTGCAAAGAATGAATCAATCATGGCATTTGCTGTGCATGGTAACACACTAGTATCATAATGGGTTGAAAGTTCAAAGTTTGAATGGATCGATGTGTGATCAGTTTGTGAAAATATTTGTATGCTGAGATGAGAAGCATTGGGAATAGTGTTGTTCTGTGTAAGGTTGATCAGGGAATTTTTTTGCTGTAGTTATTGTCACCTGCGAAGGAGATTCTAAAACTTGTATGTAAAGTTCCTTTACTGTAATACAAGAGATATTTCTATGGTGTGGTGGGGTTTTCCTCCTGTAAGGGTTTTCCCACGTAAATATAGTGTCATTTGTGTTTGAATGTCTCAATTCTATAATTTCTTACATGTGCATCTTAATGAATTGTAATTGTAAAATTTTGAAAGGCATATCTCTTTTCTCCTCTAAGTCTTGGCATTAGGAAAATTTGTTTCGCAATCGAATTTTTCCTAACAAGTGGTATCAGAGCCTAGCCAGTTGTGTTATCCTTGTGGGTAGGTTGGTTTTTTGTGTCAATTTCTGTTCAATGGGAGTTTTGTAGAAGTCTTGAAATTTGTCTAATTACACATTGAGATGGCAACGACAAGTACGTCTGAAAGGATTGAAATTGAGAAATTCAATGGCAACAATTTTGAGTTGTGGAAACCTAAAATGGAAGACCTATTGGTGGATCACGATATTTGGATTGCTATGTCTAGAATGAAAACTATAGGCATGAAGCAAGAAGATTGGGAATTGGCAGATCGAAAAACAAAAGGGTTGATAAGACTCTATTTGGTAGACTCTGTTCTCTTGAACGTTCATGAAGAGAAGAATGCATCTTTGTTGTGGAAGAAGATTGGAGATATTTATTAGGGTAAATACTTGGTAAATAAATTGTTCTTAAGGAAGAAGTTATACTCTTTGAAAATGCAGGAGGGGGCGTCTGTTGCTGATCATCTAAATATGTTTAACATGCTGATTTCTTAGTTAACATCTGTGGGTGTGAAGATTGATGATGAAGATCACTGTATGTTATTGTTATGTTCTTTGCCAGATTCTTGGGATCATTTGGTGATGGTGATTGGGAGCATGACAACCACTTTCAAGATGGAGGATGTGGTTGCTTATTTGTTATCAGAAGAGATGAGAAGGAAATATTTTGAGATGGTGAAGGAGGCTCTTGTTGTTCAAGGTAGATTGAAAGAAAAAGGCAAGAAGAAGGACAAGAAGTCCAAATCGAAATCAGAAGGGAGATCAAAGTCTCTTGGAAAGAAGTCTAAGGTGAAGTGATGGAATTGTGGGCAGCCTAGTCATGTCTGAAGGGATCACAAAGAGGAGAAAAAGAAGTGGAAGAGAAATTCTTTTGGCAATGATTCTTCTCAGAGCGATGCAGATGCCTTTATTGCAGCCTTGAAAAATCAGGAATCAGATGATGTCTAGTTGATTGATTCTAGAGTATCATTCCACATGACATCTCATGGAGACTGGTTTACAAAGTATGAAGAATGAGATGGTGGAAAGGTGTATCTCACAAGCAATTCATCTTTGGAGATAGTTGGCCGTGGAAGAGTCAGAATTCAGTTTCCTGATGGAAGAATTAAGGGAATTGATGGCATAATGCATATACCAAGTCTGGCTCAAAATTTACTTTCTGTAAGCAAGCTGAACAATATTGGAGTGCAAGTCTCATTCTCTAGCAATGGCTATAAAATGACTAGAGGCTCAATGGTGCTTGCTAGGGGTGTCTGAATTGGTACTCTGTACAAGTTGGATGCACTGGTTGTTCAATGCAATAGTGTCTCTGCAAAGTCACATAAGGTTGTTCATGAAGAGAAGAATGAAATGTTCCTATTGGAGCAAATTCCTTGGAAGTTAAACTTCCAACAGAAAAGACTATGCTATGGCATCAGAGGCTCGGTCACATTGGTGAAAAAGGTTTGAAAGCCTTGAAAAATAAAAACCTGGTTGAGGGGCTTGATGATTGTAACCTGGAATTTGAATTTTGTGAACATTGTGTATATGGTAAACAACACCATGTTTCATTTTACTCTAGTCCTCATAAATCTTCTAGTGTTATAGATTATATTCATTCTGATGTGTGTGGTCCAGTGGATGTTCCTTCATTATCAAAGTCTAAGTATTATGTTTCTTTCATTGATGATTATTCGAGAAGGGCATTTGTGTATTTCTTAAAAAGTAAATCAGAAGTGTTCAGTCATTTTAAGGTATTTAAAAACCTTGTGGAAAATTAGACTGAATGAAAAATAAAGTGTCTAAGGACTGACAATGGCGGTGAGTTTTGTTTTGATGAGTTTGAAAGGTATTGCAAAGAACATGGGATTAAGAGGCATAAAACAACACCTTACACTCCGTAACAAAATGGAGTTGCTGAAAGGTTGAATAGGACACTGATGGAGAAGACAAGAAGTATGTTGAGCAATGTTGGTCTGGAGTAGAAGTTCTGGGCTAAGGCTATGGCTACAACATGTTACTTGTTGAATAGATCACCTTCTTCAACACTTGTTGATAAAATGCCTATGGAAGCTTGGTCTAGTAAGAAGCCCTCTCTTAGACATATTCATGTCTTTGGCTGCGAAGCATATGTTTATGTGCTGGATGTAAAAATATTTAAATTGGACAACAAAGCTGAAAAATGTATCTTCATTGGGTATGGACTTAGTGTGCAAGGATACAAGCTTTGGAATCCTATGACTAAGAAGGTATTATACATCAGAAGTGTAATCTTTCAGGAACTAAAACCTTCTTCAGTGGATCTGTAGTCAGGGATGAAAGAAGATAAAAAGGATAATGATGTTGTTGAGATACCTCTAACTCCTGAAAAATAGGAACAACACATTGAAAGTGTACCTGAAAATGAGGAGAGTTCGAGTAACTCTGAGAGTTCTGAACAAGAACAAGAACCACAACCTCAACCTCAGCCTGTGAGGAGGTCTACACGTGAGAATAAACAACCTGATAGGTATGGATTCTCTATGTTAGAATCTAGTTGTGCCTATGCTTTGCTTACTAATATCGATGAGCCTAGGACTGTAAAAGAGGCAGTTGAAATGTTTGATTCAGATTCTTGGTTGGAAGACATGAATGAAGAAATGGCGTCATTAAGGAAAAATGAAACTTGGGATCTAGTTCCATTACCTGAAGGTAGAAAGCTTGTGGGCTGAAAATGGGTGTTTAAAAAGAAAATTGTTCTGGATGGCAGTATTAACAAGTATAAAGTGAGATTGGTTGCAAAGGGTTATTCCTAGGTAGAGGGAATTGATTATGGGGAAATTTTTTCTTCAGTAGCAAAGCTAGCATCTATTAGATTTATTCTGTCACTTGCAGCAACATATGATTTGGAGATTGAGTAGATGGATGTAAAGACATCGTTTCTTCATGGTGATCTTGAAGAATAAATTTATATGTCCCAGCCTGAGCACTTTGTGAAAAAAGGTAAAGAAAATCTGGTTTGCAAGTTGAAAAATCTCTGTATGGTTTGAAACAATCACCTAGAATGTGGTACCAAAAAATTGACACATTTGTTTTGTCATTGGAATTTGTAAGATCAAAATCAGATCATTGTGTGTACTATAAGACTGAAAATGATCGGGTACTTATTATTGCCATTTATGTTGATGATATGATGTTCATAGGAAATAGTAAGTTAATGATTTCTGATCTAAAATCTTAGTTGTTTGCAAAGTTCAAAATGAAAGATCTTGGTACAACTAGGTATATTCTGGGGATGGAAATAACTAGGGATAAAAAGATCAAAAAAATTTGGCTTAGCCAAAGTAAGTATATTAACATTGTTTTGGAGAGATTTGGTATGAATGTTTGCAAGTAGCTAGTTGTTCTAGTTTTGTAGGGGACAAAGCTATCTGTTGAAGATTGTCCAAAATCTCCTAGTGAGATGGAGGACATGACCAAAGTGCCTTATTCTAGTTGGAATTTTAATGTATGCAATGGTCTGTACAAGGCCAGAAATTTCCCAAGTAGTGGGAGTTCTTAGCAGATTTATGGAAAATCCAGGAAGGACACATTGGGATGTTGTGAAAAGAGTGTTTAGATATCTGAGGGGAACTTCGAGATATGCTCTATGTTACCATGGCAATTTGGTTGGATCATAGAGGACTCTCAGTGTTCATGGTTATGTGGATTCTGATTGGGCAGGGGATATTGATAGCGAAAGGTCCACCAATGGATATAATTTCATGTTGAATGGTGGTGCAATTAGTTGGATGAGCAAGCGACAAGCTGTAGTCGCTTTGTCCACTATGAAGGTTGAGTACATGGAAGAAACTCATGCTTGTAAGGAAGCCATTTGGATGAGAAGATTGTGTTCTGATATTGGTTTTGATGCAGGGAAAATTATTATTTTTTGTGACAGTCCGAGTGCTATTTGTTTGGTGAAAAATCCAACTTTCCATGCCAGGACGAAACATATCGATGTGCAGTATCACTTTGTTTGAGATATGGTGGAGGATGGAAAGGTCTATTTAGAAAAAGGTGGATACTCTGAAGAATATTGCTGATGCATTGACAAAGCCAACGAGCATGGAAAATTTTAGGTGGTGTGCAAGTTCGATGGGCCTTGGGGCCTATGATCTTCAGTAAGTTTGAAATCTGGAGGAAGCTAGTAAGTCTTCATCAAGTGGGAGCTTGTTGGAAAATGTGCCTCAACTTGCTGGCTTGAACCTTTGTTAAGGACTTGATGACTTTACTTTCTATTCATGTCTTTTCCGATATACTGCAGAGTCCTTCCTTCTCTTTGGCGGTAGCGCGCTCAATGAACCTTGGCTTCATCGACAGAACAATCGCATATCGATGAGTGACAATGTGTTGTCTCACCGATATGCCGATATGTGATGAATTGTATCGGTGTGACTTGGGGTCATCGATGGAACTCTTCACTGGGCTACGCCGATGGACCGATGGCAAACGAAAGTGATTTGGATTCCAACGGAAGTGGGGATCATAACAGAGTGTATCGATTAAAGGTGATCTTGATCTATGGTTGTGATGTGATTAATCCAATGGTGCTCGTTTATTCTATGCTCCTTTGTGATGAGAACCGATAGACTCTTATGAAGCAAGCAGAATTGACTGGGTGTATGACACTTGTCGACTTAATCAACGGTGCTCGCTAGTCCCGTGCCTCTTTTGGTGGGTCTCGAGTGACTCATGAGGGGTGTGCAGGAAAACACGTGTTGTCATGTTAAGTCTTTTTAGGATACTTATTGGGAATATTGTAGATTCCCTTTTGATTCTCCAAAACTTCACAAGCAGTGTACGCGTGTCTTGGTGGACCTTGACCACGACAAGCGGTATATGAAGGGGGAAATGTATAGACCTGTTGACTGCTGATGTGTAAGCCATTTAGTGGAGGTTGCTGACTTAGACAAAGGCCGTTTGGATTCCTGAGAAGTTTCAACAGTTAGTTTGTAGGGGAAGTTGAATCAGACCAGTTGTGCAGAGAATGAATTGATCATGGCATTTGTTGTGCATGGTAACACACTAGAATCGTAACGGGTTGAAGGTTTGATGTTTGAACAGATCGATGTGTGATCAGTTTGTGAAAATATTTGTATGCTGAGAAGAGAAGCATTGGGAACAATCTTGTTCTGTGTAAGGTTGATCAGGGAAATTTGTTGCTGTAGTAATTGTCACCTATGAAGGAGAGTCTGAAACTTGAATGTAAAGTTCGTTTACTGTAATACAAGAGATCTTTCTTTGGTGTGGTGGGTTTTTCTTTTGTAAGGGTCTTCCCACGTAAATCTTGTGTTATTTGTGTTTGAATGTATTTCTCAATTATGTAATTTCTTACATGTGCATCTTAATGAACTGTAATTGTAAAATTTTGAAAGGAATATCTCTTCTCTCCTCCGAGTCTTGGCATTAGGAAAATTTGTTCTGCAATCAAAATTTTCCTAACAGGAAAAGGGATAGAAAGAAACTTGGAATTGAAACCTATCCTAGGAGGTGATGCACCAGATGTTCTAGACCTACTTGCTTATTCAAACTCACAATGTATTCAACAAATAAGATCAATTCTTTTCACAACTCAACTAAGCATGTAACACATAAGTATTTTACTGGAAAGGGGTTGAATTTAGAACATGCATGAAGGAAAACAAAGTATTTTCTCAACTTCAAACTACTAAAATAAGCTTACTCTATCCATGAATTGCG
This sequence comes from Sequoiadendron giganteum, assembly GCA_007115665.2. Taxonomy (NCBI): domain Eukaryota; kingdom Viridiplantae; phylum Streptophyta; class Pinopsida; order Cupressales; family Cupressaceae; genus Sequoiadendron; species Sequoiadendron giganteum. The sequence continues at coordinate 558,261,106 of CM021101.1, read as the reverse complement.
TTAACCATGCATCTCCCTACATTCATTCTATTTGAATGAGACAAAATTAAAAGATTCTAATAATGAATCACATAAATATCATCAGATCACTCATACACTATAACACAAGAAGTATTAAGAAGGAAAACTGTTGCTTTCTTTATTGAAAATGAAAGGAATTTTCTGCTACAAGTTGATCAATTTGAATTACAAAAATTTCTAGACTCTCTACAATACACAAGAGAGCAAAAATGAAAGAATTGAGAAAAAAGATAAAATTTTTCCAATATATATAATAGATAACTCCCAAGAGCTAGGAGGTGGCACAAAATGACTGAAAACTGAAAGTATTTAAACTAGAAATCACAAAATGACTAATCTAGAAAACATGATAACTAAACGAGAAAGCACATAAATAACTAAACTAAAAAGCATGTAAACTACAGAAGTAGCAAAAATTGTAAACAAACTATGGAACACCTAGTTAATAACAATGAATAATAGTTTGAACAATTAGCACAATATGGAAATGACAGATAACAAGTGCTTTGAAACTTCAGACTCTAAAACAATAGTCTTAATGACTCTACAGAGTTAACATAGAAAAATGACTACAACCATAATTATTATTCATGTAATAAAGACAACAAAAATAAAAGTACTCATCTATTTAATCTATTCTCCCTTGAGTGGCCAGCTCGCGGGTTCCTACATTTTTTCTCATATCACATGCACAACATATTCGAAAGCTCATCCATTAAAAATAATTTCTATCCATAATTTCAAAAACTCAAAGATTGATATGCAATAGTCTCTTTATTCATATATATTCAAAAAACATGTCGACAACATAACATTACTATTCTGTATTGTCCTTTCCTTATGGAGATTACATATTTATAGAAAACTTCTAACTAAATCCTATATTTCAGATGACTTAGATTACCATTAAAAAAGTCTATAACAAATTGTAAACAAACTTTATGTCTTTAAATACCCATTATGTAGATATTAAAGCTTCTCGAGTCGAGCCATGAAGTCTTTAAACTTTTAAAGCATAACAAAAATTTAATTAAAAGAGATTATGATTTCGGTCCATCATCCTAAAGTTCTGGAGCATGTTTCTAGTGCATATCTTCAATTTGTTCTGCAGCTCGTGCTGGTTGAACACTTTTATCTGTTGTATGATGACCGATTATTATCCTATAAAATACTTAAAATAACCCATTAAATCTGCATTGGCAAGATACTTCAATAAATCACAAGAAATAAAGTTTGTACTATTTTTCTCAAAAGATAAGTAATTATTATGCCTAAAGTTTAATTAATTGGTAGATAATAAGTATTATATGTATGAGGAAGGGCTTTATTATGTTATCATGATAAGGTTGTTTTTACCTCATCACTTCCTCCCCTTCCTAATTCCTGGTAGGTCCTCTTGCCCTCTACTGTGACCCTTGCCCTCCATCTCTGTTCAATTCTTTATACTTAACACTAATATCATACAAATCATCTGCTGTTTTATCAAAATATTGAGGTTCACATAGGAAGCCTTGATGATAAGTGACTCCTTTTTTCCACATAATGAGGGCTCCATCATCTTGATCTGTATTTATATGAAAAGTAGGAGGTGGAAAGAGCAATAGGGGAGGTCTGTACCTCATCCCTATCCAATATGTTCTGAGGATTTTGGCCAAGGTATCTGCTCTTCTAAAGGACCATTTGATGTTAAGAGGGGAGATCACTTCTCTTTTCTTCAAATATGCTGGTAATGGGGTGTATCTCTCTTCACAGGCATGCCAAGATCTACCAATCAATTTATGCCCTTGTTCTATGAAATTATTGTAACAAAATCAAAGGCTATCATCATATCTCTTCTTCATAGTTTCATCCACTTTAACAGCTAAAAAGGTTGCTTTAAAAGCTACAGGTTTCCTATTGGGGCATCTCATATGAAGACCCACATTTTCCTCTGCTTGAGAATATTCTCTACTGCGTTTATGCCAATGAATTTGATTACACATGATAGATAAAAAAGATCTCAATTGCACTTCTCCAACAAAAAGGTTAATAAAGAAATTAGTATGCATTTCCAACAATAGATTGTGAACAAAGAATTCACATAACATGTATTGCTATTTAGGAGTAGATTCTAAAAACACTTTAACAAATTCTTTGTCATCAGGGTCATGTGGCTGATCATGATCAATTTTCAGCAATTTCCATCTTAATAATTGCTCATTTAAAAACATTGAATATAGCCTTGATGGTTTCATACATGCTAATAGAAATTCTCCTATTTGACATGCATCTTGCTTTGCCCTATAGACCCTATCAAATGACTCTTTCAAGAGTGCCAACTCCTTTTTCAACCTGTTATTCTTAATTTTAGCATTCTTCAAGAAATAGCACCGTTCCATCCATTTCATTAATAATGAGGGAATTTGAACTTGGAACCATTTAGTTACAGCTGGTTTGGTTTCAGTTCCTTTTGATTCCATTATTGGCTTATTGGTGCTTTCCTACAAATCTTGTTCTAGTTCCACAATCATACTGAGAGAAACATTCAGTTCTTCACTTTGTCTGTTCTTTTCTTCTTGAAAATCTTGAAACATGAGCATAAAATTATTTTTCAAACTTGCAATTTGTTTATCCCTATCAGACAGATTAGCATTATATGTCCTATTCTCTTGATTCCATTTTTGAATTTGTATCTACAATTCATTAATACAGGTATCCTTTTATTCTATCTACAATTTCAAATTTTGAATCTCCTGATCTCTTTTTCCTATTACAGTAACATGTACTATTATTTTCTCTTGTTGTTGTACAATAAGTTCTTCATTTTTTTGCAATTGATTTCTTAACTCATCAATTTCCAATTTCAATTTCTCTAATTCTGTATTAGCACTATCATTTTCAACTGTTTCAATAACTTTATTTACAATGGGGGACAAATTTTCTAAAACATTGTCCTCAACCTCCATAAAAGGTGGAGATTATTCCCTTTCCTCTTCCTGTATTTCCTCAGTAATGGTTTCTTCCTCTTGCTCTAGATGGGGAGGTATTTCCTCAATAAGGGTTTCTTTCTCTAGAGTCTAATAAACTTGTTCCCCTGTTTCCCTTATTTCTAAATCATCAACAAGATCCATGGTTTCTATTGGATTTTTTTATTTATTAGACTCCTTTTTCTTTGATACACTTCCTATTTCTTGAATTGGGGTTTCTATAGACTTAGACGATAATCTCTTTCTTCTCCTCAAAGGAGGAGCATTCTGAAAAGTAACAGTTAATCTTCTTTTCCTCTTCCTAGGGGGAATGCTTTCTACATCTACATGAATAATTTTGACATCTCATGGCTGATATGGGGTTCTCAATTCATTGGTTAAAGACTCTGGTGCTTCATCACCAAGATTTGTGGGAATTTGGGCTTCAGGAGCTCTAAAGGTCTCAGGGGTAGTTCCTCTAGAAGGTGAGGCAACTTGTTTGGAGGATTCCCCTTCTTCCAGTTTTCTTTTGGGCAGAGACTTTTTAAATTTCCAAAGAAATTTTTCCCACTTACTTTTTGGTTTCTTTCGAAAATGATATTTATAGATTAATTGAATTAACCCAGGGTGCTTCAATGAACCTGAACCAGTCTTATATCTTTCTATAGAGGAACTAACAGATTCACTCAAGAAGTCGGGAAAATTAACCCTAAGGGCAAGGTTTTCTTTCCCATGTCACAAATGTATTAGCATACGAAATGCAGGTCCTACCATAGTAGTAAGTGGGCCTTCACAGGTAAAATATTTTATAATCCATGCAACAGCTATTCCCTAGGGTCCTAATATGGAAGTCCTTTGAAACCCTTTGTTGTATCCTCTAGTACTGATAACTATCATGGGCTGAGGGTCTCCCTCTCTAAGAAATAATTCTGATAATTTTTGATATGTAATTTGAGAAGTTTTAGATAATTTAATACCAAAATTATCTAAACCTGAGAGGCAAGAAATAACTTTCAGAATCACCTGAAAATGCTTCCCATGTAGTGTCACCTGATCATTGGAGTAATTTTTTGCAAATGCATTCACCAATTTCTCATTGTATCCCTCAAACTTTTTAATAAAATCCAACCATCCCACTTCCTGAAACAAACTAGAAATGTTGCTTAGTCCTAGTAATTTATCCGCTGAAGCCAACTCTAATTTCTTCTTCACACCCCCCATTTTCTGTCTCCAATCTATGATTTTGCTAAAAAATTCAATAGTGCGAGAAGCTTGTGCACAATTGTTCTGAAGATATAATCGAAAAGTGATTATCTATTTTGTCTTTGTTTAAAGATTTATTGTGCAATGATGATAATTTGCATGGCGGAGTGTGAAAAGAGTGCCAGACTAGCAGTTTAATCAATGAGTGGCCCAAGTTACTAAATTAGGAAGGGAGAACTTGTGCCAATTAATTACACATTATTCAAAAATAACTACTTAAGCAAAAATTTGTACTTACTTACACTCTGTGATCGCCTAAAGATTACGTACCTTTACCAATTTAATAGGATGATGGAATGGTATTGGTTGAGGTGAAGACATATTTATTATGACTTGAGTGAGGAAGCTTGTGAATGACGAAGTCATCAATGAGGATAGGCTATCATAGTGGCTTTTATTTATGATGAAAAGATGGGAAAAATCAGAATAACCAAAGTGAGTGCGGATAAAAATAATAAAAAAAGGGAAGGCATGTGTACATAGGTGTGACAAATCAAAGCATTGGGAAGAAATTCAAATTTTATGGAAAGAGGTGGTAGAATGGAAATGGATAAGTTCTAGAGCACGCTTATGAACATGTGCTCGAAACCAATGACTAAGATCTGGAGCATGCTTTGAGGCATGCATTTGAAACAGAGAAGATAAATAGGTTTCAGAGCATCACCGAAAGATGCCGCTAGGGCAACAACCAAAGGAAGATTGCAGAGCATCATCACAAGATGCAGTCGGAGCAGCAACCGAAGGAAGATTCCAGAGCATCGTCGCAAGATGCAGCCAGAAAGAAGAAAAATGGCTATATATAAATGAACTCAAACTTCAGTAGCTTTTCTCTACCAATCACCATTCTACAAGAACATTCGTATGACGCGATAAGTTGAGCTGCAAGTTCTGAAGGATCTAGGCATCAAAGCTCACAAGTTTGAGAGTACCATCACAACCAAGTTTCTAAGTTTTGGAGCTTCGCCGTGACCAAAAGTAGGTTCCAGAGCATTGGGGAAACCAAACTAACAAGTTCCAGAGCATCGTAGCAAGGTGCTCCAGAAGTTGTTTTTGATTTCTGAGAAATCCTGCAAAATGAATAAAAATTGTTGTCCAAAAATAAGAATTAATGAAGAATGCTTTGAAACAAATTTATACACATGTCTTTTTATTACACTTTTTAAGGCTTTTAAATTTTCTTTTTTTAAATTTTTTTTTTTTTATGCAATATGTAAGGCTTAGATGGACTCTACCTTGGCAGAGTCAATGCATTGGATTCCTCCCTACATTTCTCCCAATTTTGCAAATTCTTCCTTGTTGACAGGTTTATGGTAGATACGTAGGCGATGACCATTTACCAAGAGAGTTCGTGTATCACCATCAATGGGTTTCAGCTGAACTGTGCCATCTGAGAAGACCTCAAAAATTTCATATGGGCCCAACCAATGAGTTTTGAGTTTTCCTTTGTGATCTTTATATCTAGAATCGAATAGCAGGGCCCAGTCTCCGCTATGGAACTCTCTCTCTTTAATGTGCTTGTCATGCCAAACCTTTCATTGATGTTGAACCAACTCAGTTTGATGGAAAACATCTAAATGAAGCTCATCCAACTCACTTAATTGTAAAACTCACTCCACTTGGGCTCGTTTCAAATCTACGCCCAAATCCATAGCTGTTCTTAGAGTTTGGAGTTCAAACTCAATGGGCAAGAGAGGTTTCTTTCCAAAAACAAGCTCATAGGGGCTGAACCCAATTGTGGATTTCCATGTTGTGTTGTACGCCCAAACTTCTTCAGGAAATTTCCTAGTCCAATATCTTCTCCTTGAAGAAACTGTTTTTGTCAATATGTTCTCTAACTCCCTATTAGTCACCTCCACATGGCCGTTTTCCTGCAGGTGATAGGGAGATGACTTCTTATGACTCACTTAAAAATGGTTCGTGAATGCCAAAAGAAATTTAGACATGAATTGGGATCCCTAATCTGTAACAATGGTTTTGGGGGCTCCAAACCTAAGGAAAATCTTATTATAGAGGAATTCAATGACTTGTTCCTCTCTAGCAACTCGAAGGGCCTCGACTTCTACCCATTTAGTCAGGTAATCGATACAAACTAGAATATATTATTTCCCTTGGGAGGAAGGATCTATGGGACCAATAAAATCCAATCCCCATTTCTCGAATGGTTTGAGGACTACCTGAGGCTGCAAGGGCATTTCATCAAAGGTGGTTGGTCTTCCTACTCTTTGACATTCATCACAACGATGAATATAATTTTTAACATCTTTATGCAGTGAAGGGCAATAGTACTCGACACCCAAAATTTTATGAGAAGTTCTTTTTGTAGAGTAATGATCCCCAGAAGGATCATCGTGACAGGAACTAAGGATACTGTAAGTGTCATATGCCCTGACACATCTTCTTAAGACCATATCAGGGCCACAACAGAATAAAATCCCATTAATCCATTTAAATGGGGCACTTTCTCTAATAAGTCGCTTCCTTTGTTTTGATGTAAAACCAGGTGGTACTTATGAAGCGACTAAATAGTTGGCAATGTCAAAGAACCAAGGTGTCTCTTAGAGATAGAAAATAGATTTTCATCTAGAAACTCATCTTGCACGGGTGCACAATCACTATCTTCTTTTTTAATTCAAGACAAAAAGTCTGCCATCTACATTAAATTTCCCTGGCTTGTCAAGTATTGTCACATTGAACTCCTGAAGAAGTAGTAACCACCTCATTATTCATCCATTAACTATTGGTTTATTCATCAAATATTTTACAACTGAATGGTCTGTATAGACAGTAACTTTATATCCTGTAATATAATGGAAAAATTTTTAATGGCATGAACCACATCCAATAATTCTTTTTCTGTTGTCATGTAGTTTCTCTCAGTAGATGTCAGGTTTTTACTAATGAAATATATGGTATATTTACCCCCATTCTCATCTTCTATCCCCAGTACTACACCAATTGTGTCATCCAAAGCATCAGCATAAATATGGAACAAAATATTCCAATTTGGCCCATGCAGGACAGGGGTAGAGACAAGCTTCTCCTTTATTGTTTCAAATGATAGTTGACACTCAGGTGTCTAGTTGAACTCCATGTCTTTCTGGAGAAGGGAAAACATAGGGGAAACTATTTTATTGAAGCCTTCTATAAACCTCCGATAGTATCCATCATGCCCAAGAAAAATTCTAACATCCATTTACGTCTGAGGAGTAGTCAGTTGTTGAATGACTTCAATTTTATTGGAATCAACCTTTATTCCTTCTGAGGATATATGATGACCTAAGACTATTCCTTATTCCACCATTATCAAATGCTTTTCTTGACTAAGGGATAGTTAGTGATCCTTGCAAACCTCTAAAACCTTATCCAAGTTCTGAAGGGCTTCATCATAGGTTGAACCATAGATAGTGAAGTCGTCCATATAGATTTCTACACAGTCATTGAAAAGATCAACAAATATAGCCAAAATGGCTCTCTAAAAAGTTACAGGAGTGTTACAGAGTCCAAAGGGAAGAACATGATATGCAAATTTTCCCCATGGAAAAGTAAATGTCATCTTATCTTGGTCTTCTAGTGCTACCCGAATTTGGTTGTAACCACTAAATCCATCTAAAAAGGAGAAATATTTCCTCCCAACCAAATTATCCAAAACTTGGTCTACAAATGGTAAGGGAAAATAATCTCGATGAGTGGCTTTATTAAGTTCTCTATAATCTACACATATTCTCCACTTCCCATTTTTCTTTAGCACTACAACCATAGGTGACACCCACTTACTATCAAAAATGGGATAAATAAATCTCGCTCGAAGGAGTTTTTCGATTTCAATTTTGACAAGATCCTTTAATGCAGGATTGAGTCTCCTCTGTGGCTGATGTACTGGCCTTACGTTAGGATCAGTATAAATGTGATGTGTACAAACACTTGGATGGATTCCCCTCATGTCTATGTAGTCCCAAGCAAAATATTTAGACCTTTTTACCAACACATTAAATAATCTATCCTCTTATGATTCTATTAGCCAGTTCTATTGATGTTCAAGGTTTTTCCTGACAGTAGCATAATTGTTTTTATTCTCGGATGGGTGGAAGTGACAGTATGTATTGGTTGCAACAAGGTGTTGAGAGGACAACTATGAGGTATCAGTCGATGAAATGTAGTAATGTCCTCAAAAAAATGGCTAGTTTTGGGAATCATATTGGCCAAAGGACAAGGCATTCCCATGGTAGTATAATTCTGTTCCATCCCATGTACATCAATTGGTTGTCTTAGAATTTCTGGAGCATCCACCATTTCTTCATCACTTGCACGTATGGCAAGATGCACTACATCATCTACTAATTCATCCTCTAATTCTTCTCCATGTTGCTTAATAACTACCATGATTAACGAGGCTAGACTATCTTGACCATTAGATTCTTCTGGTTCATCAACCCAGACTTTGTTATATTCGGTGGGTTTAGCAGGAAGGTACAAGAATAAATGTTTACTATCTGGACCATGTGAAATGGTCATTCCTCCCTCTTTGCAGTTAATTTTATTTGTGATAGTGGCCAACCATGGCCTTTTGAGAATTATTGGATAGCTATCTTTGGGTGTAAGTGACTGGATGACTTGAAAGTCAACTGGATATTCCCATTCATCAACTTTGACAAGAACATTTTCAATAACTCCCTTTGGAATGTCTATGGAATGGTTTGCCATCTATAAGACTGTAGTTGTGGGATGTAAATTAGTAAGGCCTAATTTTTCCATCATGTCCACAGTCATTACATTAATGGCTGCTCCTAAATCCACTAATGCATTAGGTATTTCTACCTCAATAATTATGACAATTATAAGTGGGCTACCTAGATCATCATATTTTGGAGCAACAATCTTTACAGGAAAAAAGTCATCTAAATAGCCATCAATGTGCACAATATTTATTTTCTTTGGTTTCCTCGCTAGGGTTTTAATACACAATTGTTTGATCAGCTGGTTCAACTCTGGAATATCCTTTATTGCTTGCAGCAAAGGAACCTCTATTTGTAGTTGTTTGATTTCCTGTATTAACGCAGTTTCAGAGGTCAAATACATTTCTAGAGTATCTTTCAAAGTGGTCGATTTCAGATGCTCCAGGAATGGTGCTTGAGTTTTCTATTTTGGAGAGGTATCCTTCCTAAGATCAGTTGGAGACTGACCTTCCTCCTCCTCCTGAGGTAAGTCAGAAGCTCCTACTGATGAAGGAGGCATAGTAGTGCTTGTGGTAATATTGTGGTTGGGTGGAGTGGCCTTCTCAGAAGTTTTGGGAGTAGGTTTGAATCCACAATTTCTTCAATGGTTGGCGGTTGAATTGTTCTACCAGAGCATAACTGTACATTTACACAATGTATGGAATTAAGTCCGTTAAAATTATCTTGTTCAATGGAGTATACTAGAGTATTTTGTCGATTGTTCTTAGGATTGGGAGCTGAGGTTGATTTATCTATTCACTCTGTGGAGGATTTTGGGGTGGAGGTAGAAAATTTTGTTGCTGATTCCTACGAGGCCCAGTATAGAATTGATTCTATCCCTGATTCCATTGAGGAGTAGTATGTTGTGGATACCACTGTTGTTGAGTTTGGGTTGGCCACTGTTAAGTTACCCATGATTGGTTCACCCATTCAGGGGGTCCCCAATAGGGAGTTCCCCATTTAGGTTGTTGAGGCGGGGGTTGAGGCCATGATGGAGTCCATTGATTATTAGCCTAGTTTTTTTGGGGTCTCTAAGAAGGATTGGAATTTTGTCCATAAGGAAAGCTCCCTCCTTGGCGTTGATTTACCATATTTATTTCTTCCTCAACTTGTGTAGTCATTTTTTTAGAATACTTAAGATCAGTAAGAAGCTCACACTGGTTTGTAGGATGATTTTGTTTGCAAAGCTGACAAACATTAATTTTGTCTAGGGGACATTCTCTCAACATATGTTTATTTCAACATCTTGGACAATAGATGGACAAAGTCTCAGGATTGCATGTCTTAGCTTGTATGCCATCTAGTGTACTGTTCAGTTGAACAAGTATGTCCATTTTAAGATTTTCTATTTCTTCTCGGAGCTTGCCTATTTCGTTAGACCCCTTAAAAAAAGTAGTTTTAAGAATTCCTCCACAAGTATGCGAGAAATTCTGACACAACTTACATATTTCATCAAGGCCCATCTGAGACATGTCTCCTTTTCCCATTAGATCAAGGCTTCTTCTTGCATCCTCATCGAGTCCTTTAAGAAATATAGTCTTGAGAATCTCATCACTAATGGTCTCTTCTCCACATCGTTTAGACACAAAAAGAAACATGTCTAGGTAGTCCTCTAGACTCTCGTCCTCATTTTGCCTAAGTTTAAACAACTCCTCCTTATGATCACTCACCCTACAATAAATCTAGTATTTATGTAGGAAAGCATTCTCCATGTCATCCCAAGATGTAATAGATCTTGCAGCTAATCCCATAAACCAACGCATGGCCATATCCTTCAAGGTAGAAGGAAACAAATTCAGTTTCTGGTTATCATTTTTATAGTCATATGTTTGATAGAGGACCTTAAATTTGAAAAGAAACTAGTCTGGGTCTTCAGAGGACAAGCCGCGAAAGGTTGGCAGAAAAGTTGGAGAGATGTTTTTCATCATGGTATCATCATCTGCATCCAAATTAATAGGATAAGTGAATGTTCATGGTACTGGAGGATCATTTTTATTATGGTTGGCATTATTCCGGTTAGGTTCAGCCCTTCGATCACCCATGATGTTAAGAGGAATGCGTTCCTCATGGATAATTTCCTCTATGACAGGTTGTTCGACTGGATGATCTTCAGGAAAATAATGGAAAGCCTCTGGGGGAGTAGGCTCAATTAATTCATCAACAGAGTGGTCCTCTGAGCCTTGGGTCTCCCTGTGTATGAAGGGTTATTTTAGCCATAAAAGAGGTATTCGAGGCGTCTCCTATTAAAAATCAAGCAAGAAAGCCATCCACGGAAACGACACCAAAAAGTCATAGGATGTCATCAAGACCCATTACTTTAGAAGATAAAACTTCAATATGTCGACCGGGCAATGTCCAAGGCTGTTTGCAATAGAAGGTGACTTGACTAATCTCTCTTAGATTTTCTAACTTGTTTTTTAGAGCAACTAACATTAATTCTTAATCTAAGGCCGTCTAACTAACTAAATGAAAAAAAAATTATCTAAAGAAAATTGAAAGTATTTAAACTAGAAAGCACAAAATGACTAATCTAGAAAACATGATAACTAAATGAGAAAGCACGAAAAAAACTATACTGAAAAGCATGTAAACTACAAAAGTAGAAAAACTTGTAAACAAACTATGGAACATCTAATTAATAACAATGAATAATAGTTTGAACAATGAGCACAATATGAAAATGATAGACAACGAGTGCTCCAGAACTTCAGACTCTAAAATAATAGTCTTAATGAATTCTATAGAGTTAATATAGAAAAATGACTACACCCATAATTATTATTCGTGTAATAAAGACAATAGAAAGAAAAGTACTCATCTATTTAACCTATTCTCCCTCGAGTGGCCAGCTCATGGGTTCCTACGTTCGTTCTCAGATCACATGCACAACATATTTGAAAGCTCCTCCATTAAAAATAATTTCTATCCATAATCTCAACAACTTAGAGATTGATATGCAATAGTCTCTTTATTCATATATATTTAGAAAACATGTTGACAACATAATAGTACTATTCTGCGTTGTCCTTTGCTTCTGGAGATTACATATTTATAGAAAAATTCTAACTAAATCCTATATTTTAGATGGCTTAGATTACCATTGAAAAAGTCTATAATAGATTGTAAACAAACTTTATGTCTTTAAATACCCATTACATAGATATTAAAGCGGCTCGATTCGAGCCATGAAGTCTTTAAACTTTTAAAGCATAACAAAAATTTAACTAAAAGAGATTATGATTTCGATCCATCATCCTAAAGTTCTGGAGCATGTTTCTAGTGCATATATTCAATCTGTTCTCGAGCTCATGCTAGTTGAACACTTTTATCTGTGTATGATGACTGATTATTATCCTACAAAATACTTAAAACAACCCATTAAATCTGCATTGGAAAGATACTTCAATAAATCACAAGAAATAAAGTTTATACTATTTTTCTCAAAAGATAAGTAATTATTATGCCTAAAGTTTAATTAATTGGTAGAGATTAAGTATTTTGTATGTATGAGGAAGGTCTTTATTATGTTATCATGATGAGGTTGTTTCTACCTCATCACTTTTCATGACATAGCTTATCGGAAACATATGACTTGGCATAGAGATTTTCGAACAAGCTCTCATGTATTATTATTATTCTTCTTCTACTTTAATGCAATTGCTCACAATACGATTTTTCACAATTCCTTTAAACTGGGGGCATACATCACCACTCACATTTCATTGCACGATTTTTCTTTTTCTTGCGATTCCGTCTCTTGGAAACATTAGGTACAATGTTACCTTCGATGAGACATTACACTTGTCCTCTCTTACAAACAAGATGAGACCATTTGCACTTTTCCTCTCTTGGAGACATTACACATGATGTTCCTTAAGATGAGACATTGCATGAACTAAGAAAAATCCCTTTGAACATTCCTTACACCATTTCACAAATCATTATCATTTTATTTTGTGGTGCCTTATCAAAGTTATCAAGAGGTACAACTTCGGTATGGTTAAGCGGGAAGCCCAAACAATGACACGAATTTCCCCATAGCCACTTGCATATCTTACCTTTTGGGCCTTCTCACCTGATGGACAACCAAAAGTCTCGTCGCCCCAGAGTGAGTACACATTTTCTTTTTGGAAAAACAACCTAGATCTTATCCACAACTAGCTGGATAAATAGTTGAAGCTTGACCCAACCTTTTACTTTCCTTCTTCTCTTCCTTCTAGTTCTTGTCATTGCATGATCATGCATCTCATCTTTTCGCATATCATTCACCCTTGAATGTTACCTTTGGCACTGATGTCGACTTGACTTGGAATCTTGAACCCTGGGGGCTTGACCATCCCCTTCTTCCTCTCTCTCATTCTTCACCATCTCCATTGGGCTACTTTAGTGTGAGTTTGAAGTAAGTTCATCCTCTCACTAAAGTGGTGGCTAAATGTGTTGCCAAAAAGTGTAGCCTTGACACTTTTCACTCATTTGGACCCTTGCCTATGGATTTTAGACCTCTTTTTACCCCTTTCCAAGCCTTAGTCCAAAGTGTTGTAAGGTGTTCTAACCAACCCTCACACTTTCCTAGGCTTGTCATCACTAAATCAACCCTTTCTTATGGCATAATGACCCCTTAATGCACTTACATGTCTTACTTTAGTGTGTTTTAGAAGACAATCCCGACAAACATCAATAATCATCTCTTAGTTCCTGAAAACCACTCAAAATGGCCCAGGTGGACTAGGTTTCCACCTTGGGTGACCTAGTCCCATGTGGCATAAAAATTAAAAAAAACTTAAAATTCAAGGGGGATTTTGTCTCCTAAACCCTAAGGTCGACCTGTGTTGTGTTATTTCTAGGAAATTAAGGCACAAATTGTATAAATAAGGGGTTTTCTCATCATTTTCTCCCTAATTCTTCTATTCTCTCCCTCCCAACTCTTTCTCCTATTCTTCATCTCTCATTCTTCTCAAGCAAGCTAGGGTTTGAGCATTCCAAGTCAACAAGACATGTTTTCTAAAGCATTCAAGGGCTGATTGTTGTAGCAACTCAAGATCTCTCATTGTGGTAAGGTACTAACTCCATTACTCCATTATTTCACACTTCTTTACATTATTTTATCATTTTGGTTTAGTTACCTAAAAGGGGTTTGACTAAGGAAAACCCCCATGCCCTAACAATCAACATTTTCTCCTTCTCTCCTTGTGTGTTTGCATATTTAGGTACATTGAAGATCACTGAAGGATTTGAAGACTTGTTGAAGACCTCTCCTTGCTTGAAAAGTCCAAACATCCACCAAAAGTCACTTTTAGGCCTGGATATCAGAATTTCAAAAGCGAACACTTGTCAAGAACCGAAGTGCAGACCGAGGGCTTCCATTACCCCTCCAAATTTCTAGAAATCCAAAAGAGGACTAAGTCACCAACAATGGCAACCTAGTTCCACTGGACATGCCTTTCAATGATTTTTTACATATTCAGACACCCATTTGGCAGAAATGGGCTCCAAACCAGTTTTTTAAGATCTGGGACTAGGCCACCAGATTGGCACAAGTGTTCCAGTTAGCTTTTGTAACAATTTCATCAGTATTCCAGACCTCTATCTATTCCTTCTTCATATTCTAGGTGCACACATTCTATCTCACATCTTTCTATTTGCTTTAGTTTACATTTCTTAGGTCATCTTGTACATGTTTGCATATCATTATGTATTTTCCAGCATAGTTCATTTTCTAGGCTTAGCATTAGTATTCAATCATTTACTCTCATTTCCAAAATTTAAATCATTGCATTTAGACACATTCTACACACACCACACACCTATTCCAAACCCCTAAACTTTTAATGAACACCAAGAACACATTAGTGTGAAAGAGGTATTTTACCAACCAACTTGTAGGTGAAAAACCCTAGGGGCCTATTGGGGAATCCTCTTTCCCTATTCCATTTTTGGTGGTTCACTCCTAGATCAAGTTCTCTAAGGCATCAAACCTGTTAAAAGTCTCCTCTTCATGTATGTCCTTAGCATCCTCTTTTGACCTCTATTTCAGTTATGAGATTTAATCAAAACAAAACCCTCCTTGCCCATCACTACCCCCTACATGGGACCTTTACCTTTGTCTTTATTTTGAGTAGGCTAGGAAGAAGCATTACCCAAACCCACAAAATTAACAACTTTGAGACACTTTTGTTGTAGATGACCATATTCATAACATAAAATACATCAAAAGGGTAGAGTCTTATAATCCAACTACTGGGTCCATGAGGTTGTCCCAATACTCATATCAATCAAATTTGATAATGGTTTGTTTAGGTCGATTTCAAAACACACTCGAGCAAAGGAAATGAATCTTTTAGTTAGTGCTAGTTGTGATGGACCAATGGGCTTGCCAAACATGAGCGCAATCATTTGCAATATATCACTTCACCAACATTCCAAAGGCATACTAGGGAGACACACCCAAAACAAAACCATAGAAGGGAGTTCCTCTATAGAGTTGAATCCCATGTGCCAAGGCTTGATAAAAAGGCCCACCTGATTGTAGAAGTAAGGCCCACCTTCAAAAGCTTGATTTCTATCAGCAACACAAGAAAAATCCACCATAAAGAAATTATTGGCCACTAGCATAATATCATTTAAATCACCTTTTGGGTTCCAAGTCTTGCGCACCCACGAATACAGAAAAAAGGGAGTGCCATCCGCATCCCCATGAACTTGTAAATTAGAACATGGTTTCTATAATATTCAATATCCTCCACCACGAAAGTAGGCTATATAATCAACACCATTCAATCTTGCAATATTTTCAAGCATCCATTCACCTTGTGCAAATGAGAACCACTATTTCTCGACAAACCATCACTAGGGTTATCCATGCTAAAAGAAAGAAGATTGTCTCTAGGAAAAATTGAGACAAAACCCACCTACCACAATAAAGGCCAAACCAATCTCAATAGAGTCAAGTTCCTACCCAAGCATCTTAAACAACATGAGATGAATTTGGATAAATAAACACGTAGTTGGAAAAGGAAAAAACCCACCCTAAAATCAAAAAATATCCCCCACCACGAAGAAACCCCAAAAACCTTTGATCTATCACTACTCCCATGCATGCAATGGAAACAAAGGACACTCACCATGGCCTTATAGGCCACATGCATCCTCGCCCACACAACACAGACCCATCGCCATCGTAGATCAATATTATATATAAAAAGGGTATGTCATTTCAATATTTTTATTTGTTTTAATTAATTCTTCATATATTTATGTAGATTTATCTATGTTATTCATGTTTTTATCAAATAACCAATTAGACTTGGGCTCTTGTTGAATAATCTAGGGATAATTTTTTTTTATTGTATTTAGTTGAAATACTAGACTATGGATAACATAACATGTAAGCTACTATTCTCTCACTTAGGTAATAAATACCAACTAGGTTACATGCATGAATTTCAATAGTAACCATCTCCCTTTAATTAAATAATTTAAGTGAATAATTATAACACCTTTAAATTGGGTATTATAATGTATAAAACTGAGATGATTATATACTTGTTTTTTTTAATTTTTGAGATGGAAGATATATGAAAAAGAAAATATAAATATCGTAAAATTGTATATATTGTGAGGGAATTATTGGGATTGGAAGGAAACTTGATTATTCTTATGAGAGAAAAAATCCAAATAATTTTATATCTATATAGTTTTTAATAGGGAAACAACACTTGCCACAAGATATACCTCAAGAAAAAACTTTAGGAAAAAACCTAGTCTTCAAAGCATAGTATGATTATATTATTTGAATTGAAGATCATAGTAAAATATAATAGTAGTACTTATAATAGGAAATATATGAGATATATAATTTTATATTTTGGAGTATATTTGACAACATAACTTCAATGTGAACTTGTAATGAAACCACCATATAATTTTCATGTTAATCTTGAAAATACATAAAGAAAGGAGGTTTTTGAAATCACAAGTGGCTTCCCAAAATTATGGGATTAAATAACATGTCAAGTCTTGGTCCAAATAGTCTAAATTGGATCCATTCACCCCTCCTTGTGTGTACAATATTATATCACTGATTAAACTTATAACCCTCTTACAAAATTATCCAACCAAAGATGCTCTTCCAAGTCTAGTATGTAACCCCCTCGTATAATATTGTTAATGCATTTACACACATCATAGATTCTCATATGCATCTTAAAATTTCATTTATGCTAGATTAAACACATGCTACTTGATATAAATATTCTCTTATACATGCCATCATATAAATGCCAATTGGCATAGTATGCCATCTAAGATGTTTTAATATATTACTCCCAAATGTGAAACCTTATTTCATTAGGATCCAAATACTATTCAACACACTAAAAATATTCATTTAATTAAAATTACTATGTATGGATTTTTAAGGTGTACACCACATATCCCAAAATCCTCCTTGTTGTACACATTATGAAGAAAATAAAGGGTTCAAAAAAATGAACTAACTACTAGGGATATATATGCTCATAGCCATCTTGTACCATTTGCACTATGATCTATCACTTTCCCATATAGCTCAATATATCACCAACTATGTTAAAAATATCCATTGGTAGGCATTCAACTATCTAAATTGTTTCCCAATATGCCTCAGTAAATCCCCACATATCCACTATGTAGCTCACATGAAATCCTCCCTAATAGACATTAGGCTTCATACATTAGCATACTACTCACAATTTTTTTTTAAAATATACTACTCACAAGTATTGAGGGAATCTTTCATTCTATTATTAATGAATTACTCAAACTATTAAGAAGTTATTCTAGTTTAATACTAATGGATTATTGATAGATTATTAAAGGATTCTTTTAGTGAACTGTCACTCCTAGGTCACCTGACAACTTAACTTGGATAATATAAAGCATTTTAATCTACATTTGGACTTCTTGTTGTATTTTCCCTTTGAATTACCTTTGATGATCAATACATGTAAGTAATAAATTATTTAGAAGGTTTTTGTGTAATTTATTTTTATAGAAAGATCCATCTATCTCCTCAAGGTTCAACTTAGAGATATTACATCTAATTTGCATCATTTTATTCCATAAAACAAACATTGATATGTGATATACTAATACTCATAATCCATCTTTACATCAACTAATGATAATTGATCACTAATAATTTTGAACTCATTTAGGTGCTTGACCATTAAATTTCATTTAACATCCTTAAGGAATATAACCTCTTTACTAAGAATAAGTTGTTCACTAGGGACTTAGTTTTGTAAAAGACCTTGATCTTATCCCACAAATCTTTCATAGTATTCCCTATAGATACATTTAGGAGCAATGAATATGAAAGGAATAATTAGATGGTGGACCTATCCTTTTCATCAAATTTGTATTAATTTCTATATTTCATCATAGCAGGCTTTGATCAACCATTGTAATCCATTAGCCATGTTGAAGAAGCATAATAGTATGTTCCACTAGTGGGCTACATGCTAATTTACTAATTTACGTAAAATAACATGTTTTGATCTTGGGACTTAAGGAAACATAGATTAACTTCATTGTAGATGAAATTATTTGACACACATATGTATTTCCCTAAAACATTCTACGTGGTACCTTTTCCCCTCCAAGACACATGCATCAATTTTACTAGCTAAAGTTTTCCACTTTGATCACATTTTTAGGAATCAAATGAACTTATACAAACATTAAATTTTATTGGTAATAGAGCCTCATTTAGCTCTCTAAAAAATAATTTTATTATGTTTAATTTAAATAATAAATTTAAATTTTATAATCAACAAAGGTATGCTACAAAACAAATTACTTCTAAATTCAAGATACTAAGAAAAATAATAAATTATGTCATTAAATATTTTAAAAATTTATTATGTACTTCATATTAATGTTCTCGTTTTAATAGTATACACAAAAAATTATTTGGATATATCAGCAAAAAATTGTATGACAAGAAAATATGTTTTAATTTTTGTTATTATTAGTTAAACAAGTAACTAAAAAATATTTAATAAAATATTATCAAAATGTTTCCATGCACTATGTATTAGAGTTAATGATCCATGTCCAAGAAATCATGAACATATTTAATTCATAATTTAAGTTATGCATTATTGGAAAATATTACTCAATAAAAAATAAGAAAAATATAATAAATGTGCTTTATTGAAAACTAAGTGAATATGATAAAAATATTTTTTCATAAAATGAAAAATAAATAAATTTGAATTTAGAAAGAAAATGTCACAAATCATTAATTTAAATAATCCTTAAAATTTGGATAGTTTATTTGTTTTTGATTAAAGAAGTAGGGAAAGGGCCTTGATCTCATAAGTTTAAAACAACATAAGACTAAATGAAGAAACAGCAAGAGGGCACACAAGCTCAACAAGAAAATAAAAATAAGAAATCAAAACAAAGAATAAAAAACAATAAACCACAACACCAAACCTAGCAAATTAAATTCCAGTCAGCAAGGAGGGCATCCAAAGACGCTTCCCAATCCTTCTTTCCTTGCAGCTCCTCATCATTCTTATCGTTCTCGTTAGAAGGTCCTCATTGACTTTAGCCCCTTTCTATTTTGTTTGTTAATTTTATAGTGACCCAAAACTATCTCTATTACAATCTTATTCATAATGCCATAAGTGAGCATCATATTTTTTGAAAGGGTAGTTTCTATCTGTTTCATCTTGTCCTTATTGTTGTTGATTTCCAACTTTTTTTCTAGCTCCTCCACCTTGGCTTGGAGTTTCTTAAGTTCAGTATCCTTGCCTCTAGTAACCTAAAATTTATCAGGTTTAGGTCCACTTACCACATTTTTCTCATTATTTCCACATACCCAGGGGAAGGGGGAGCCATTTACATTTCCATCACCTTTGTATCCATTGCCCCTTCCTACTCGTTATCCTCATCCAACTCTTCCTCTTCTTCTTTGTGATGTTCCTCCACTTCATCGTCCTCCTGCATATCCTCCTCAAACCCATTCTCGGAAACTTCCTCCTCCCAATAATCATATGGTTGAGGAATAAATTCCTCATCTTTATTCCTTTCCTCTTCATAATCCTCCATAATTATTTTTCCTTTAGTTTTTTAGAATTCTCCATGCTCAATGCTTTGACCAACCTGTCATATCTATGACCACTCGACCCTTTAGGGTCACTTTAAAGAGTCCCCACATTATCCTCATCTCCATCATCAATATAAAATATATCAATCATCCCTCAATCCATAAGGAGGGGAGGGTTAATGGGGCCTATGGATTTTTTCTTTATTTTTTTCTAGCTTCTCTTACATGCCTAGAGATCCATAACCTTCCTTTTTTAGGAGGGATAACCAACAACAACTCAAGCGTTGGGAGGGGATGTTAACTCCCTTAGAGGCTTTACCATTTTTTCCTTGCCCACTTTACCCACATAGTTAGGGCTAGGGTTATACTTTGTTATAATACATAGAAGAGGCCTTAGAAGCATTATTCTCTAAAAGTTTAATTTTAATATTGCTCTTGGTCTGGTGGTTAAGGGTAGGAGTCATATCAAGGTAATACTTATAAAGGACCACAATAAGGCCTTGGTACATGGGGGGGTAGGCATCACCAATAATACAAGCCACTAGGGATGAGAACATGTAGAAAGGTAAGTTGATTTTTTTCCATGTATCAAATGGTTAAGGATGGGGAAATCATAGCCATGGATAACCAAGTAAACCTACATTCAAGATTAAAATACTTTATTCAATATGTAAAATCACCAAGGCCCATAGAGTCAAGAATTTTTCCCTACTAAAACTATTTTGGAATTTAACTAGTTTCTCCTCTTCAATAAAGAAGGCAACAACAAACCTTTTGTATTCTTCTTTGATTTTCCTTTCCACCTTAAGACCATCATAAGAAAAAAATAGTAGCCTTCACAATAAAATTGTTAGAGACTTTGAAGCAGATGCCTCCAATATTGACCTCACTTTGAGACCACAAATTAGCAAATTTAGAGGTGAGTTTGTCATTATATCCCATCATGGCTTGGAAGAAAGGAGTACAACCCCTTCTGTCAATTAGATCCTAGAGCTCCATGTTTTATTTGGAAACTTCATAGGAGATAGGTTCAATCCTAAGATGCGGGCCTCCCATGATATCAATTCTATTAAGCAACACACTAAGCCTATAGAGCAACTAAAAGTAATTCAAGTTGGTCGAATACCAAATCAAAAAAATGATAGTAGAGGGGAATCTCATGATTTTTTTTGAAATGAAAACACTCCACCTAGGGGTAAGTGCAAGATGTTGGGTCCACTTTTAGGAGAAGTGTCATTTCTTAGCTTTAAAATAGGTACCCATTCATTTTTTAGAATAGGTACCCATCTTAAAGTGGGTACTCATTCCAAAACGTTTGAAACTCACAATCCATGTTTTTAATATGGATTTAGGCTAAAAAATGCATGGTAACCCAATCCTTATCCTTTGTCCTGCAAGTACAAGGTCATGGCAATGTTAAGAGAAAAAAATGACTTTGACAATATGGTTGATGATTTTTTTCTAAGAATTGTTTTGGGAAACTAAAACCCATTATAAATGACGATGTCTTGTTTTCAATTTTTTTTTATGATTGGATTATTTTTTATATTTTTTAGTTAATTTATGAGAAAATTGGTCCATAAACTTGAAATGTCACTTTTTTGTATTTTTTTAATAACTTTTAATTTGTTAATTTATCGTAAAAAAATTATATGGCATCAATCTAAAAAAAATTATTTACACAATTTTTTTATTTTAAAATGATTATTTTAGGTCAATTTATGGTGTTTGCACATGAGGGTTTTCAAAAATAACAATTAAGACCAATAACAAGTTAATACAAAATATGTTTAGAAAAAAATATTAAAAAAATCTTCACCAATCTTTAGTATAATACACTTATTTCCCCAAAATTAATTAGAAAAGCACTTTTATTTAGGTCAAATTATGGCAGATCCATACACATGCATGGTATGATCCTCAAAAAGTGACTTTTAAAAGTGGTTTTTATACATGCCTATTTAAAATTATTTTTAACCATCTGGGTATTAGAATAAATTACATATTTGAAAACTAGACTCAAAATGATAAATTTCATATTACTGGACTTTTTAAAGATTCAATGTGTAAGTGCTTGAAATTTTTAGTCCAATTGTGACAAATTCTAAAAATTAGGAAAAACACTTCCACTTTTTGAACATTTTGTGGGCCCAACTTATTGCACATGCCGCTAGTGTTGGTATAGATAGAACATATCCAAATTAACTTACGTCTTTGACATAATCACCAACCTTTATAGTACTAAAATCATAATTGTTCAGAGCCTCCACTATCTTTAGGTCAACAATCACATTCTTTCCTTTAATGTTTTTTTGAGAGAAAAGACCACCCTCGCACGTCTTGCATGGAAGGAGGGGAGATTTCTATAAAGAGCTCCAAAATTAACTGCCAAGTGTACTAAATGAAGATTTCAACACAATCATAAACCATAGCCTTTAGATATTTCTTGCTTCTTTTAATATAGTTCACTAATTGCTAAACAAATTCACGTGATGTAGAATGATGTAATACTTCATGCAAGCCATCCTAGTATAATTATTGCTTTCCTTATTGTTAAACAACACGAGGTTAAATTATGAGAAAATTCCCACATCTAACATCCTTTTCATCCAAGGATTCGAACTCATCCCATTCAAAATGTCCCCATCAACTTGACTCCTAAACTTTATAAGAAAATAGATACTAACCATAATAGTTAGGGGGACAACTTTGAAGTCTCTCTTGAGCAATAATAAAAAAGTTAGTGGGGATAGTTTATTTGTTATACTTGATAGAATATAATAAATACAAAAAATACCTAATTTGAGTGGCCCCAAATTACAAAAAAGAGGAATACATTATTATGCTATCATCCCCAAGGATGTGACTTATAATTATATCTTCCATTTTATGCTTTCATTGCTTAAAATTATAACCATAGAATTTATTAATATCTTATTTTGTAGCACTTGCAATTATATGTAATTAAAAATAAGATACATCCACAAAAAATTCCCATTCAAACAAGGATTAATACAACAAGAACAAAATCTGTCGTTTCCTCCCATAGACCTAAAAAATCTTGTAGCTTTGATTATATTTAATGAAAGGAAATTAGAATAATTCTACACTAATATTATGAGAGGAATTGCAAAAATTTTAGATCCACAAAATATTCAATATATAGATAATAAATAAGATATACCATAAGAAAACCATTTTAGAAAAACTCAAACTCTAAAGCACACTCAATGCTATTAGATTTCCACAATCCATAAGAACATCAACTTTGTTATTTTTGGATTCAATTGTGTATGAATTTTGATTGTGATTGAAAAACTCATACACAATCAAATCTAGAAATAACAAAGTTGATGTTCTAAAGCACATTAGAATGTGTTATTTGTACAAATGATTACAACACATTAGAGTAGAAATTCTGTCAAATGGATATACAAAATTATTTCAACTCTATACTCTATCAAGGATATATTAGAAAATAAAAATGGTTTCCCAAAACCATGAGATTAATTCATTTTCTATCTTGGTTCAACTAGTTAAAGTTGGATCCATATACCCCTCCACATGTGTGAGACCTCTAAACATAGTAGTTAACTCCTTTGCATGTTTGAATCCTATGACCTAAAGGGGTTATATGCAACCCCCAAATACTACATATTGGACCACTTATTACACTTACAACCTCTTACACACGAAAAGTATTACTCATCTAAATATGCTCTTCCAAGTCCACTATATAACCCCCTCTTGCACATGAAAAGTATTAGTAATCCAAATATTCTCTTCCAAGTCCACTATATAACCCCCTCTTAAACAATATTTATGTTTGCTCTTATGTGTATGTCATAGATTCTCTTATACATGTACCTTTCAACATTATATGTTCTCTCACACACAATATAATTGAATGGAAAGTGATTTAGTGTGTCACCCAAATAATATTGAGATTTCTACCAAGTGTGGCACCCTGTTCCACAAGGGCCCAAATATCATAGTTCACACTACAAATATTAAATAAATACCAAATTACATAAGTTTATAAGTTGCAAGACACAATGTTCTCATAGGGAGAATAGTTAACAATTTAAAAACTACATGATGAAAAAGTAAAACCTTTAAATTACATTCACCATTCCTTCCTCATACTAATAAGTCCTAAAAGTGCTTAGGTGCTAAGTCTGTTCCATTTCTTTGTAATTATTATGAAGATATAAATGGAATAAGTTAATAATATAATGACTACTCACAAAGGTCACATTAAAATACTAATAGATACATAGGAAAAAATTGTAAGCATTAAAATCTAGAAAATATTATTTAAATTATAAAGCATATGATAAAACTAAATAAAATACAATTTTATAATTGTAGTAACATGAAATGACATTTCATTATTTGTTGGCTTATGCTTGCATAGATTGAGGGGCCCACTTTGCTTCCAAGCTCTCAACAACCCTATATAACATCACTTTTTCCCCCTTTTCTCAAAATTTTACATGGTTTTATGGGGGCAAACTTGATCAAATCCTCAAAATTCATATTTGGATTCAAACTCTATATTATTATTATTATTTTTTTGTATAATTGATTAAACTTGTGCTCATAAAAATATACAAAAAGAGATAATTATGATTTTGATGTTTCTAATGCTTCCTTGCAATTACCACTAATGATTGTGTGTAGGGTATATATAGATATACAATACTACTAGAAACATGAAGAAGATAAGAAACATAATCTTGTTGTCTATCCCTTTCATGACTAATTATTTTAATTTATATATTTGTTACTTTGGCATGCATGATTCATGCAAATCATATACATGCCAAAATGTAAGAGAGAAAAATGCATATTTCCCCCACTTACCCTCTCATTCTACATTCATTTTTGAAGCTATCTTAGTAACAGTATCCCAAAGCTCATTTTATCTTATTTTTCACACAAGCTAATCATAAACCAATATTTATCACCCTAAATGCCATTACTTTATTCATATAATTGGATCACTCTAGATAATAGGGTTTTTCGACTCATGGACTGGATCAAGGACACAACTCAATCTCTTGGATAGATTTGCACATGCTATTTTCCACCTTTTAAAATTTCAAATTTACTACACTCAAAGCCAACAATTCCAAAAGTTGACTCTTGCCTATCAGTTTGCACACCAAAAATACTCAAATTAAGCCCCAGGGATCTTGTACTTTATGGAAATCCCTAGGTCATTAGTCATAATTGAATATTGAGACAAGTTATCATCAAATAGACTCCCTTAAACACATTATTAAATAAATATTTCACGGTTGAATTATTAAATTGATAAATAAGTTGCATCAACCTTGTAGGCATTTTGCACACTTGTATTGCATGTCTTCAATCTTTTGCACAAGGACAGAGGAGTTTACCTAATCAAGGGAGTTTTATGCTTCTAGCCACACAACAAATCCCCAAGGTGAGCTTGTTAGCACCAAATTTGCCTATTAAGCAAGTATAAATGAGAGTGCAAACTAATTTTAGAGATCCACACCTACAAAAGATATAATCATGTGCAAAAAATATAATTTCATTAGTTAAACAAGATCACAAACATAATTTCATCCATATTGTGAGGAATTTCAACATCAATCTATTTTTCTCACTTTTACAATATTCTAATACTAGATGTAAACTCAATTGTTTCTATTATAACATTAATCAATTCATAAACATAATTGACAAAACTACATTAAAATAGCTAAACATATCTTATTTCATTTATATTTCTAATTATTATTTAGACTACATGTTTCAATTCTCAGCTCATATATCTATTCAGTTTTGAATTTTATCAATACTTTATTAATAGTTTTATAAACAAATATGAATGTAGAGTGTACTTTAGTTTTACAAAATTATAGAAGATCAGGACGACATTGCAAAAATGGAAATCTAGAAGATGACATTTTCGTGTCCCCGAAATGAATTACAGAAACTATCAACCTTAATTTATAATATGCTAGCGAGTTTCCCTATTTGCACAACCAAAGAAAACATTGCAATCATGAGAAGATATATCTGATAATAAGCTCAACTTAACATTTAATAAAATACTTTTATTTCTTTTTCTCTGGAACGATCGATGGATGCCGGTATGCACAGTGCAACTGAAAAGATACAATAAACAATAGCAAATTGTTTAGATGCTTCTCAATTATTATGGGACGTCAAATGAATAAAATATGATATACACAAAGTACATTTGGAAAAAGGAAGGCGGTGGTTAGATATGCAAAATATGGTACAGGATTCCAAATCTAGTTTTCCTTACAGTGGAAACTTTAAATAAACCTGGAGTTTAGGAGGTTGACATTATCATTATGAATTGTATAAATAAAACTTGATGTTGATATAATCACTATGAATTGTTTTACATTTCATCGTATTAGTATGAGATGTTTTTAAATTTGATTGTTTCAGATCAAATTTTATAATTTATTATATTAGTATGAGATGTTTTAAGATTTGATTGTCTTTGTATTTTCATCATGTTTTGGATCAAATTTTATAATTCATCATATTAGTATGAGATGTTTTTGGATTTGATTGTCTTACAGTGGAAAACAAGATAAGAGTTGTTGATCATGGAGTTTGCTCTAAAACGTTGATCAATAATTCTTTTTTTATTTTTTTATTTCTAATGACAGGTCATGGATTTTGATCCAAAACATTGATGAAAAAAATTCATGATCAGATCTAAAAATATCTCATATTAATATCAGAGATTTTAATTTCTAATGATGAATAATAGAATTTGATCCAAACCGTTGATGAAAAAAACTCACGATCAAATCTAAAAATATCTCATATTAATATCGGAGAATATACAATATCTTCAATTCAATTATGAAAGTGATATATACATTTGGATTTTAAAAAATTTGAATAAACAAACGCAAATCGGTTATAGTTGAAAGTAATCTTAACGTACACAAAGTTTACAGATTTAGAATGCAGATCTAAAACAAGGAAAGTGAGAATCCCTTGTCATTTCAGCATACTAAAAAAATTCAATGCACTGCACTTTCAAATTTATAAAGCACGTAATACAAAATACTGTATATAATACACCAAGTTGAAAAAGCATCTACAGCTGTAAACTTGGCAGCAGATTAGGTTTTCTTAAAAAGAGTTCATGTCGATAAGATTGACAGTAATCACATTAAACTCTTATTACAAACTGAAAATTGAAGTTATCAGCAATGGCGAAGAGGGCTGAAGTGAAGTAACAGACACGAATTCCTTATAATTGAGTCAATCTTAACGTACACAAAGATTACAGATTTGTAATGCAGATCTTCAATCAGCAACAAGGAAAGTGAGCATTCCTTGAGATTTCAGCATACTAAACCAATCAATACAATGCGCCTTAAGACTAATAAAACACATAATAGAAAATACCGTGTATATACACTAGTTTTAAACAAGTAGCTGCAGGGCAGCAGAAGTTTCAGACTCAGGATTTTACTACATTTAATGTGATTAATTCACATTAGAACGTTATTACAAACTGATTGAGAATTGGAGCTATGAGCAGCGGTGAAGAGGGGTGAAGTGGAGTAAGAAGAATTTGTTGAAAAAGCAGAGAAATTTAGAGATGGGTTAGAGTTGAGATGATTGAATTGCCTGAATGTTGGTCCTGCGTTTGCTGCAGCAGATTCTAGGGCTTGGACTTGGCGCTTTAAGAACTTGACGTAGTGAATTGCCTCGTCGAGCATTGAGGCAGTGTCCATTTTTGTACCGCCTGGAACGAGTCTCTGCAGAATTCTGATCCTTTCACTGATTCTCTCCCTCCTGTGGCGTGCTGCAATGCTCTGTGGATCCTTTGATATTCTCACGTTCCTGCGCTTGGGTTGCTTGATGCTCTCGGGATCTATATTAATGGGTTGCATGGCTGCCACCCTGAATATCATCTCCCTCATCGCCGCCATGCTAGCTGCTGCCGTGCCGTAATTGCTCACACTGCCGTCTTCTGAGGAATACATCTGGCGCTGATCCATGCCTGCCTGCACTCGGGGGAAATAACTCAGTCCAGGGATCTGCACACCACAGGGATTTATGGCCTGGTTTAGAGCTTCGGTGCTGTTGCAGCTATTGCTTCTCATGTCGTCGGAGGAGGCGGCGCTGTTGCTGTCGCAGGAGTTTACTTTTGATTGTTGAACCATTTGATATTTAAGAATAGTTGGATCAATGAATCCGTCAAATGCAGAATGGTAAAAATCAGAAGAAGAATCTACAATGGAAGAATCAGTAAGTCCATATATATCAGGTTCAAGCGCCGCTGTGTACTCATCTATTATATCTCTGAACTGCTGTTCGCCGCAATTCAAATTATCCATCTCTAAAACCTTGGCGTCCATTTACAATATTAGTGTGATTTCGGATAAACCGCTTGAACTTGTGCTGTTTAAGCTATACCAATGGGTTTTCTCAGTAAGCTCAGACCCAAAGAACTAAGCAACAGGAAGAAAAAAACCTAATGATAATAATGCAGACAGAGACAGCGATTGGAAGAAAAAGAACGACAGTGGGCTATGATGATTTACTCTCACCCAGCGTACAAGGAAATGGGCGTGCAGAGCAGTACAGATGCTGCTGTACCTTTAAAATCACAGAGTTGCACGTGTTTTGATTAGATGGATGTGAAACAGAGCTTGTGATATTCTGAATGACAGAAATTTTAAATGAAAGGGGAGAAAACATAAAAATAGAAGTTCTACAGCCTAGCTACAAAGCCTTGCAGTCTCTGGTCCTCCTTTACTTAGCAGTCTGCATTCTGCAAACTATGCAGGCATTTTGCGTTAACTATTCTAAACCCACTCCCACTACTAAATACTCCGCGCCATGGGAGATTACTGCTACTTAATCTCAGTCAAAAAACCAAATCCCACATTTCACCAGATTAACAGCTAGTCTCACAACGGGATCTTCCTCGGACAAATACATAAGCAGACAGATAATATTCCCAACCATGTAACAATATCTATAACGCGGATTTCGTTGCTGCATTAAGATTGCCATCACGAGACCTTATCTAAATGCCATTACTATATCTCTCCACCTATCTCTTCCTCTAAACTTATCGGGAATTGGAGTTTGAGTTAATGGTTTGCGGGACCCGTGTACAGGCTTTTCTGTATTACCTGCTCCAAAGCAAAAACCAGAGGATAAATGCAGGCATCCACCTTGCTAATCCTTTACACTGGCCCAAGAATTATCGAACCCTCCATTACAGACCACCTCCACTAAACAACCGAGTCAAATAGAATTCCTTATTCCCTTATCAGTTCCACAAGTATTATGGCTCTTAATTAAAGGGCAGCAATTAGTGCAGTCCATCCATTCATTCATCATCTATATACATTCATCATTTTCCTTGCACTATACAAAGTACCTTAGAATTTTTCACATGTACCTTCCACGTTTATGTTTGCCATTCTATCAAGGTATCCTACAAAGTGTACAAAAGTCTGATGAGAAGTGCCCACATGAGGTGTCTCTCAGCTTTTCCAGATTTTCTCTGTGATTGTGCATCTTTTATTCAACTGGGTTGTTTCTGCTTCGTTAAAAGCTACTTGCATTTCTTCCTTGGGCGTACACATAGGTAATCAGCAACAAGAGTCATTATTCTACAAAAGATCAAGGTTAATAATCATCCTCCTTTCACCATCACACGATGACTAACATTGCTGACTGACACACTTTATTGGGTTTCCACTTTCCCCATAAGAGGCGGAGGAGCACAATGTACTTCTAGTTACAACTTGTAAATCTAAGAGAGACAAATAATTTGCAACAGGTAATTATCCTTAAACAAGCTAAAATATCAGACAGGCCTGCCTTAAGAAAATTTGTCACTCCACTATAATGGGAATTGTACTCTCAACTTCAAGCTAGCCTTCCATTAAGACCCAATGAATGATTATGTAAGAAAAAAAAATGAAGCTTAGGTTTAAGTTAATGATTATATATTTTTAAAATATTAAATATTTAGTGAATTTTTTTTTTTTAATTGATTACACGAATATTTGAGAGCCTTTTTTTAAGAGTATATGACTAAGAAATTTCAAAATGACTTGTTATTTTAGAAATCAAGACTCAATTCAACACTCAAAGGGTATGTAGGAGAAATCCCAAAATGAAACTCTCAACAAGACCTTATATGACTGAGAAAGTCCATTTAGTGGTTTAATCAAATGTACATGTTTGGACAATGATTTGATTGTTTGTTAAATGCTATGATTTGATGGTGTCCTTGAAGTGTTTATAATGCTTAAGCAATATTTTCTAACATACTAAAGGTTATCCTAATATGTTTGTATATGTTGAAATTTTGCATAAGGGAAACACAAAGACAAGTTATTTTGAAGTTTGCAAGTTTAATGAGATTGTGAAGATTCAATGTTGGAGGGTGCAACAATGTCAATCAATAAATTTTAAGTCCATATGGGTTGTCACAATGATAAGACATTGAATGAGAAACCTTAGAAGGTTGCAAACATGTTGTCTAAGGCTACTACAATGCAGTACAATGAAAGAATTGAGTCTTAGAAACTATAAGTGAAATGTTTGTTGATCTATAGGTGTAATAGAGCCATCCAATGTGATGAACAATTATCACACAATGCCTTTGGGACCTTTGAAGGTCTACAATAATGGGGTCTTATGTGGAAATATTGGAATGAATTATTTTCCAATAAATGACTTGAAATGATGTGTTCTAGCCAAGAGGGAATGTGCAAGTACCCTTTAGATTTGTTTTTATTTTAGCAGTGGAAGAGTTGTGTCTATTGAATGATTCCTATTCCTAAAATAAAATATCAGAGTTCATATAACAAATCTAATCTACTAACAATGAAAATAAATAATACTAATTGCTAACTAATCTACAAAATTGAAAATAAACTAAGCTGAAATATAACAAAATCCCAACCTTTAAATAAGTGTTTGAAAAGACCAAGAACAAGTCGAAGTAGAACCAAATATACTAAAGCTATGGAGATGTTGTCCTTTTAGAAGAAGATATCACCTCTATAATCTTATTATGAAAAAATAAGGGGAGTAAGGATGAAGGCTCTCAAAGGGAGTAAAAAAAGATAAACGCAGTCATATATCCCTTAAATATAAAGTACATACTTTAAGACAAGAATGAGAATCTACTTTAGATTGGTTGTGATTGATGATTAGATTGAAACACTTGCAAATAACAAGTTGCAAATGATTTGATGAATGATGGATACATGTAGTAGAAAATGAGACAACAAATAGAGTACGTGGTTGCTCTTCTTCAAATATGCAAAATGTATTATTAAATAATGACTCAATCTCCCTTGAGTTTTGTACAAAGACTAAAATATATAGAAATGAGATAAAAAGATGAAGGAGACATTATCAAATAAGAAGAAATGAAAGACATGACCCAAAAAGTATAAAAAAAATATACTTGCAATTCTTCAATTATTCTTTTAAAAATTTCAAGTGACACCACCATTTTTTGTGTTAAGTGGTTATGAAACCAATAGGGCATAGATGAAACCACTACCACAATTGTGAAATTAATTTAATGGTTTTGCATATTCCACTTATAAAAATGATAGTTTCATCATGGGTAAATAATAATGTAGAATAGATAATCATCTACCAATTTTTTTGGCCATTACCCCAAATTTTGACCCAACTAGGCTCTAGAAGATGATCACCCTTAGGTGGAATGACATGAACAAGGAAGAAATTAGTATCAAATATACAAATATTATTAAGGAAAACCTATTGGACTTGATTGGTGGGAGATGTTCTAGGAATCAAGATCAATTATCACTTTTGTATGCCATAATGAGATAGGATGGGTGTTTAATCATCATTGGAATTAAAAATATTGACCCACATTATGTCGAGTGATGAATTTAAGAAAATTCCCCTAAAAATTTCTTTGAAACCTTGGTGAATCATAGTTAACTGTATTAATTTTCATGAAATTTTTGTTTATAAAAAATCTTCCTAGATTTAATTTATACATATTAATAGAAATTTATAATAATTTACCAAGAAAATATAGATGAATACTAGCTTAGGGATTTAATTACC
Source organism: Sequoiadendron giganteum (assembly GCA_007115665.2). Lineage (NCBI taxonomy): Eukaryota > Viridiplantae > Streptophyta > Pinopsida > Cupressales > Cupressaceae > Sequoiadendron > Sequoiadendron giganteum. The sequence goes on along the minus strand of CM021101.1, from coordinate 558,228,950 downwards.
ATGAAAAATCCTTCATTTAAAAATGTCTTCATCGATGTATTAACCCCACATATATATGTGTAATTTTGAAGTAAGGAATTGGGGTGGAAACCACTAGCGGGGTTCAGGGGTAACACCTCCTTGTAGGGTTCAAGGGAATCAACCTTGTCATGCTCTTGTCATGAAAATATGAGTTCAAGGGGTGGAGCCCCTCATTTCCAAGCATAAATCCACTATTGAGAAGGAATTGAAGCACACATAGATTAAACATTTTAAAAATACAAGACTATAAAAATAATATTGAAATACGAGTCAATCTACAAATTATATTCAACTATTCACTAGGTTATTTTGATTGATTTTTTTTTCACTATAAGAACATGCCTTTTGGGTAGCTATAAGATAATGGGTCCATATTGAGGAAAAAATGTGTAATATGGTTGATGACTTTATTTTAAATATTTTTCGATGGAATTAAAACCCATTATAGATGAGAATGTCTAGTTTCATATATGTATTTTTTCAAAACTTTAAACCTATTTTATAAGTATTTATTAACTTTTAAATATAAAATCTCCTAATCCTAAAAATAAATATATTTCTTTTATATTTTTAATAATTATTTATTTATATATGTGTGTGTGTGTGTGTGCGACCAATCTAGGCATGAATTTATATGCACTAAAAATAAAAAATTGTGTTATAATTATTTTAGGTCAAATTATGTGGACCATACATGTGTTTTTAAATTTACACTTTAATCCCTATATATATATATATGCTAATTTTTTTAGTATTTTTATGTGGGTCATACATGTGCATATTTTGGCTTCCATTGAAAGTCACTTTTATACATCCTTTAATTAATCAACTTTTACATCTACATATTAGAATAAATTACATATTTGAAAAAATTGAGAACAAAATCCCACATTTCATTTTTTTACATAATGTTAATTTTCTATCTAAAAGTGCTTCGAATATATATCCCACATATAACAAACTTTTATTATTAGGAAAAAAACCATTATCTTGCATTTATCTTCTTAAAAGGTTTACTTAGCCCAAAAATTATTTTGATCAATCGTTGATCATATTCTAATCATGTGGGACCAAATTTATTTTAAACCTTTTAAAAATAATGTGCTTATAATGTTTTAGGATTCAATTAGAGTTGTTAGATTATAATGGAAATCAATGATGGTAAATGAAATCCCCATTCCTTCACGCAAGCCCCATAGTCACTATTTCATGATACTTACATGACCATAGGGATCGATATAAATTCTAAACCCAACATTTGTCAATAGAAACTAGTTTGCATTTGTTACAAGAGCCATTAGAATGAATCATAAAATTTCAAGCTATATTATCTTTGCAAATGAGAGGTTCATACCAAGCCATGGACCCAACTCCTAATTGCAAGGATGCTGATTTTAGAAGTGAAGGGAAATGATCTACAATGGCATAGCAATGAGTAAACTCAATCCTTTTAAGGATTTTTCTTAAGAGAAGATCTTCTTCAATAATACTATTCAATCTCTAATATTGCATCTCATTTTCTCAAGCCATTATTTTTTTTTAGACTAGAGGAATCATTCGGGTATTCGTCCCCCTATAAATTGCAGTGCGCTTGGTAAAATTTTTTCACGTGACCGGTGACGTTGGCGCGACACGCCCTCCGGTACCACGGGGACGATGGGGAGACTAGACCTCGTGACCTCTTGCCTGCAATAGGATGCTTTAGCCAATCGAGCTAGGTCCACCAGCCCTTCTCAAGCCATTAATTACCTAAAGGGAGTCTCCTTCAATTTTTAAATGAGTAAAACTAGACAAAATTGTCTATTTGATCACTTCAAAAATTGCCAAAACTTCTACTTCATTATTCAATTTACATTCTAGATAAAACAAAGCACCCTTGACAAAACAACTATTGACTAAAATCTGAAAAAATCTCTACTTGAACAAAATTTAAAGTTCTTTTAATCATACAATCAAAATTCAATATATAATTACCAATCATTAAAAAATCATATATATTATTATGAATAATTTATTATTATTATTATTCTATAGGTATCCCCAGCGACCCAACCCAACGATCCAGCAGCCCGTACCTTGGGCACCTGAGGCGAGCTAGGACTAATCCCCTACGGGTAAGATCCCCCGCCCACAAGAAGTCCCACTTCTTAAACCCGAGAGCGGAGTCGAACTCGAGACCAATGGGGAGCAAACCCACTGCCCAAGCCAACTTTACTACCTGTGCAAACTTATTATGAATAATTTATTATTATTAATATATAATTCATAGTAAATTTATGTGTAGCCATTTATTTATCTCTAAATATTTTGTATATACATAAGCTTTAAATTCAAGTTTTTAATAGGTAAATTTAGGTGCCATTAAGTTATAACCCATTATAGAATTTAAGGCCTATCTTGATGCTTCTAATGAAGCATGAGCTAAGGTGGGCTGAATATAGCCAATTTTGTAACTACATCAATGAATAGTCAAAGCTGGCCGTTGACTCGTGGAATAGGAAAAACGAGTAAATGTAAAACTAGTCAAACTCAAATTGAAGAGACGTAGAGAGTTTGTTTAGTATTATTTGTCCCATCTCCCCACGATATATGCGGCTTGTTGTGAAAGCAAAGTATTTGGGAATCTTTTGGCATTTGCCTTTTTTCTTCCTTCGAGAGTTTTGATTTGATATTGTAAAGTACTTTACTCTTACGGAGGGATATCAAGTTTATTAGGTACCATGCATGTGGGAATATATTATCATAGAAATTAATATGATTTATTTGGTGTATTAATGGATATATTTTTTTAATTGATTATTTTAAATTTAAATTAAGTAGTTTGTTTGTGTTTGTTATTTGAAATTATAATTTTTAAGTTGTTTGTTTAGAATATGATTGTAGTTTTTCTTATTGAATTAAATGTTAAATAATTTAAACTTAAACATTTAATAATATGTATCTAAGGATGCTTCCAGAGTTATTAAGATTGATTAGTACCATCAAACATTCATAATAAGAGTATTTTTAATCTTAATTATACACTAGTCTTTATTACATTAGTATTAGCATATTTTCTTGGTATGACTACTATATGATTCCTATGCAAATTCAATGGTATGAAGGAAGTTGATAGTCTTCTCTCAATCCTACATGTTCAATTGTGCTTCTTAGAACAACCCCCTATCTTTAAAATAATTACTAAAGATATAAGTGAACATAGGAGGTCAAATTGATCATAGACAAAAATGTATCACTCAAACTAGGCCACATGATACTACCTATTCCAAGACTAGGCCACATGGCACATCCTTGTCTTTAATAGTAGAAATCTAATATTTTTTTATCACAATCTTTTGATCCTAGTTTGAGATCTAGATCTCATATTCTAGTCATTTGTAGCATCAAAATAGGTAGTCAATAAAGTCAAAGTCAACATCATGCCAATAACCAAAGAAGCATTCTATCTCTCTCGAATATTTCAGTTCTTAGTTCTCAATTACTTAATACTCAATATTTTACTTTAGTCTAAGTAGCTCTTATTTCATAGGTCTAGTTTATTAATTATTTATTAAATATTATGAGTTTGTAATGAAATAAATTGTAGTACGATATAACTTATTGATTCACACTATAGTTTATTTTTCATTTAAGAAACATTTATTATTGTCTTCTTATTTGAAATATTTTACACATGAGATTTATATATGTAAGCTAACCTAAAACAATCTATTCTAAGAGATTTTTATACAATCAATGAACAAATTTACAAAGATATATTTAAATAGTTTAACAATTCTTTAAATGTACCCTCCCAATTTTTTTTATTTAGTATAATTTTATAATTTATGGCTTAACATAAACCTAAACATCCCCCTTATTATATTGAATAGTTTCAAGATAGAGCAAATACATATTTGTATATGAACTCAAACATGCATAGTTTAACATACTCCTAACCGATTGATGAATTTATAAACACACACAAATTAACACTCATAATTCATGAATTGAGATACATACTATAGTACATACACATCTAAGTATATAGGGACACATTAAGTAGTTACTATATAATACTCTAGGTATGAGTACTTAACTTTGCACAACAAACAATAATGTTTGAATTGTCTCAATAGACTCATTTTAATAGGAACACACAAAAATTTATAACAAAGAACTCCATATATGAATGGGGAAAACAACTATTCACAAGACAAAGTAGCTGGATTGGATCCCACTATTTATTCATGTGAGATTATCAAAAAAATTAGTTCTTAATTCATTTGGGACTTATTGAATAAAATTAGATACTAAACCAAATTTTCTACTAAACGATTACTTCAAATGCCAAGTTAGTAGTGAGCCCAATATCAAAAAATTTGTTCATCATCCTAGAATATTTTTGTGTCACTTAGGTAGGTCAATCCATATGGTCATGTCAACCACAAAATGCAATATGAAAATATCTAATAATATTGACAATGAACTTACAAAGGCACTACAATATTTTTTTGGAACTTATATCTTTCATGATACTAGTCTCCTCCCTTGAATCAAAACATGTTTATATTTGCATTGGATACCATTGATAATATACTCCATTATAAAATTCCAATCTCTAGGTTCAAAAGAACAAGTTTTAACAAAACTAGAGTGAAAAATAATTAACTTCACACATTGAGAGATGAGGACATATCCCTTTTCTAGACAATGTAAAGTATTATTTTTATATACTAGAAAATTTTAATCAAAATGCACTTTTTGAATTAAATACATGTTCTCTTGGAAAATTACAAATCCTAGTACACAAATAATTTTATCTAAAAACTATAGGAGTTGGAGCAACTTTGTCTAAGTGGATAGTTAATAAAGGTTCTAACTACTTACTAAAATTATTCTTGTAGAAAAATCATTCCCAAAGTAGAGATATCAAATCAATTTAATTCTCAATTAATATGATGGAATATTTCAACAATTTCTATGATTTAAATTATTGAACAAATTTTACATAAATATATTTTAAAATAACTTTTTTGGCTACATAACTATAAATGTACTAACCATAAAATATCATGAAAATAATCAATAATTAAGACTTAAGGTTATGCAATGTAAATGGGTGCAATAAATCAAACTAGTAATCCTTACTACTACTATCTAATGTTCATGTCTACTTTGAACATCAATACTATACAAAAGAATAGAAGTGTAATTCACCTTATTGCATATTGAGTTGGATAACTAGTAGGACAATATTGAGGAAGCACATCACTAGTTAGTAGCATTTGATTTACTATTTGAGGGTGTTATAAGTATTTATTTAGTGACATGGTTATAGTCATGCACGAGAAAGGGTAGCAATAGCCAAGGAATTGAGTGGATGGTATAAGGGAGAGGTGCCACTTACTATATTTGTATGGATAATGGTACTTGTGAGTTTCTAGCACATAAAATAATTTTTTAATTCTTGCATAATATACATGTCCATAATATGTAACATAAGGCACATTTAGTAGACACATACATGTACAAATTTATTCAAAGGATGAGTCATAATTTTATGCATATGAGATGCTCCTTGTAGCTAGTCACAATCTACCACCTATCACTCCTTCACATATATTAATCACCAATTATATAATAATCACATGTACACAAAAAGAACATAGAAATAATTTATTTAATACCAAAGCATTGTAATTTTTTAATAAAATTCTCAGTAACATGATAATTAATTGATTCATAATGTAGATCATTGTTATACACAATATATTTTATTTTCTTATATAATAGACCTTTAATATGAAGCTGCATGTGGAGTTGATGTGGTTTTTGAGATGTTATAAGTAGATTCTACAAGGGAATTTTACTAGGATGTTACATTTGACATGTTGCAAGTAGGGGTAGTGAGTAGTGAGGATCCTACAAGTGTGGATAAAATGTAGTTTTATGCTACAAAGAGAATGGGGTAGTTGAAACAATATTTTTTACTTTATAGTAAAAGGAGGGGTCAACAAGCATGGAGTAACTAAATATAGATAAAGAGAATTTTGGAAGAAGTCATAATGGAAACATGTAGTTTCTAAAATAATGATATTGTTGATTTTTATGTAGGTACAACAACATCTTGTCCTTTGGTGGGGAAGAAAGGGTTGAACGAACAAGGAGAATATGAAGAGTTGATGGATAACATATCTTAATCCATCATCCAAATGGAGTTGAACTTGAAGGAAGAGCTCACATTTGAGGAAAATAACTTTTTGGGTAGAGTATTGAGTGGATATGCAAAAGAAGAAGACCACATAAATGTAGAAATGGAGAGAAGAAAGAAAATAATGTGAGAGGTCTTGGATGTCCAAAGGTGGACCACAACCCATAAGGAGAGGAAATAAAAATATGAGACATACTTGGTGGAGAAAATTTAGCCATGTAGGATGAGCTTTTGTAATATTTAAAATGGTAGATGTCCAAGTGTGTCCATTGTAGCTAGGGGCTAGAAGATATAGAGGAATAAAAATAAGAGAGATTCTAAAGGATTTACCTTGTGAGTAGGAGCTCACAAAAATTCATACTTAGAAATTTTGTAGGAGCATCGTGGAATTTTAAGTTCTATGTGGACTGGAGACTTGGAACCAATCATTTTAATTTTTTTCACTTAAAATAATATCAAAATTTCACTTTCAATCATTATAAAGAGTGTTTACATATTTCTAGAGAGTGGCACTTGTAAAAACATAGTTTTCAATTATATCTAGAGTAATTGACTTGTAGTAACAAGAAGGGAAAGTTTTAACTTACTTTAAATAACATAAGAGCTAAACTTGAGTGTGGAGTTACTCATAACAACTAAAGTTTTCCCATGTTGAGAGGTAGTGCACTTGTAAAAATTGGGGAGGATTTGATAAGTGCACTTGCAATAGCTAGGGAGTTGTTAAATGAACTTACAATAATTTTCATAATTATCTATGTCTAGAGAAATATTTGTGGGTGATTTTGTATGTGATTAGTGGAGTTACATGTTTAATTATAGTGAAGGAACATTGTATATATCTCTGAGTGTTCATACGATGGGTTAAGATCCTATTAGGCCAACAATACATATAAGGTCCATGCTAATGAATTGCATAGGTGGTTGATGATGGAGTTAGAGAGTGTTGATAAGGATGAGAGAATCTAAAAGTGTGTGAAGGAAATAGTAGAATCAATTATTTTCTGAAATAGAAATAGTTTAAATAAAAAATAAGTTTGATGGGATGCACAAGAGTGAGGGAGTTCGACAATTGGTTGAAATATATTGAGGTGAGTGGTAGGGTATAGGAGAACCTAAGAGGCTACAAGGAGGTTGAAGAATGGTTTTGATTTTTTGCAATGTAGGAATGGGTTACTAAGGAACTTAAAAAGCCATTATAATACAAAGGATGCTACTAAGGAGCTAATAGATAGTTTTTTTTTGTAGGAATAATCTTAGTGGTAGTATAACTGGGCCACACTTTGTGTTGGGTTAACATCTAATGCCCATGGTAGTATGGTTAGTGGTAGGATAATATTTTGATTAAAAGATAAACTATTACTATTAGGAGGGATTTGAACTTCATGTTGACACTAAATGAATTAACTAGAGTAATATGATTACCCCTAACCAAATTAATGAAGGTATAGTGTGTGGAGGTTAATTTGGCTAAGAGATTAAGAGGGTTTCAAATTTGGAAGGATGAACATCCATCATTGATTGCAAGAATTTTTTTAGCCAATGAGGTAGGTTGGTAGATTTGAATGCCCAAAATTTGAGAAGGAAAAGGAGGTTCCAAGGAAGATGTATGGAAATAACCTAGTGTGTCCCACTTCTAGCCTAAGTGGAACACTCAAAATCAATTTTTTTATGCTTATTTTTCAATTTATGTCAATTATATGGAAGAAATGGTCAAGAATTTAAAGATGATGTAAAGTAATGAGTTGTAGAATTTTTTATGTAAATTGAAGCTATCATTTTATTTTTATTTTAAATAATTATTTCTATCTTTTTAATTTTTATTATTTAATCATTTTTTATATTATTTTTATTAAGTGACATTATTCTATAATGTTTAACTTTTAATACAATTAAATTTTTTATATGATTTATTGGAATTAAATAATTAACTCCAATGTCTGGTGCATGGATACTTTTTGATGATTTTTATAAAATCTTTTATTTTTATTAATTAAGAATTAATATTAAGAAAAAATGTAGACATATATTATTTTGTAACACATTTCTCTTAGCATGTTTATCAAAATTTTCATTGAAACAAGGAAATCTATGTGAAATGCAATGTACTATTGAGATTTTTATAAGAATGTTTTTTTTTCTTTTTTCTAGTGACTCAAGAATAAAGGTCATTATTTTTTCATGTAATGGACATACATTCATTATAAAATAAAAAATATATATTATAAAATAAAATATGGATGATCCCACAATAGTGGCTTACAATTTTTGGTCAAACTCGACACTAAAATTATTATTTTTAACTAAATCTTCATGTTCGGGCACCTATAGCGGCTAAACTATGAGGAATTTGAAGATGATGCACACTAGAGTCTCGTCACATTGTGTCTGTAGATTCTAAAAATATTTTTTTCAAATTTTTTGGAATTAGATTGCACTTCTTTTTCCATCTCCCACGAAAACTGGTTTATTTCAAAAAACAACATTTTTAAAAAGTGACGCACACCGTATAACACATAAATTTTTTTTCCATGAAGGATAAAATTCTAATTCTTTCAAATTTAGATTTGTAACTCCGATATCTAGTGCTTCCACTTGGTTAGATAGTTTTTTATTGAATATTTTTTGTTTAATCAAGTTTCGAAGTCAAACTAATTACAATTTAGACATAGTGCGACCATATAACACGTAACTTTTTTTGTATATATCAAAATTCATTTTTTTTTTGTTAGATCAAGGACTTCAATATTTGGTGCAGTCATATATATATTTTTTTTTGATAATCTGCTATTTTTCCACATGTGCAGAACAAAGACCTTCATTTTCGATGAAAAACCTATGTTTAATAAAACAAAAAAAATAAATACATAATAAAACCAAAACATATTAAAATTATAGTCGTTGGATAGCTCATTCTGAGGACTACCTGATTCCAATTGGTTCTGTGAAGTATCCTCCATTTTCATCCTCTACCCGAGCTTGGAAGGGCAAAATCTGCTAAAATTTGGTGGAAGAGGGGGAGAAGGGCAAAAAAGGGGGGTTCGAGTGAACCCCCCTTCGCTTGAAAGGGAGTGAACCTCCCATTTTTTTTTTGAATTTTCCATTCGTTTCTATGAAGAAATGTGACATCATAGGGTTCGAGCGAACCCACCATGCAAAAGGGGAACTAGGGGTTCGACCAAACCCCTCTTTTGGGTTCGTGCGAACCCCCTAGTTCTCTCGAACCCCTTAAAACGTGAAATTTTGAATGTGTGATCATTTTTACAAATTTCTTTCCTCATCAAAATTGTAAACCACTATTATGGTTTACCCATATATATATATTATTAATAAAAAAATACATATATTATAATTTCTATAAATTAAATACTAAGGGATACATAATTACAAATGTGTATTTCTAAATGACTTCATTTGATCACCCAAAAGGTGAAGAAAAATTACTTTTTTCTTAGTATTTTTGTACATGTAGAGGAGCTCCATCAAAGTTTTGATTTAATATTGAGTGGTTTTATCCAAGGGGGTTTTATCTAAGGGGATTTAATCTAAACCCTTTAATCAAAACATTTAGATCAAACCCTTTAAGATCAAATCAGTTTTTTTTCTAAAATATAGGTAATTTCAAGTAAAAATCAGGATGTCCCTAAAAGGAAACTGAGTAAGCGAAAGAAAATTCCTCCACTAATCTAAGTAGGAGAGAGTTACACAAATTTATTTTAACACATTATAGAATCAGAAGATGTACATACATATCATAACAAATAAACAACAAAAACCCATAACATAGTGTTTACATGAAAAAACCCTTCGAGAAAAAACCCACTCCAAATCGCACAAATCAAATGTATTATTAGCAACAATAGAATAGTTACAATAAAATTTTAGAGCTATGCTAGGAGTCTTCACACTACAATGAGAATCAGGCAGAATTTTGACATCACAACGAAATGTAAGCTATTTCAAACCTGCCACCATAAAAATGCACCATGTCTATAAGTATTTACAACCTCTCAACATGAAACAAGGTGCCCAAAAATTGTCATAACCAATTCCCAAGCCCAAGGTGTGAACATGAGTTCATTATGACATGTCATCATAATCAAAACTCATAATTATGACAATCTTCCATAATCAGCCCCTGTTCCATAAAATTAGCCACTATTGCACATGCAATGAGCCTTCATGCATGAAAATACATTTCATGTGTGGGTGCCCTCATCACACGGGTCCCACCTATCATAGTTAACTAGTAATTTGTCATTCTTGATTTTTCCACTATCATAAGTCGTCATAAATCATCATAGCAAGTTGCCATAGCTAGTTACATAGTAACTTATGACAAATGCCACCAATTTAGGTGCAAAATTAGGTCCTCCAAAGTGGATGCCTACCTCCACTAATTTAGCTTACAAATTGTACACGTCACTTTCCATGTAGGATGCCATATCATCAATAGGTCCCACAAAGTGACATCAATTTAGGTAGGCAATTAATTATTCTAATATAAATAAATTTATCAAAAAATAACAAATAAATTCTAGGACTCTAAGGTTGAGACAACCTAATCCCAACATTCTCCCACTTTTCGAAGACCTATCAAGAGTCATACAAAATCATCTACTTAGGGCCCCAAGGCCCATAGAATTGGAACACCATCTGAACTTCTCTATGCTTACTAGTTTCGTCAATGCATCTGCAACATTCACCAAAGTGTCAACCTTCTCCAAGTTCACCTTTCCATCTTCTACCATATCATGAACATAATGATACTAGACACCAATGTGCTTTGTTCTAGCATGGAAGGTAGGATTCTTTTCTAAAAAATGACACTCTAACTATCACAATAGATAGTAATCCGTCCTGCATCTAAACCAATATTAGAACACAATCTCTTAAGCCAAATGGCTTCCTTACAGACATGAGTAGCTACCATGTACTTTTCTTTTGTCGTGGATAAAGTGACTATAAATTTCTGCATGCTCATCCAACTGATAGCACCACCAAACATCCTAAACACATAACCATTGGTGGATCTTCTGCTGTCAATGTCACTTTCCCAATTTGAATCCACATATCCATGAATATTCATAGAATTCTGAGGTCCAGTAGGATAACCATGAAAACATAGGGCATAATAAGAAGTACACCACAAGTACCTAAACACTTTCATGTCTACATCCCAGTGTACTCGTCTAGGATTAGCCATAAAACGACTAAGGAATCCAACTACTTCAAAAATTTTTGCCCTCATACAAATTATAAAATACATTAAACTACCAAAAACAATCGCATACGGTACTCTAGTCATGTCCTCCATCTCAGTAGGAGATTTTGGACAATAATTCATAGAAATATTCATCCCTTACATCACAGGAACTAACTATCTATAATTTGTCATGTTGAATCCCTCCAACATAGAATTCACATACTTGCTTTGGCTTAACCAAAGTTTTATGTTAATTAGCTCTATCTCTCATGATCTCCATCCCCAAAATATACCTAGCTATACCTAGATATTTCATCTCAAACTGTACCGACAACTGAGACTTCAAATCTAAAACCATACATTAATTATTCCCCAAAAACAACATATCATCTATGCATAAAAAAAAATGAGAATGTGACCATTTTTAGATTTATAATACACATAATAGTCAGATTTAGATCTCTAAAATCCCAATGACAATATATAGGTATCAAAGTTCTGGTACCACATTCTAGGAGATTGTTTCAAACCATACAAAGTCTTCTTTAGTTTACAAACCATATATATTTTTTACTTCTGAAAACAAAATTCTTTGGTTGTGACATGTAAATCTCTTCCTCCAAATCACCATGAAGGAATGTTATCTTCACATCCATCTGTTCCACTTCCCAATAATACATTACTACAAGTGATAGAAGGAACCAAATAGATGTTAGCTTCACAACATGAGATAATATCTCACCATAGTCAATTCCCTCCACCCGAGAATACCCCTTAGCGACCAATCATGTCTTGTGCTTCTCAACACTACCATTAGGACCACACTTATTTTTTGACACCTACTTACAACCAATGGGTTTACATCCATCAGGGAAAGGTACCAGATCCAAAGTTTTATTTTTCTTCAAAGCAACCATCTCCTCGTTAGTGGATTTCATCTAGGAATTTTTATCACTCATACCCATAGCCTCTCTAATAGTCCTAGGCTCATCAATGTTAGCAATCAAAGAAAAAATACAACTAGAATCCAATAATGAATAATAAAACCTTTTTGATTTCCACCTAACATGTGTAGACGTCCTCAATTATTGAGGTTGGGGTTCTTCTTGTTCAAAATTTTTAGAGATGCTTGATCTCTCCTCATTATCAGGTCCAAAAAGAGTGCATAGTACACCTTTCATTAGAGTAGATGGAATCCAAACTAATTCCTTCTCTTTCTCCTCTTTCTCTGGCTAGAACTCAACAATTGAAGGTTTCATCTATTTGAAAATTAAACTTTTTCTATAGAGAACCTTTTGGGCCTTTGGCCTTTGGATCCCAAGGCTTGTACCCTTTCACACTGACACCATAACCAATGAAGATACACTTAACCACCTTGTTCTCCAACTTATACCTCTTCTCAATCGAAACATGAGCATAAGCTTCACAACCAAATACTTTGAGATGTATTAATGAAGGATTTTTACCAAACCATGCCTCCATGAGTGTCTTTTCAACAAGCATTGATGTAGGAGAATAGTTGATAAGATAAAATGCAGTGGTTACTACTTCAACCCAAATTTTTCACTCAAGGCCAACACCTCTGTGCATTATCCTATCCCTCTCCATCAATGTCTTGTTCATCCTCTCTACAAATCCATTTTTCTCTTGGGTGTATGGAGTGTTTTGATGTCTTCCAATCCCATGCACTTTGCAAAACTTGTCAAACTCTGCTAAACAAAACTCACTACCATTGTTAATCCTCAAACACTTAATCTTTCTACTAGTATGATTTATACCAAGGATTTAAACTCCTTAAACTGACTAAAGCCTTTAACTTTGCTTCTCAAAAATAAATTAATGTCCTAGTGTAATCATCTATGGAAGAAAAATATATATAGATTTTGACAATGAAGAAACATTCACAGGACCAAACATATCTGTATGAACATAGTCCAAAACCACAGAGACTCATGAGAACTAGAGTAAAAATAAACACGATGCTATTTTCCATAAACATGTAATGTTTTCAATAGTCAAACTTGAGATTACAATCATCAAGGACTTCAACAAGGTTCTTACTTTTAGGTCTCTAAGACCCTTCTCACCAATGTGACCAAGTCGTTGGTGCCATAGCATTGGACCTTCTTTGCAGGGAGCTTCATCTCCAATGAATGAGAACCCTTAGACACCCAAAATGAATGACTGTTAGATGTAGCCACAAAAAATTCTTCTCTATATGATATGATAGTGAGGATAAAGAATCCAAAGGTGTCTTGTTTGGTCTATCAGAAGAACTATTGCATTGAACCATACATACATCCATCTTGTACAAGGTTCCAATCTAAACACCCTTATCCAACACCATAACTCCTCTCATCATCTTACATCCTCCACTAGAGAAAACAACTTGCACTCCCACATCATTTAGTTTACTCAAAGAAAATAGGTTTCATATCAAACTCAAGGTATGAAAGACACCATCAATCCCCTTCACTCTTCCATCAAGGAATCTAATTTTGAATCTTCCATGACCAATGATATTCAGGTGAGATTCATCAGCTAGGTACACCTTCCCACCATTGTATTCTTCATACTTGTAAAACCAACCTCTATGAGAGGTCACGTGGAAAGAAGTACCCGAGTCTATCAACCACATATCTTCTTATGTATGTGTTGCCAAGGCTACAACAAAGGCATCTGCATCATCCCGAGAGGCTTTTTAGAGTCATAATTAGTGAAATTATTCTTGTCTTTCTTCTTCTTCTATTCCTTACACTCTTTTCTGATATGTCCAATTTTTTTGTAGTTCCAACACTTCACCTTGGACTTTCTAGGAGACTTAGATCTCCTCAAAGATTTTGACTTTGATTTCTTGTCCTTTGTTTTTCCTTTCTTCTTCGATCTACCATGAACAACATGGGCCTTCTTAGTCATCTCAAAAGACTTTCAAGTCACATCTCTTCAGATAAAAATGAAGAAACCATCTCATCCATATTGATATTGGTGTTTGTGCTTCTAATAACCATTACAAGGTAGTCCCATGAGTCTAAAATCAAACACAATAGAAGCATGCAATGATCCTATTCATCAATATTATCTCCAATGGAACCTAGTTGAGCTATCAACATGTTAAATGCATTCAAACGATCTACTAGGGATCCTCCATATTCCATATTTAGATATTATTGTTTCTTTCTCAAGAACAACTTTTTTACTAGGGATTTATCCTAATAAACGTCTCTAAGTTTATTCCAAAGGTATTTTGCAGTTTTCTCTTCATGGAAATTTATGAGAATAGAATCAACCAAACAAAGTTTGATCAGACCCTTGGATTTCCTATCCATAAGATCCCAATCTGCTTGGGTTGTTGTAACTAGTTTGGTTTTGGATATTGGAGCCCACAAATATCTGTCTGTGAGCATATCCTCCTTTTTCATTTTCCAAAGTTCAAAGTTTCTACTGTTAAACTTATCCATATCAATTATTCTAGATGTTCAAGATTTCCATATTTTTCCTACAACAAGGTCATAAAATACCCTTATGCAAAACTCCCATTGAAACAAAGATCAACTTAAAAAACCTTTCAAGCCAACAATAGAATCAAAGTTGGCTAGGCTCTGATACCAACTGCAAGGAAGTTGAGTATGTAGAAGCAACATCCTACACTAATCTAAGTAGGGGAGAGTTATACAAATTTATTTTAACACCTTATATCATTACAAAATCAGAAGATGCACATATATATCATAACAGATAAACAAAAAAACCATAACACAATGTTTACGTGGGAAAACCCTTTTGGGAAAAACCCACACTTCAAACCACGTAGCTCAAATATATTATCAATGACAATAGAATAGTTATAATATAGTCTTAGAACTATGTTGAAGGGTCTTCAAACTACAACAAGAATCTAGCATAATTCTGACAGCATAAAGATATGTGTAAGCTTCTTCAAAGCTATCACCATAAAATCTACTAAGTCTACAAGTATTTATAACCTCTCAACATGAAACAAGGTGCCCAAAAATTTCCATAACCAATTCCCATGCCCAAGGTGTGAACATGAGTTCATTATGACATGCCCTCATGATCAAAACTCATAATTATGATAATTTTTCATAATCAGCCCATGTTCCATAAGATTAGCCATCACTACACATACAATAAGCGTGTATGCATAAAAATTTCTTGCGTATGTAGGCAACCTCAACACATGGGTCCCACCTGTCATAGTTAATTGGAAATCTATCATTCTTGACTCTTCTATTGTCATAATCAGTCATAACCTGACATAGGAAGTTTTCATAGCCCATTACATAGTAACTTATGACAAATGCCACCAATTTAGGCACAAAAATAGGTCCTCCAAAGTGGATGTCTACCTCCACTAATTTAGCTTACAAATTGTACATGTAAATTGCCACGTAGGATGCCACATCACCAACTAGTCCCACAAAGTGACATCAATTTGGGTAGGTAATTAAACATTATATTATAAATAATTATATCAAAAATAATAAATAAATGCTAGGACTCTAAGGTTGAGAAACTCTAATACCAACAGTCCCTCAAGTGGGACATAGTATTGTGCTATGATCTAGAGATGTCTCCAAAATAGAAGAGAATAGGAATAATTCATGTGAAGGAGAATAAGATAGAGAATATAGAAAAGAGATTAGAGGATGAAGAGGAAGGTATAAAGAAAGTTTAAGGGAAGATAAGTTGAGAAAAAGGCTGGGAGGAAAGAGAAGAGATGTCACATGGGAGGAGAATTATGAGAAAATAGAGAGAATAGAAATTGAATGAAATGGAGCCACAACTAGGTTAATAGGATGCATAGAGAGGTTGATGTATTTTAATGAATCCAAATAAGATAAGAAGGGTTGTATGATAAAATAAGACTTGAGTAGGCTAAGTGAAAATAGGAACAAGTTGGATAAGAGGAAGCACAAAGAGGTGTGCAAGCAATGTGTAGTGAAAAGTGAGGCACACACAAGCTATGTGAGGTAATATTGGGTACAACATTTCAAAGGAAGTCACACAAGAGAGGCACAAAGGTCTATGTGAGGCCAACAGGTGGTGGTAGAGAATCAACCACACATGAAAGAGAGAAAATAAAGGAGAGAAAGGGAAATAATAAATAAAATGAGGCGAAATAGAGAACAGGGTAGGTCAATTATTGTTCATGTATCTTGTAATCAAAGTAAATAAATCTAAACTTTTATTTTAATTGCTATAATAAAGAGTCATTTTATTAGCTATTCAATCTTCAAAATAGTCATTTTTATATTATGCCACTTAATCTTCAAAATATTTCTAATTATGAATAATTGCCATGTCAAGGAAGCGGTTAAGAGGGGAGAAAGGTTATTTTATTCCTTCCTTGGCTAGTTTCTTCATGTTGAGTTTAGTGCTTGCTCATATATTAATTGTGTTTTAAATGATTTTGAGATCATGGATTGGGATTTGAGGTATTTCAGTACTTGGTTTGATAGGCTCACATGTATTGTGAGAATTTTTTGCATTTACTTGTGGTTTGTTCGCTTAACTCTATCTGTGTAGAAGAAAAAAGAGTAGGTTGTGTATAGTTTGTTGCATTACACCATGGGAGGAGCTCATTGCAAATTGGGGCTAAGCTCTTGTGATGAATTTTGTTGTAACAAGCCTGTCTTAGAGCACTTGGAGAAGGGTGGTGTTGGCCCTTATTTGTTAAGGCTTCATGGTTCTAACCCTGAGGTGATGAAGGATTTTCTTAATGACTGGAACAACAAGGTATTGCACTATCAAGGTGTGGAATTCAACATCACAAAGGATTTCATTGCAGAGGTTACTGACCTTCCTTCGAAGGGTAGGAAATTTTATAGGGATTGGGTTGTAGCTAAGACGACCTTAGCTAATTTCTTCAAAGGTTTGAAGAAGAAGAAGCTTAGGTTCATTAGGAGTGGTGGGTATGCCCGTAAATCTATTAAGCCGCTCTGGAGGGACATTGCTTTGGAAATTATGTAGTTTTTCACTTTGGAAGGTAGGTTCTCTATTATCTATGGTTATCATTTCATGCTTTTGAATTACTTCTGCCACAACTCTCAAGTTTGGTTTCCTTTTTACCTCATGGTTTCTATGGAAACCATTATAGAGGATCATCGAAAGAACCCTATAAAGGCTATTCTTCATGAAGGCCTTATGAATCTTATCTTTGATCATATTAAGTTAAAGGTGTTACCGGTTATCCCTAAGCTCCCTGCTCGTAAAAAGGGTGGCAAGAATAATGGTTATGAAATTGGTGATTTGGTTGAGGAGTGGGAAGGGGAATCTGAGGAAGATGACTCTTTTTATGAGGAACCTTTGGAGGAAAAAGGCAAGTCTATGGATGAATTTGAAGACTCAAAATCATGGTCTAAGGGTTAGAGAATGGATACTAAAATGAGGGAGGTCATTGTTCCTTCGGTGAAAAATAATGTGAAGGGAAAGAAAAAATTCCCTAAGAAGGGGAAGTGTATTATAAAGTAGAGTGTGGAGGAATCTAAATGTTTGGAGGATTCGCCTATTCCTGATGTTAAAGGGGATTTGAGTTATGGTAATGAGGGAAACAAGCAGCTAATAGCAGATAATGGGTAGGAGAATGAGGGTTTTGTTAATTCTAAGGTGGGTGGTCCTAGCCAGGATGATTTTGAATCTCTTATTGGCATTAATGTCAATTAGGTTAAGCAAACTAATGTTGAGGTAGAGCGGCTTTAAATTCTGGCTAATTTAGTTGACATTCCCAAGAAGCACAAGGTGAAAGTGGAAGTTATTGAAGTTGAGAACTCCCCTATTGAGGAGGATATGGAGGGCAAAAAGGGGGTTCAGGAGGATCCTGATGAGAATGTTGATTTTCTTGATGCTTAGATGGTCAATAGGGAGGAGATTAATATGGACCTATTTTGTAGAATGGTGGAGGATGACACTTGTAACTTTCTCTCTCTTGTGAAGTGGCTCTTGTCAGAAGTGAAGGAGCTCAATTCAAGGCTTAAAAACTTGTAGGATGTCTATGTGTTAACTACAACTAGAAGGAATGGATGGTGAAAGGTAAGGTCAAGAGTATGAATGTTATTCTTGATTATGGACGCCGATAGGCTTGGTAAAAGCCATGAGGTTGAATGCCTTGGAAGTTGTTGTTTAAAGGATCAAGGGGGAACAATTTATGAGTATGGAGGAAATAATTAGGAAGATAAATAATGATTTATAGATTGTGGTTAGGATCAGTAATCAATCCATGATTTCTAGTGCTAAGGGCATGTTGGTTCTAAATGATAAAGCTATTAAGTGGACTGGTCAGCCTCTGGATTTGGGAGAACATGGGGTGGCCATTACTAAGGTTAACTCCATGAACTTGGAGGAGAAGACTGATGATAATGGTCCTGGTGAGGTGAGTAATTTGGAGGTTGGTCCTTTCCTATGCACTAGGAGAAAGACTAAGAAAAGGGAAATCATTAAATTTGAGGATCTCCAAGATGTGGTCAAGATGTAAGACAGGGTCATTGTAGATAATATGGACTCAACCGATGTTCTTGAAAAATTTCTTTAGTTGTTTGCTGTTGTTTTTGGTTGTTTAGCCTAAGTGTTGATGTTTTGTTGTGTATGCTGACATGTTCTCTAGTTTTATCTTTAGTTAGCCTTTTATTTTTTTTGGGCTATGGGTTTTAATGTTTCTTTATTTTTAGCAGCTCTTCTCAATTGTAAAGGGTTTTGGGCCCCCTTCAAAACCCGCTTTTCCTAATCAAAAGCTTGAATAATTTATCGATTATTTAAAATTTTGTCTACAACCTCTGTAACAAAAAAATACTATTGGTGTCAACATGACCTTCTCTATCTTGAGGCCATTTTGTATGAATCTTTAATATTGTATTAGGATCCTTTGTAAACAACTCAAATGTAGATAATACACTTTTCTAGAAGATCCCATACCTTGTTAAGGGGGATATCTATAAATTTTATCATATTAGTACAACTGGGTGTGGCCCCATAGTGTTGCATGTACTGATCATTTTTTTTTTTAATATTTTATTTAAATCTATCCCCCACACATATTAGTTTATTTATTCACCCAATATAATATTACAAATTGGTGTAATATGAACCCCAACAATTATACTTATACATGTATTGAAAGAAGAAAACCATTTAACTTCCTTCATATTTTTGGTGAATTTATAACTTCCACATCCATCCTTAAAGGGTAGAAATTTTATGCTATATTTATTTTTAGTTTGTAATAGTGCACATTTTATCTTGTATTTGTTGAGCCATTATTTTTAGTTTTGCATGCTTAAGAACATCCTAAGATGGCCTTAGGTCCACATTAATGTTTAATACTAGGTTGAACTTGAGATCACCTTGTCAGCATAACTACCTCTTTTATTTCTACATATTATAAGGATAATATGTTACATTCTAATGAGGAAGAGAGATATTATATCAACAAGGTCTTCATATACTATTGGAAATTACAAGAAAAATGATATATGATTAATAAATTAAAATATTTATGTAATCATAATTCTATAAAAGATGTTGATATGTCCCTACTTTATTTTTATGATATTGCTATTAGGATTCAATTGTATTATTTTTCCAATTCAAACTCATTGAACAATGTTATCATAGAACATGGGTTAATGATTTTGACTCTAAAAAATACATGATAGAATCCTAATAACAATATTTCATAATTTGACTATTGTGTAAAATACCTCATGCTTTATTTTTGTGAATTATCATGTACAAAGACACTTCTAATAAAACCATCCTTATTACTCCTAAGGAAATGGTTAGGTGAAAGAGTCTAATAAAACCATCCTTAAGATACTCAAAAAGAGAGTTAATGACACTGAGCATGATTGAAACCTTCAATTAAACCCAACTTTGTGGGCCTACCAACAAGCATTCAAACACCCACAAGTGCTACTCCATTCTACCTAGTCTATGATACTGAAGCCATCTTGCCTATTGAGGTTGAAATTCGTTCCTTGAGGGTATCTTTGTAGAATCTTATCAACAATGAAGAGTATCAGGTATCCAGACTACAAGAGCTTGAGTTGCTAGATGAAAGACATTTGATTTCTCTTAACCACCTCTAAGCATATCATAAATGTCTTTGACACAACTATATCAAGAAAATAAAGAACAAGAGCTTCCAAGTGGGCGACCCAATACTAAAAGAGAATAGAAAAAATCAACTCAACCAAGAGGGAAAAGGAAAGTTTAAACTAAATTGGTTGGGACCCTTTATGATCACTACCAAATATGGCTCAGGGGCATATCAGTTGGCTACCCCTAAAGAAGAAAATTTAGCAGAACCCATAAAAAAAACCATCTCAATAAGTTCTACACATAACCTATCAGAATATCCTATCAAATAAAATAAAAAAATTTAAAAAAAAAGAAAAAAGAAAAAAGAAAAGAACAAAATAGTAAAGAGAAATAAATCACCCTTTAAGTGAAAACCACTTTGATGGTGTTTCTAGGACATGTACCATTGTGAAAACCTGGTAAATAGGTGCCATGTATGAATAATCTCTAGTCCATCACCCATCAAAATCTCTTTTTCATCCATCCATTCAATCCATATTCTATCAAGACCTCCTTTTCACCTATCCATCCATCCACTTCATAATAAAATGTGTGCCCAACCATGGCTTGATCACTTGTTAAGTGTTTACCATTGTCACACCCTCATTATTTGCATCCACATCACTATACCTATCCATAATAATGTAATCCTATACCTAACTGGGATAATCCTCCTAAACTTGGTAGTTGGATTGGATTTTGTTCCACTCTCAAGTTTTGCATATCCCAAAAAATCCAAATATTTCCAAAAATCTAAAACAAACTCAATTTGTTTGAAAACTCCCAAAAACAACCTCAAAAATCCTATAAACTCCAAAAAAATTCAAAAATCCAAAAAAAAAATCATCACCATAACCGCCCATTCGTAATAGACCTCCATCCATAATAAATTTACCATCCCACTCAACTTTGATAAATCAATAAAAACAAACATAACAACTATCAAAATCTAGAATTCTCATGCAAAAATCATGAAGACTTGATCATTATCAAACAACACCTACATATCAATTTCCTCTCATCATTGTCAACATCAAAATCCAAGAATGTGTCTTAATGGATTTATCATTCCTACAATAGGCATCATCACTAGACAACATCCATGACCAAACAAAAATATTTGGCAAGTGATATGATAACTTTGTTCATATTTTGGTCTTTTCTTTTGATTTATCCTATTGTCCTATCTTGATGATCTCTCAAGGATGTCTAAAAAATAATTTAGAGGGAAAGGAATTGAGCATGGTCATTTTTTTTTTTGTTCCATGTTTGTTGGATATTATTACAATACGACCATGGAAAATACTTTCCTTGTGTGTGTGGAAGTCATCTTAGGAAACATAAAACAACCCTTACATGTTATGTTCTTCATACCTCTCTGTGCATTAGTCTAAAATGATCTGAAATTCTAAACCATACACTCATAATAAGGTTTAATATGTTAGGTATGATCAAGAATACTCTTCTTGTTTGTAGAGTCAAAGTCCATATAATGGATACAAATCTACCCTGGTTCTTCATACCTTGGTGCATCATGTCTATTTGCTATATTAATAAGGATTTCTATGATGGAATTACTTAGTATACCCACAAGAAAAATCATAATCATCAATTTTGTAACATCACCAGTAATCATCCATATCCACAATCATAATAAATAGATTTTCAAAAAATTGGATCAATATCATCTATTCTTCTATGATCATCTAATTTCTATCCATCCAATCTAACTATCCTACTAACATTTGTAGGAAAGTATCATGAAATACATAAAAACATCATTAGTATCTCATACATCCTGCATCCATAACATCGTTAGTACCAAATGCATCCTACATCCACAAAATCATTGAAATCACATCATATATCCTCTAAATCATACATTTGCCATCCTGCATAACATCAAAATATCAAAAAAAAAATAAAAAAATCACATCCATATATCATATATCATCTCATGCATCCTACATTGACGAATCATTAACATGCATCATCATATCATAACATCATTATAATAGGCATTGTTGGTTATTTTTGATGAACCAAACTTATCTCACAATTTAGCCTATGGAATTGCCATATTCCAATGGTTAGCTAATTGGAGGGATTGGCCAATGAAAGAGTGAAATCTTGCAAAGGCTTTCTTCCTACACTTTGATCTCTACAAAATCTGGGAGGGTGATCCTACAATGTATTTTAGGATCCTCTATGCCAATTAATCATACACATTGTAAATAATAGATGATCTCTACTTGAAATTGCTTGACAATTGAATAACTACAAAGACCTAGAAAATCATTACATATTAATTGTTTACAGAGCAATAGAGCATGATAGACTTCAACTTGACATAAATTTTGCCAAAATTCTAAAGAGTTTAATTATTTGAATGTATTTACTGTGAAAGATAAAGAACAATTCAATGCAACACAAATCCTAGAACACTACCTTAGTTCAGGGTATGAGGTCTAATACAAATGCAAATAAACCTTGCCAAAAATTGAACACATAATATTATACAACTTACATAATGTGGCATTAAAAAATAAATCTCAATTAATCAAAACCATAACTCATTATCATATCTTGACACTTGAACCATTTAAACCTATAATTTCATCCAAGCAATTTAACAAATTCTTTGAATTTGGACAAAGACAAAACCATACATTCATTGAAAGCAACAAAGATCACTGAAACAACCATTGATTATTTCATTGATAATCCCAATGCTCAGTACAACAGGAGAGAATTGGCTTTGAAGATATGCCATTCTTAATATTCAATGCTAATAATGTTATCAAAATTTACTTACATAAATAAAAGACTCATAACATAAATGTAAACTCTATTTTATTCTATGTATTTGCTCTTTACAAAATTTTCTCTAAGATCAATCAAAAACCTGTACAATTGGCTCTGAATTCCCTTTTATAAAAAAAAGGGAGAAAAACAAGCCTTAGGCCAATGTACACATGTCACATTTTCATTTGATACTCACAATTACATTCAAAAGGAAGTTATATTTTCCAAAACTTGAGGGAGATGTTCATATAAGACAAAAACCATTTCTCATTCATTGATGAATATTTCTCCCACCTTCCAAAAGGCCTTTTAGTCAGTGCAAATATTCCTTCCACAAGCTACAATGTCTTTTCCACACACTCACAAAACTTTGAGGATGAAAAGCATGAAATAAGGAGAGAAGAATGTAACAAAGTATTTCCATGTCTGCAGTCCATGCCATTGATTTTGAATTGGAGAAAATACAATATTTGAGCATTGATCTTTCAAAGGCCTAACCTGTACTAGTTCTAGGCCATGTATTATATTTCTCTTATTGCAACCTTCATTGTTGAAGACATAAGATCCAAATTCCATCACCATTCCCCCATTGTAGCAACCCACATGTCCAAGAAATCAACATACTTGGACCTCCAAAGCTCAAATTCCTCCTTAGAGGACCAGCCAAACATCATAACATCATCTACTTTTTTCCTATATGGACTATACTTTATGACCACCTAGTTGGATTCCTTATCAAATTCTTTAAGGAAAATTCTTGTGCGAGTGAGCTTTTCCATACTGTTCTTTAACATCTCCACATCAACTTCATCACAAATCAACCCCGCTTGAGTAGCTATTACTTTTATTGATTGATCCTTCCATTCTTGTAGAGGTTTGACCTCACCATTTTCGTTCAACATATATGGGAGTAAACTAAAACTCCACTAATTAAACCTTTTCACCATCTCCCTAATCTTCTTTTCAAGTGGTTCAATCAATCCTTGAAATTCCTTATTTGCATTTACTAGCTTAAGGGTTGGGACAATGATGAATGGATTATTTGTATCATGTTTTAATCCAAGAGCCATATCTCTCAATTCTTGTGCTCTAGGGATCCATTTATCCATCAATGGGATGACAACTTTCTTATCCTTGTTAAAGCTTCTTATTGCATTAAACATAGATAATAGTTTGAATGAATGATAATTAACCTCCTCTCAATCCTTTTATTTAGATGTTATAGAACCACTGTCACAATATTCATGTTACTTAAATGAATCAGTTCATCAAATTATTGACACCTCTCCTCATAATTCTTGAGTTTCTCCATCAACTCTTCGATATTTCTTCAGTAGGAGGTACATTTAATGTACTTGGAGTTGATTATGCAATGAGGACATCCTCAGGGAGGGGGATACAACCTCAGTTGGGACTATAGGTCATGAAAGAATAGGAGAAGATGTATTGTGTTCTTGTGGAGATGGGCAAGGAGGAATTGTTGCTTGTGAAGGGCTTGGGGCATGTATTGATAGGAAATTATCCTTCAACAATGCAATTTGCAATTGAATCTCTAATATTTTCTATTGTCCCACATTAGACTCAACCACTATATCATTGTAATTTGTTATGAACTTGCCACTCTCCTTAGTTAGGGACTCTATTGTGGCTTTGGTAAATTGAGCTACATTAAAATTCAATGTAATTTCCTCTATAGCTGATGTATCAGAAAATCTCTTAATTATTAGCACCCCTCTAACACCTGCAACTGGCTATGCAACCTCTGGCTTCTTATTTCTTAGGGCTAAGGCCCAAATAGCCAATGTGTCCCATTGGGCATTGAATATTGATCCTTGTAAAGCTAGTGTTACCTCTTCCTCAGTGTTAAATATAGGGGCATCATGCCTTCTAACTGTGTCAAAGGAAATGGTTGATACAAGGTACCATTCTAGCAATAATAGCACACCACTCTTTCTAACTAAGTCTTTTCCCTCAACCGCAGTGATATTTTGATACTTAATCCTCATCTCATCATGGAATTCAACTTCTATAACTGCTCTTGGAAACTTAGGGTTTACAATTCTTTTTATGTCTACACCTTCAACACATTCATCTCTTATGTCTCTCCATACATATTCTTGAAAGGCTTGTGTTTTCACAAATGCATCATCATCCATAAAACTTTCACAAGCTTCTACCCTCACATCATCAAATTTGTTTATCCCAATCAGTTCATCTTTTCTCAATAGGAAACTTAAGGTTTGTGGCATCGTGTCTCTCTTGGGAGAAGGAATATCTTGCCTCATCTCTTCTTTAGTGACAAAAATCTCATCAGACTCATCTGCTGGATAATCTACCAAGCCACTTGAGTCAACCTTCTACCTCTTTACTGGTGGTTCCCTTTGTGGTGATGGTCCTCTAGGAGGGGAATCCAATTAAATTATCTATGGAGTGGATGAATGTGGGGGTGAAGATGGTGGTAGTTGTTGCTATGGAGAGGATGCCCTTGACTCCTCTGGTTGTGTAGGAGTGGCGATTGTCAACTGTTTCTTTACATTGCTCTTCCTCCTTACATATATATGCACCTTCTTTGGTGGCTGATAGGTTGGAATTTATTTTATCATAGGGATTTCCCCTTACCCTATTATTCAATGAACATAGCCTTAAACCCCTTATCTTCAACCACTCTTTCTTCCTTTAGATTTGCAACAACTTTATTGAAGTTCTACAAAACCGTTTCCACTCTTAATGTCCCATCTTCAATACCAGACAAAGCTATAAATTGAGCATCTTTCACCTTTTTTTCTCTTTCGAGCTTGTTAAAGACAATCCACTTCCTCATCCTATATTCTTTTGTTTAAAAATAAAAAAATATTTTTGATAATGTCTTCAGGGAAAAAAAATTATGAACAAAATTTCCTCCTTTCACCCTAGCCCTTAACCAAACCATAAAACCTTTTGGGTCATAGTTTTTGTATGCTTGAAATTTCATTTCATAGGGATTTAGTTTGTTGATGAGATTCTTCCATCCATTAGTTATCATAAAAAAATTAGAGAATACTATGTAGGAAGGAAAAATGGTTCCTTTCCTCATATCAAATAAGTGATTATCTTCTACATCACCCAACTATCACATGACCTCAAGGAAGCCAATCCTTAATGATACATCCCTAGGGAGTACATGAGGTTTTTTCTTGTTCCATACACCTGGAGAACCATGCAATCTTGATAAGGAGTTACCTCCCCCAAAAACGACTAATCTTTAAATTAGGCCTCCTCTCCATTGGCCTTAGGAAATCATGCAACTCTGATGGAATCCTTGACATATCCATAATTAGAACTCTTTTCAATTTGGAAGAAAATATGTTTGAGGAAACCAAAAAACTAGTTTTATTTTCATGTCTATCCAACAATAGATTTCATGTTTGAACAGGCATCTCTACACCATCCACCATTCTTTTCAACTCCATATCTTTACCAAAGAAATTTGTACCCTTGTATAAGAACGTGCATAAACAAAGAGTACCACTAGAACCTTATTCTTGTTTCTCCATTCTTCAATGCAACTAGGCCTTTGTGTACCTCTTCTGATAAATAGGTAGTAAAATCAAATAAAGTATTGATGTTGGGATGTTGAATGCTAGTAGCCATATACATTGGTGCAATTCGCATGCTTGAGGATGGATCATACCCTAAGATTTGACATAGGGAATAAATTTTTTTCTAGAAATAAAGAGAAAAATACTTAATTGGAAAGGGTTCCCTATTATATGGTCCAAGTACAATTCTATTTCCTCCCTTTCTTGATGCCAAGAAGTGTGCCAACACTGAGACTTTGAATGTAGGTCTCACCTTTTCATATTCTGCCCTAAGTTTCTTTTCATCAATATCCTCCATTTCTTTACTCCATGTTTTTAATCTAAAAACTTCCATTAATTCTTCCTTAGTAACCCAACCATATCCTTCCCAGAGTGAGTTATAACTACCCTAACAATAGGGTCATAGTTAGCTACAATATCTTTGAGGAGGTCTATGTCCAGATACATATTAGGGAAATCAACTTGCCAATATCTAGCCTCCATGGGTTACAAATTAGAATGTGAGCATTTCTGTTACCGAACTAGATCTAGAAAAGTGACCACATAGTATATATATAAAAGTAGCATCCTTAATGGTACATAGTCTATCAACAATGCCCTCTTTAACCCTAGGGCCATGAAATATAGTTTGTCCTATACGTTTCTCATTTTTTGAGGGTGGCAATTGGTCAAACAAGTCTTGGACCAGAGGTCTCTTTTTTAGGTTTAGAACTAGGGAGTTGGATTATCGGTGCCATTGTACTAATGAGTGAATTGAACTAAGGTTTCACAGGCTAAGACTAGGGCTTTTAGGTTTTAAGTAAAAACTTGACGCAAATACTAAGTTCCAAATTCTTAAATTTGCAGCAATTTAGATGAATGCCAAACCTTAATTAGAATTCAAATGAAATCAATTACAATTGAATGAAAACTAGGAGGATTTTGAGCTCAAGAGGTGTGAATTTTACTTATTTATTTGACGGCGCACAAAAACCCTAGTTTGAGGATGCCAAAAGCTTGAAATGTGATGCAATAGCTCTTGAATGCCTTATAAATGATTTTGTAATCAAGAATAAGCTTTAAAAACAACTTTTATGGTGAAGAGTGTGTTAAATTCAGTAGAAAAACATCAAATCCTCCATTATTGCTTGCTCACGTGAACCAGAATGGCTCTTTGATGTCCATTTTAGCAACTTTGAATCTTAGGCTTAGATATTTTCATTATATGGCTCGATGAGTGACCTAGATGAGGTCAATGAAGTTTGAATTTTTTTCCTTTTGCTAACTCAACATCCACTCAACCATATTCTCACCATGTGTACATCTTCTTTGTTGTCTTCATGGCCCTACTGTGCTTTACAAGCCATGAGAGAATCCATGTGGTAGTTTCCTGCTAGCCCTCTACAATCTATAAGGCTTTGATCTATGGTCATGGGATAGCAAGCAAAAACCTGGATTAACCCAAAAAACTCTAATATGTGCATCCTTTAATCCATAAGCCTCCTCCTAGGCTGTTTTCCTCCTTTTACAATGAGCGGCTGAGATTAAAACATCTCACAAAGCCTTTATGCACATGCTCTAAAACCACTTTAGTATCATAGCCTTTACTATTTCCATAGTCACTCAAAGTATTGTACCAAATATTTCATGCCTTATAAAGTCTCACAGATGGTGGCGATGATGCAAAGTGGTGTTCACCCACTGCCCTATTGAGAGATGAGACCCATTTGAGGGTCCCCACACGCTGGTAGGGAATAGTCGAGATTGATCCACAAGAGTACATCTAAACCATTGATTCCTTAACCCTTCATCACCGTTGCCTTTGGGAATGGTAGGATTTGTCATGAGGAAGGACATGTGTCACCCACCCACTGTTGCTGGTTCATTTATCTAATTATTTTATTGTCGTGGGTTAGTAGGCAACCGATAGGAATAAAGTGGTGGGCCATCATGACCATGGCTTAAGTATCTTAAAGGACATGTGTGTTTAGTAATGACTAAAAAGGGTCATAGGCTAGGTAAAAGATAAAAGGACTTAAACACTTTGTGAATTTAAACTTAGGATAGGTGGCACATATTTTAAATAATTTTTGACCCACTTGACACTTATTATGGTTAATATAATCCAAATGGATAATGATCGGTCAACTAGGCAATAGGGGCCGATAAATGGATGAGCTTGATGACTTAGGTCACAACCTGGGAAATCGAGAATGAGCTAGCATAAGTTATTGAGCAATTAGAATGTATACAAAGGGTTGTCAACACTTAAGATTTTTCAAGGGGTTTAGGGCATTAAAAAAACCCTAGAACACAAATAAAACCAAAACCCTAGGCTATGAGACACACCCTATACCCAAAGAAACAACTAAATATGGATCTAACATTAGTGGAACATGAAAATTTTAGGGGTTCCACCAAGAATCTACATATAACATAAGCATCCATAATAAAATAATACATCACATAACACCCATATCATAGCCAGATCAAAAAGTATCTCATCTCATATATCACAGTAAAAATGTGTGTCATGATATGTAATCATCATCTCATTGAATGTGTGATACAATATATACATAAAAAATACATGTACATGAGGCTCTCAAAAGTTGATGAATGTATATACATCAAAATAATTTGTCTACAAAATACATCATCAATATATACAATGAGCTCTACCCAAAACTCCCCCTCTCCTCTTGATTAGGAAGAGGCTAAGAAGGAGGTGGACTCATTTTCTTCTACTAGTGGCCCTATCCCTATGATCCATGGGGCGGCTATACAATATGACCCTATGAATAACCTTGGGAAGGATGGTCCACTGACCCTCTATTTGAATTGGATGGCCTTACTATGCTCATATGTGAAAGTATAGGCTACCTCTTTTGAGTGAGGACATCTATATCATACAGGGTCCTATAGTATGTTGCCTCACTATAGAGAGACCTAATCTCCTTTATATACTGAGCTAGTGGGATGCTATGTAGTTAACCTACCATGATCTATGCCATCTGTGTCTCTAGATGCTGATGATGGCCTCTCTCCTAGTATCTATCAATCATAACCTACACTAGCTATACCTCTAGCTATTGCCTCTTGTTTACCTCAACATACTGGTCAATGGTACGCTGGGTGAGCTGCATAGTAAGATTATCCTGCTTTTGGTGGTATCCATCTCTCTCTCCTCACCTAATCTTTCTCATGTAGAGAAACTCTCAATCTCTATGTAAGGAAGCTAAGGTAGGATAACAACTTCCTACAATAATCCTGAGAGGAGAATAATGCAAAAATTTACATATATTTTCAACAATTACAAAAACCTAAACATAAATAAAAATAAATATCATGCATACCACAACACAGTGATTTATGTGGTGAAAACCCTTTCAAGAGATAAACCCCACACTCTAAAATCTGTCCAATATTTTATTCAGAAATCATGAAGATTACAATATACTTGTAGAGAAAGCTTCTCACAGGAGAAACAATAACTAGAGATCTAGAGGAAACATGACTGCTATTAGAATCTTAGAATACATCACAATGCACAACCATAATACAATGTCCTCATAAAATAGGGTTTCCTTGTAGGGAAAGTCAATCCAACAAAATATATACCATTAGATCTGAGACCTAATGATGAATGGTACCCCCATACAACCCCCCACGCTTACCTATCAACAGTGAAACTTATGTAATTGCAAGGTTGAGACACATTTTCCCCAGTCTAATCATCTGGTCCTCCATCTAGACCTGCACCATTTCCCCTTGCTAGAACTACTAAAACCATAGGTGGCCCTTGTGCTAGTCCCTACCCTATACTAACACCTTTCCAATTGGTACCTCTTCCTTAGTCATCTGCCTCTAGCATTGAGCTCTCCCTATCTCAACCTCTCTCTATCAATAGCTTGAATACACCTCCATCTAGGTTTGTAAACCTCAATGGTCTCTATGGGACCCACCATAAGTCATAATCAAGGGTGGTACTTGGATCCACCTTTCCATCTACCCAAATCCATTAAAGATAGGCTAACTAGCTAAAATATGTGAGAGATATTTGTGTCAAAGGAATGGGCCCCCAATCCTCAATCTCTCATATAGTCTAAGAAAATATGGTGTGATAATCATCAACAAGAACATCCCATTTCTCTTCAAGCTATCTCCTGACTTTGTCATGAAGGTACCTCTCCAATATATGTGGGGTCCTACCGATGAGCCATCTCGTCTGATGATAGTATGGTTTATGATCATCGCCATCATATCATGCCTCTATCTACAACCATGGTTGCCACTTGGACTTGATTATATCATCAATATGATGCCTTTAGTGGTCCAAGTCTCTAAGGTACCACTATGTGAGAATGGTATCATAACGATAAACCATGGGATACCTAGCCTCTCGAATGAGTTCTTCAATAGGTCAGAGCATGGTAACATGCTCCCAAGCCCATATGTGCAATTATGTGACTCCTGTAGATAAGCTAGTCATCAATCAATACACAACCTGATGTATATCATGATAACAATGTGCTTTAATGTATGAACTCAAAAAAAAATGCATCCTCCATCATCCTCTCACGTAATTTTTGCCATCCCACACTAAATACCTTGGACCTCTTGTCTGGAATGAGCTACTTAAAAATCAAACTAGCCACAATGATGATGGTATCAATCACAAGCTAATATACTGGTGCAAGTAGATCTGACCGTCATCTACCTCGATCTCATAATCTCGCAGAACCCTCTCTAGGGCCTCCTCACCTTGATCCACATCATAGATGACCCCCTCTCCATTGATGGGTACTCTCAAAATTTTCCACACATCCTCAAGAGTAATGGTGGCCTCGTTAGTGGGCAGATGGAATGAAGATGTCTCTAATCTCCACCGATTGACTATCGGTGTCATCAAAGCTAAGTGCACTCTAAGATCTAGCATGTAGGCAATATTGTATAACCCAATAACACGAAGAAAATATATGTCAACCTCTCTCAGTCCCCCCATCTGGTCCAAGACCTGTGATCATGGCTCTCATGAGAGAATATGGTCTAAAATAACCTACAATCATAACTTTCACAATGTCAACATTCTGAAAATTTGCAAAAAAACCTAAGTCTAAGTCACACTAAAAACAAAAGTGATATTTTTTACAAAAGCGTCGCTTGATGCCAGTCAAAAGAAAGAATTCTTGCAAAAGTGTCACCTCCCTAAAATAGATGAGATAATTTTTTCAAAAGCATCACACCTTGATAGTCAAGTGCATTGCAAATTTTTCTAAACATGACACATTTGCAATAACACGACGCTTTTGACAAAAACATCATGTTAGTGTTCAAAGATGCAATATCGGGTCACATAAGTGTCGCTTATGAAGTGATGCATTTGTTTTCCTAATTTCAAGCCTACATTTAGCTACCTAAAACTATGTGCAAGGAACAAATGGTTAGTCACATATCAGGGCACTTGCTCCTATAGGCCACTAGAACTGACAAATTTGATTTCAGTGATGTGATGCTCGAACAATGTGCACCATTGTCTTAGTGTCTCATGAAGGTGTGTGAAGGGATACAAGGCTAAGAGCTCAAATTCTCTCAACTCAAAGTGTGCAAATGAGGATAAAATGGACCCAAATGCATATATATGACCCTAAACCCTAGGGTTTCACCCTCAGTCACCCTGCTATCATATTTTCAAATGTTCCTGTCTCTCTTGGCTAGTTTCTAGGACTGCTAGGTCTTTATTTTTTGTCCTCTTCTCATTGAAACTAGTCCTAAAGTCTTGTCGTGAGCTTGACCCAAAAATTATTTTTTCCTAGTTGACCTCCTCAGGGGCAACCTAACAACCTACTATCTTTTTTTTCATCTGCTAGGGCACAATGGGGCATCAATTTTTTTTTCAAAATTTTCTCCAAGCAATGATTATCTTTGAAACAACGTAACAAGTACATTATATCAAAGGGGCAAAATGTAGACATCCAAAAAATTCCTGAACGTATCACATATTCACTAACACTACAATTTTCATTTTCATCACTAATTCCTCATTTTGCATCATTTTCCTCGCTTTCATCACTAATAATGTGTTTTCATTACTTTCTCATCATTTTTCATTATTTTCATCATTTTCCCTCAAAATCACCTCATTTACTCTATTAATTAAATAATTATCTAATTTTATTCCCCCCACTTGCACATGGAATATTCCTTTTTCAAAAAGGAATATTCTCATCCTCACATAATTAAATAATTTAAATAATTTAATTAATCTAATTTTCCCTCTCAAAAGCATATTCTAAGGAATATTCTTTTTAAAAAATATCTCACCAATTCCCTAAAATTAAGGAGATATTTTGAGTTAACTAAGCCTCTCAATTAATGCTAGCCCTTGATCTTCAAGATTCAATTTTCACCGTTGATCTCAACATTTGATCGCTACCCTTGATCTAATTTTTAGAAATTTATAAAATCAACCATTTCCCTCCATCTCAAACCACCTAGAAGCATTGAAGTGAATTCTTGTCATTTTGAGCATTGAATCTAATCATCTTGTGATCATTTTGAGCATATTTTAGGTCAATTCAAGCTTTTGCAATCATGGGTTCTAAGGTTTGAGCAATCCATTATCAAATCAACACAATTAATAATGGAATGCTAGGTTTGAACTTCTTGGAATTTGAATTTGAATTGCAATTTTTTATTTTAATGGTCATTTACTAAAGTAGGAGCATTCGATTTCATTAGTTAGTGGGTTTTATCAATTTTTTTAATATGGGTTTTTGAGATTTCTAACCCTAATTGTTTTTAATTAATCTTCCACTAAACCCATTGCACATCAAGAACAAAATAAAATAAAAGTGACAAATAAAAAATTCATTGATATAAAGGCATCCATCTAATAATTTTTAGACCACTAATGTTTTGGTTCAATAATTGGTGAAATATATCAAAGGAATCTTCATCAATTTTAGAGATAACTATAATTATTTAACTAATTTAAATTCAAGCATTTATTTTAGTAACATTATCAATATGAACTCATTAATTATAAGATAATTTTTTGTCATTATGTAATTTATTATATTATCTTAATTTATTTGTATAAGAAGTGATATTTTGCATACAATTACAAACATTTTTATTATTAAAATATTTTAACATAAATATATAATTATGATAAATGCTTGCAGTGTATTTTAGACCAATTAATATGTAGAGAACAAAAAAATACTATATTATATAAATTTTTAATGGTGAAATTAGGATACCCATGTCATTTTCCATTTATTTTTATGCCTACCTTGGTGGGAACATCTTAATATAATAACACATTGAAAAGTGACATACTTTTTTTTTTTAAGATTGGCCCATGGCCTAATTCCTATCCACATCCATTTTATTTCCAAATTTACACCAATTTCCATACAAAATTTTCATCCATTTATTATTTCACCCTCCTTCACTCATTGCCTCAAAATTATTATTTTAGTGCTAAGATTCATTTTGTGTGGCTCAAGATTTACCAAGTTCAATCTTGGGGTGTGCAAGAATGACCATATTAATTTTTCTCATTATCTACTAGCTATGATTAAATAACCTAACACACATTTATGTGATATGTTGCTATGTCATGGTATTTAAATCTATTCAATGCACACTTGATTATATAAAGGATATGTGATTATAAGGAGAGAATAATTCGACAACACTTTAATAGTTTTTAAGGGAAATAAATAATTAGATCTACATCATCATAATATAGGCCATCTACATGTCTATGTTTAATGCCTTCAATATTGTACTCATGTTCCTATTAATTCAACATGATAAGGGGTTTGATCTAGGAGAATCCATTTTCCTATCAAGTTAGAAAACTCTTGAATGATGTCTATAGATACAACCTTGACAAGTTAAGCTATTCGGAAGATTAGTTTTAAGGAAATTAGGGTTGAACCCAAAACACCTAGATTGGATTGTAGATATTTTTTGAAATAATATAAATTTAGAAAATTCCTAAATGATGTTTTATAGATATGACCTTGACAAGTCAACTTATTTGAAAGATTATTTTTATAGAAATTAGGGTTGAACCCAAAACACCTAGATTGAATTGTGCACAATTTTTTTTTGAAATAATATAAATTCTGAGAGAGTAAAAAGACCAAGATAATTAATTTTTGAAAAGTGGAAAATTGACTTTGCATAGCTTTAATATCATCCCATCATTATTTTTAGATTTAAGTGCATACATATCCCTTGAATTTATTTTTTATGCATTTTCTATAATGATATGTTGCGGCTCTAAAAAATATAGGTTAAATTAGTGCTTATTGATTGTATCTAATTATTTATCCTAGATTTATGTAAAAAAGTATATTATTCAATTACATTAATTGGTGGGTCCTAGATTATTAAATAAAACCTAGTGGTCATTATCCTTCATTAGGGTTTTTATCTATATAATTGTTTATTAGTCATCTTTCATAAAAAAATTATGTTTGGTTCAATCAATTGTGATTTTGTATGGTCATTTATTATTATACCTCTTTTAGTTTTTCTAATTATCATTGCTTAATCCTATTATTCCCTCTAAGAACCTTGTGTAGGATTTTTAGTTACAACAAATACCATTTTAGATCTAATTATTCACTATTTTTTTTAATTTTATGAGCTCTTAGGCCATTTCTATACATCCTTTCATTATTTATATTTTTTAGTTTTACTTGCATGCCAAAGTATCTTCCACCTCATCTCCCTTTGTAAATAATTACAAACTTAAATTCTCATATGGCCCAATCCACCATAAATGATGTAACTCACGATGTTCCTTACATAAATTTTTTCCTCCTATTGATGACTATGAAATTGATGATTATGACCATGAGGAACATGTGGCTCAACAATACTTTCAACAAGAACTTGCTAATCTAGATAATATAATAGTTCCAATATAATTGGTAGATATGGCTCAAAGTTTTAATTAACAATGCTAGGAATGTGTTGTCAATTTTATATATTTTACACCCCTAATGGGCTGCACATTAATCTATAATATTGGGGTCTAGGGAAATACCTAAGTTGTACATTTTGTTGTATATAAACGTGTAGAATTTGCTCAAGAAGGTAGAGTTGTAAAGATCAAACAATATTTATATGAGCCTCTTACATGAAATTAATCTATTGAATTTTCATTCTTACATTCCTACTCCCAAGGAACCTCCATATGAAAGTGAAAACATATTCATTAGGTGTGTCAAAGAGTTATAAGCACAAAGGAATAAAAACATAAAAATATAATAAATGATCAAATTAAGAATAATTCACCATTTATTGCATCGAAGAAAATAAGAAATGTGTATTACAAAAACTATTATTTCATGCCACTAATGATACCACATGGATTCTAAAGAATAATGTTATGGTGTAATAAATAACAAATCTTTCTACACAACCAATTTAAAATATACTCAAAAAGGTGGATAATAAAATAAACACTTAATTTTGGGAACCTATTGATAGTGTGTTTACAAAGAATAAAATTATATACCAAGAAGAAACACATGTGATTGAAAAATCAAGCCATTTAATAGAAGAGTAATTTTCCTAAAACACACATGCCCCGTTCAGAATGGGGACCCTCTCTTTCGCTTTTGTTGGGTCGCTTTTGCCTTTGCCTCACTTTGCGTGCCCACTATTTTTGAGTCCTAAGTGGTCAATAAGTCTTAAAGTTATCATCTTGAGTTGACCAAGTTTCACCACCCTCGAAATATTCAAGTCTTTGGCCTTCGCGGGGTTCCTTTGGCAGTGTTCCTTGAATCCTTAAAACTATCGTCTTTTGCTCCTTGCGGGTCAGCCCTTGCGGGCCACCCTTGGCAGAATTTTGTCCTTCCTTCGCTATTTATGCAGTGGTTGAGTCGGCCTGTCCACCCTCCCTGAGGGGCCCACATATTTCGTTGACTACCCTTTTCGCTGACTAAGCTGACAACAAATGCTTGGCTGCCACCTGCCCTGCGGGCTCCACCATTCCTACCACCGACCATCCCGAAATCTAAACCCACCAACTGTGCCTGCCGCCATATTGGCATTTATTGTGGGAATTTAATGAATCAAATCCTATAAATAATAAGGCTGACAAGTCATTTTCACTGACATTCTTGTAGAAACTTGTCAGAGCCCCTCCTACTTCCATCATCACCACGCCCGCATGAATCCATTATTGTTCGAGCATCGCAACCTTCAGTCTCTTCATGAATTCCTGCGGGTCTTCCAGGTAGGTTTTTCATGATCACCTTAGTTTTGTTTTTTTCGTTGAAACTTGCTAAGTTGTTAAAATCTTGATTTGGAAAACCCTAAAACTAGCTAGAGGACTTAAGGCCGCACAAAACCCATGTCTTTGAATTTAAATATCCTTAGAAAATCAGCCATTCGAGGCCTATGGAACTTACCATCACGACTGTCATTCTTGACCAAGGCCGTCGAGCCCTTGTGGCCCATAAGTCTTTTGCTGCTGTTACATTAGCACTACAAATGACAAACTTTAGACCACGACTATCACCCTTGGTGGACCCCTTCATGCGGGTGGATGCCACCTCATTTCCATCATCAATAAACTAAACGAAAATCCTAAGTCAAATGGAAATTCTCCCAGCCCCCGCGGGTCCACGAATGTGAGTTTCTGTGTGTGGAAGGCTCCCTTTCCATCATCATTTCACATGACTACCTAAACCCAACCACTTGCCTTGTAGGTCCCACAACGCCCTTGTACTCCAACCAGTAAGTTACTAAAGCTTCCCTTTATAGGCCATGTGATGCGGGTTTCCACCATTGTTTCATCACCATTTCATGATCATCCTAAATGATGAAGCTCTTGCTTGATCCCGAGTTGCAGACCTCGAGTTTCTTGTCGCCATCTTGCATGCCCAAGAGCCCAAGTGTGAACCCTTTGCAGGCTGGCCTTTGCGGACTTCCATCCGTGGGCCACATGATCTCCTCCGCTATCATGAACGATTGTGGTGTTTCATCCACACGCCTTGTAGGATCTATATCTGTTTGAGCCCTGAATGAAAATAACTAAATGTGTAGTTTGCGGACCCTCCATTGTGGGTCGCCGCCACCATACATCCAGTTTCCCAAACAACCAACTACCTTCAACCTTTCAACATGTGGACTCCAACGCTGAGTTTTCTCCAAGCCATCATTAAAAATCACTAAGTAAAGCCATGGGTGGGTAGTTTGATGCGGGTGGTCACTTGCAAGCCATCGTCCCATCTCCTCTTATTTCAAACAGGTGAGACCAACCTGCCACTCGCTATGCAAAGCCCAACCCCTCTACCACCATCCAACTAGTTGTGAACGAACAACCCATGCTGATGAATATTGTAGGCCTAATGGTGTGGACCACTTCTTGCGGGCCGTCGTCTCATCTCTGCCATCTCGACTGGTCGTCACCCTATGCCCTCCCGCTGATCTTCACCCGTGTCGCTTAGAATGACTTAAACTTTGAAATTAGCCGGTGTTGCTCTCCCTAGCTGCGGGTCTTGCATGGCGGGATTCCATCTATGAGATTTCACCTCCGCGACATCATTCCAAATGGTAGAGCTCCCGAATGGCTAAGACACCACCTGCCCCCGCAACCCCTAGACCCACATGCCAAAATGATTGAGCTATCACTTCTAAAGACCTCAATAATGATCAAATCCACATATCCAAATGACCTAACACTTGGTGGGTTCCATTATTGTGTGGAAGTGTTGATGCGTGTGGCCGCATGCGGGCCACCATGCCCTCTTCACCATCTGCTTGCTGCCTCCTCCAAAATGACCGTTAGCCTAGGGAAACCCGCATGCCTGGGCCCACATTACTATATCTTCCCCAAATGAAAGGAAAACAATGATTTGTGATGAATGCTATGATCCTCAAAAGATGAATTTCTTGATCTAACATCGATTTTGTAGGTTTTTGCTAATGCTCTCCATATTTCATACATGAATATGCTTACTGTGCCTTTACGTGTAGGATTTATGGAATCAGTTGCAGGACTGTCAGGGGAGTCCGTAGAGAAGGAAAAGGGGAAGAAATCTACCAAGGTCCGAAGAGGAAAAGAGGATAAAGATCAAATGATGTATCAATTTCAGGGGGTAGAGGTCACCTCCAAGGTTACTACCATGTGGGACATCATTATAGATACCAACCTTGGGCATATAGACATAGATGAATTTTGATAGAGGGTCATTACCAATCCCACTATGAAAAATGCAAAGAGAATTAGGAAAAGTGGATTGGCTAAGGCAGCTGGATTCCCACTTGCTCTTGTGGCTCCACAGTTAGTGATGGATCACAAAGAAGCCTATCAAGAGAAGATCAAAATAATTGTTGACCGTGATGGAAAAGTGATTACCGACTTGTTTGCTAGGTTTATATGGTAAACCTTCCACATCCCCACCTTTGATCCAATAGAGGAAACCACAAAATAATATGCAAAAAGAAAATGGAAAGCTGACCCTCTTAGATGCAAGAAGTTGATCAATCAATACTGGCTAAAAGAGAAGTGGGGCAGCGTGAACAAGGTACCTTAGGATTTGTTCAGGAGTGATTTCCATGAAGACTACCATGACTTAGTAACTTCTCTAAGCAGAGTCATGGGCATCTCGATTGAGGCATACTTTTAAGACTAGATGTTCAATTTTATAGAGGAGATTATTAGAGGAACAACTAAGTTCCATTGGGCAAGAATGATCAACAACTTCTTGCATGAGTAGTTTGTAGCAGTCAAGAAGAACTCTCAATTTTACATGACCTCCTACTTGGTAAATCTTCTGGATGATCCCTTTCCATACAGATGTCTATTTGGGGCACAAAGCCAAACCTCGGGGAGAGAGTTGAAAGTATATGACAGACGTCCGCAACTCCAATACTGAAATTTCAAAAACGACTACTATAGAGTGAATGATGCCTTTATTGGGCACATTATTAGACTCATTGGAGGGGATTTTGAGAGAAGAGTTACACACAATGCTCATGCATTCATTCAGAGGTTCATATTCCTATTCATTTAGTTCCCTAAATTCACTTATATCCGAATAGAAGGCTTCACTAAAAGGCCATACAAACTACCCTGGTATCCCAACAACTCGTTAGTCTTGCTAGAAGTTTCAAGGCAGCTACAAAATTAACATATTCTCCTTGTTGACAAACACCGAGTAGCAATACCGTATCCTCTCACATTCGAGTAGGGAATGTATGCTCTCCTAGCTGCCCAATGTGATGAGTATTTTGAGAAAGAGATCATTGAGTACAATTTGGGCCTCTACACTCCCCGACCAAGGATGGACCTGTATGGAAAGTTGAAAAATTTTGTTGGAAAGGAGTACGCTCATTTTCACAACATTGAAGCTTTTTGGGCTGATTCCCAGGATGACAAGGAGGTACGCATGAGACACTATATGCATATGACTGCTTACTTTGTCAAGACGGTCAAGATTTTTCTAGTGCCTGATCAAATCATCAAAGATGAGAGCATTGTTATAGATCTGAGATTCGATGTTGTCACCAACCTGCCATTTCCCATTATAGATTGGAACAAGGAAGAGGTAAATGACCTCGATATTCTAACAAAGCCAATTGAGCAAAAAACTAGACAAGGGATTGATGCACAAATTGCTCAGTTGAAGCTTCAAGGGGCTAATCTAACCTATGACGAGCTCGAAGATGAGCTCGAGAGCGAAAGAAACAATGGGACTACTACTGCCCCAACTGAAGAGGCTCCAAAGTCTTCCCCGACCACCAGGTCAAGGAAAAGAAAGGAAGTATCAGAGTGCCAGCCAAGGCACAAAGTGTACTCGAGGAAGGCTTCAGAGGGTGAGACCTTAAAAAAAGAAAAGAAGTTTGGTGGATTCTCTGAGATGCCCACGATCCAAGAGGATCCATTGCACAAAGGAGAAGAATAGAGGTTGAGCAACACAAGTCACCACCTACCACCTCTATTCTTGTTGCCACCACCATCACTACTGCTATTACTCCTCCTTTGACATCTCAAGCATTAGCTGTTTCCTCCCCGCCTGCGGTGGACATCTCGGTTCACCTTGCCTCCACCTCGCCCACAAAATCCCCACTTTCATCCTCCTTAATGTCTCCATCATGTGTGGTTCCTCTAGCCTCCACAACGACAATGCCTACCCTCTCCAGAGGCCTTTGCCTGACATATGCAGAACATCCCTATGGAGCTCTCTAGAGTATTGATGAACCCTGTAGTATAAGCTACTCTAGCTCAGGCCATTGTTGGTCTCCCTATCCCTCCTCTGATAGAACCACCCAAAATGGAGATGACCATGCGGATCTCAAAGGAGCTAGAAATATAAGAAAGGGAGACAACCAAGGAGGGTGGTGATGAGACTGAAGATCCATTCAAGGATGGATAGCATGAGCATCCAGAATATCAACACTTGGTCATTGATGAGGTGGTACATGAAGAAGAAAGATCAAAATCCTCAGAGGAAGATGTCAAAGACCTCGGTGCCTTTTATATAGTGGAATCTTTTGACCAAGAACTCGAGGAGGAGTTGTCCAAAAAATTCAAGGATGTTGAAGAGGAAGTTGAGGGGCAATATTCTAAGGAAAAGAGAGAAACATATGAAGACATTGAGGTATCTACCGAGCCTCTGACAAAAGAACAAGATGAAGGCCTCCACCCAAAAGAAGAAATACCTCCTAAGAGAGAAGAAGAGAAAAAGGAAGACGAGGGTGAAGAAAAAGATAAGCTTGAAGAAGAGGTTGAAATGAAAAGAAGCCCTGAGGTAGAACATTATACAAAGCTCAGGTAGGAAGAAGAAAGGACACCTGAAAGGGAAGATAGCCCCAAATAAAATATGGCTGCTACCGAGTCATAGAAAGAAAGGACCATATTTATCTGACTTAGATGAAGAAGAAGAAGAGAAAACAAAGCAAGAGGATTTGGATCATGAAGAAAGGGAGATCTAGCATGCTCAGAGAGAAGAAGGTGACCATGAATCACCAAAGGATGAATTTTAGATGCCTGAGTGGATGGAAAAGTAGCTATAGAAGAAGATCCCCGCTCCCATGGATCCCACAAAAAGACTAGAGGCTATTCTAAGATGGGCTCAAATAGGAGAAAAGAAAGAAAAGAAGCTAAGGATTAGATCACATCTCATGATGGATGCGTTAGGATCTAGGATGATACAAATTTCTACCCCGGTGCTAGATAAAGAAGAAGGGGTGAGTTATAATATCTCCACCATCGACATGGGTACATCCACAAGGGAATAGAAGATTGATCATCTCCAGGGGTCCGTCACCATGATTGTGCACCAAATGAATAAGGATCGGTCCTCCAAGGAGGAATTGAAAGCACAAGTGGCAGACCTCATAACCTACATAAAACAATGGTCTTTTGTTGAGGAACTACCCGTGACATCGTCAACCCCACCACTGTTGCTGTCCAAGGATCATAAAACTTGGACCAAGGCTACCGAAGATTGGTTCCAGTGGGTGATCTATAATGGTGATATAGGTATCGGTCAGGCTGTCCAGATGGAAAACAAGTTTCGAGAAGTGAAAAAGTAGCTCGAAGGCACATACATGTTTTGTATTGACTTCTGAGAATTATATAGGATTACTTATCCTAAAATCAAGGATATCCTCAAAGTACCCACAAAGACTTGGGAAAAGGAGTTAGGTTTGGAAAAGGATGATCATTGGCTAGTTGAGACGTGGAAAATGGGTCTGGACCACAAAAAATAAGTCTTGTAGCAGGTGCTCCATGAAGTAGAGCTCGACCTGGAATGGGTCAAAGAAGATTGGGTGGATTATGAGGAGTATCTGAAACTCATGACAGATTATGACATGCCTGCCATTGAGTTGGACCCTGAGAAAATAAGGCCATATTTTCATAAGAAGATGGAAGATGGGGTTATGGACTTGCTAACACTAGATTTTATGGATTTTGCTGCCCGAGCCTTCACCCAATCAGAACAAGTGGTCAAGAATACACCAAAGTGCATGAAGAATTGGAAACTAATCACTATTAGGGCCAATAAATTGACCTTCCAAGTAATCCAGTCTGACATCCTAGAATGGAGTAAACTTCAGGCGCTGATGGGAAAATTTGTGGGGTATGCCACTGTGAAGAAGAATGAGGGGAATCCTTTTATTGATGATGAGTTTCTCACTGTGTAACTACAAAAAAAGAGCAATCAACAAAGGGAAAAAGTGATACAGTGTCAGGCACTAGAGGATGAAATAGGGATAAGACAAGAATGTAATTTTAAATTGTGAAATATTAAGGGGTAGGTGAAACCCTAATTTATAGTGAATCTTGGCCACACAAAGAGATTAAATTTTGGCCATTCATTTTGTTTTTTGAAAAATATAAATAGGGGGTCTCCTCTCATTTTCAAGAGAGAGTTGAGTTGTTGTAAGGACATGTTGCTGAAATTCTAATAGAAATTCATTGATTTTGGTGGATTCTTGAGTTTCCTTCATGTTTCATGATTCTTCTCCCATAGTAGATAGATTTGAGTGGATTTACTTTTCTGTTATGTGTGTTTTACATGCTTTAGTAGATTAGTTAATGCTGTTCATTGATGCTAAAGAATTCTACTGTGTTGATGCCCTTCCTTGTTCATGTTTTTTGCTGTTTATTGATGATAACTAACAGTGTAAAGCTAGTCTGAGCATACATTAATTACTGCACTTAAACTTCATCTTTTATTCATGTTTCATGGTGAATGAATAGTTGAAAATCTATAGACCTTAGAAGATGACACTAGTTTCATGATACTATTAGCTAATTTGGTTAATTGGAACTTAGTTTAAGGAAGGTTGTCCACTGTAGTATCCTCCATTATCACTGTTCATTGGTAGTTGCAGGTCCAATAATTTCTCCCACTCCCTTCCCTTTTGACCTTTCTTTGAAATAGTAATTTAGGTAAGGTTCAGGCATCATTGTAAAGCCAAATCTGATGATAAAAGTGGAGTCTAGATTGTTGTTTTGAACTTGCAGCAATTGCACATCAGTTTCACCAACTTGAGAACTCCATTCAAAGAACCAATTTCCCTCCAACTTAACATACGTAAGGCTGCCCTATGATTACCAACAAATCACATGAACCAATTGAGACATTCCAAGCAAGTCATGAATTGACACCCGAGAGACCTTGGAGTAGTGATTTGGAACTTGTTTGCAGATTTCTACCTTACAAGAGAGGTGATGCACCTATGCATTACCTGTGTTGAGAAGTGTAAAAACACCCATTAACAAAGAGGAGCAATGTGATGGAACCTTTTGAGAAGACGATGACCTATTAGAGGAATCTTTTGAATTATGTTCTTTGGGACATTGAAAATTATCATGATTTATTTATCTCTATACATATAAATCATTTTTATTTTAATTTTGATTTGTTATTACACTTAGGTATTTTGATTATTCTTTGTTTGTTGTGTTTTACCTATTCCTATTTCAAC
Organism: Sequoiadendron giganteum; assembly: GCA_007115665.2. NCBI lineage: Eukaryota > Viridiplantae > Streptophyta > Pinopsida > Cupressales > Cupressaceae > Sequoiadendron > Sequoiadendron giganteum. The sequence goes on along the minus strand of CM021101.1, from coordinate 558,184,600 downwards.
ATCCATATTTATCTTTATGATTTATTTCGCCACTTGGGGGAATCTTTCCTATATCATTTTTATGATTTATTTTGTGTCATTCAATATCCTTCTATGCTTTCATATGCTTATTTTTTTAAATTACCATGATTTACCACATGCCTTGTGTAAGTTTTATGTCCTCCTATGATCTATTATTTTTATGTATGTTTTCACATATTTCCTTGCTACTTTACATGCTTAGTGTTGCAAGGTGTGTGCCCTTGGTCTCCTTGTGTTGTGCAACATAACGCTTGGGTTTGTGATATGGCTCAATCACCTCCCATAGATTCATTAACTCTAGCAGTTGTATCGGGCATTAAGAAGTCGGTCTTTTGGTGCAACAAAAATTGTCTTTGCAACAATTGGTATCATATCCTGGGTCATGGGTTCGAACCCCTCACTTGCACTGGGGGGATTGTTGCAAGGTCTGTGCCCTTGGTCTCCTTGTGTTGTGCAACATAACACTCAGGTTCATGGAATGAATTAATCACCTCCCATGGATTCATTAACTCTAGCGGTTGTATTGGGCATTAGCAGGTCGATCTTTTGGTGAGATGACAATCGTCTACACAATATTTAGGACTAGGTTTCTACACTTTCTATGTTTCACATTACTACCTAAACTAGCACACACTTTACTATGCATTGATGATTTATGATATTACTACAATATTATTTGAAATATTGCCTATATATATCATGATTACATGTGTATGTTCCTTATCATATTCCAAACTTATGACTCGATGATCCTTATATTAGTTACATCTTTTGGTATTATGATAGCATATTGTGATCCTTATCATGTCTAGACCTACATATGACTCCATGGTTGTTACTTTATGCTTGTGATCTTGTCAATCATATGCGACTATATTTACATGTGTTTTCATTCTTATATTATAATTTTATATGCTTACATGTTTTCATTTTGACTTACATTTTTGATATGATTACATGATCCTTATTTAGCCTTTAGGGCCATCCTTATTTTATGAATTTTCCATACTGAGAGAAATATTATGCATTGATACTTCTTGCCAACTTATTATATCACATGACAATACATTTTATTTAATCATCTTATTTTATCATTATTATTATGTGTCAATTTTCTCTCCCTAATTCCATGCGTACCTTGTATGTAACCAAAAGGATGGGGAATATATTATTTCTAACACTATTCATGGTTGAGATTTAAAATAACATTGAGTGCTAGACATAATTATATTATTATAGGTCTAGATGGAGCTTAAAACATTGCATACGTCAACATTTTTATAGTTTTGTCACATTGCATGGTGGTATCATACAAATATTTATCACATGTTGCATTATATAAAGTTTTAAGAACATTAGCACTTCACATGGCCACATTATATGGATCGATATCACAATACCATATTACATGGAGTGTTTCATATTGTAGACATCTAAATTTGATCACTAATATCTACTCAAATTTATCCTTTTTGGTCTAAATATCCTTTTATCCACATTAGTTAAATAATATTACTATTATTTAATTAACATCCTTAAAGTCCTCTAAATCCCTAAGGTATTTAGTTAAATAATTAAATACCTTAGCCCTTTATCCATTTCTTCGAAAGAATTAAATAAATAACCCACTTATTTAATTCCCTTTATGTCCCATCCACACTTAATCCTAATTCATCTCCTAATCCCATCATTAGGGATGTGAAAATTCTTAATCCCATCATTAGGGATGTGCACATTCCTAATCCATGATTAGGAGGTGTCACATCCTCCAACTTTTGCAAGTTGGCTCATAATCATCATTAGCCACCTAACCCTCTTCTAATCCTTCATCAACTAGTCTAATCAACCCCCTTTAGTCAACTCTTCCCACATCCCAATGGAATTTTTAATTCCATTTTATTCTCCCAACACCCTTCATGAAATTTTTAATTCCATTTACAATCCCCATGTACTTTCCAATGGAGTTTTAAATTCCATTTATTCACCCAAGGTTTCCCAAGGAATATTTTATTTCTTTTATCTTCCCCATGCACATTAAAAATAAATTTTTAATTCCTTTGGTCAACTATTGATTTGAACCCTTGATCTTCTCCCAAGAATGAATCTTGGCCATTCATTTCAATCTCCTTTTGCTAATGACTAATACAGCCATTTTGCAACCCTAACCAGAGAGACATTCAAATAATCTCTCACATTCCACCCATCTCAAGTCTTCAATTTCCAGCCATCATCTTACACTTGATCCACCATATTTTGCATCCAAATCAAGTATTTACAAGTCGTTATGCTACTGAAATCGATCTAGGAGCACACAAATCAAACAATCTACAAGGCTAATCAACCAATCAACTTGAACAAAGTAATATCACTCTTTTTTGTCTTTTATTTTGTTCAAGTTCAATTAGGCCAACCTTGAGGTGTTGTTTGTGTTTTCCTTATTTGCATTTCATTTAGTTTTGCATTTTAGGCTTGGTTAAAACACTTGCACACACATATCATTTTCTATATAGACAAAAAAATATCCCTTCAATCTACTTTTGATTTTAATAGATAGTTAAAGCGACTTGTAGTTTGTGCTTATTTTGATCATGTGGTAGACACTACTTATTACATATTTATTTATTTTCTTGTAGGCTAATAGAGTGCTCAGACCAAGGAGATTATAAGAAAATTCAAGAATGGTTTGTTAAATTATGTAATTAGTACCTATTTTTAGAAGTGTTCGAATACTTTTATTTTATGTTGATTGAGAATGTCAATATACTTTGAAATACATGCTCATGTTAGATTCACATGCACATCAAAGCGGGAAAAAAATGTAATGGTGAAATTAATGTAACCATGACATTTCCCATTTAGTTTTTGATACCTTGGTGGCTGCTTGGTGGACACATATTAATACAATAACATATCAACAAGTGACATGCTCTTGTATTAAGATTATCTCATGGCCAAATTCCTATGTACTTTTATTCCATCACAAATTACACTAATTTCCATACATTCACCATCTATTCATCAAATTGTTGTACACTCATTTGCACTTGATTCAATACATTTGCTTCTTACCTCAAAATTAATATTTTAACCTTGAGGTTCATTTCTAAGTGACTTGAAATTGACCTAGTTCAATCCTAAGGTACACTTGAGTTGATTTAGTTATATCCCAAGCTATATTCCAATCATCATAAAATTCAAATGATCAAATTCAAACTTTAATTTAACTAACCAATCTCATATATTAAAAAAATAACTGAAATTTGAATTTGAACATTTAAATTTTGTATTAAATATGTGTTAACTAAAGATAAAATTAAGTTGTTTTTTTTTTTTCAATTTAACTAACCAATCTCATATATTAAAAAAATAACTGAAATTTGAATTTGATCATTTAAATTTTGTATTAAATATGTGTTAACTAAAGATAGAATTAAGTTGTTTTTTTTTTTTGATTAGATCTATGTAAAAGAGTTTTATCCCATCACAAGTATATAGAAAGACTCATTTTAGGAATGTGGTCATCTCAATCTAGAACTATAACTAAGAATAAGGGTAAAAGCTTCTATATTAATACCAAAAAAGTAAGCACTGTTACCATCTGTGATTATAAAAGGAAGAGCTCAATCTAGTGATAAGGCTTGAACATTGTTAGGATGTCAACGGTAGAACCTGTGCCAGGGAGACAAAAGAGTTTGTAAAGCCTGCCCTCCTGAGTAACATTCATTATTTTTCACCTGGAGACCTACAAAACACCGTGGTTTTTATTGTAAAAAATTGGTAGAAAGCATTACATCAACTGTTCTTTTACAGACAATGACATACTAGTGAACTGGTGAATATGTAAGGAAAGTTAATGCATATGTAAACCTAAAGTAGACCAAGAGTTCTGCAACAGTGGGGTCTTGCATATCTTAATGGTGCTTGCTTGTCATAGTCAATGTGAATGTGTATTTTGATCCTTCAAAATCTAAGTCGTGATATGGTATGGTGGTGACGATGGAATCAGGTGGGCATTGGAAGAGGGGGAAGACTTTGGTGGTTGTGTCCAAGGGATCAAAGGGTGTTCATGTGGGAATGTTAGGCAACACCCTTTTGTCCACCCTATCAAGATCAAAGATGAGGTATCAATCACTCCAGAGATGGGTTGAAGTTGGTGGATCATTTCAAAGGCCCCCACTGAAATAAACATTGAATTTGGTCACTTAGATTCTTCATCACCCACCAATAGAAAATAATGCAGTTTTTCCAATTCAAGGGACAAAATGGTTAAGTTAATGACGCCTTCTGCAAGTTAGGGTCCACAGTGGCATTATTATGGCGTCAGAAATGGAACGTGAAGGTGCTCAGAAGTTCAAGTAATCAGAATTAGGTATGTTGACTGCAACACAAATCAATATGATTTTTCTTTCCTGCCAAGCCACATGGGTCATTAAGTTTTGTGTAGGAATCAGAGTATATGAAATAGCAAGTGAAGAAATAAAGAAATGAGAGAAAATGGCTTGTTTGTTTGTTTGGGCTGGTACACAGAATCGTTTCTGATGATATCTGATGCAGAATATGCGATGAAGAGAAGGGACATAAATGGGTTCAGGGGAAATTTGCCAGGATTCTCTTGGACATTTTTCGACAGCTCATGCGACAGCTGTAAACGTTTGGTGGGGGGGAAGAATCCATGGTTTAAGATATTTTAATTTTTGTCTCTGGTAGAGAATTTGGTGATATATGTGTAGATATGACATCAGTTTGTGCAATTGAATAAAATTTTAGTTCTACGACAGGCAGTGTGGGAAAGTAAATGCCTAGCGATTGTGAAGTTTAAATTACCACCTTTTCTGTAGAACACTGTAATTTCAGATCACTGTCTTTTCAAGAATTGTTACGTGAGGTCTACTATATGTAAATTTATAAAAGTATAATGTTCTTGTGTATTTTCTTTTCAAAAGTAAAATTATGCGGATGTGAATTTGTCATGAGATGAATTATTGGAGGTGAATTGTTGGCGGTGAATTTTCCTAGAGCCGTCATATATAGACATATGATAAATAATAGACATTAAGTTTTCAGAGTTCATGATATTTAATTGAGGATCTTTCAAGAAAATATTAATTTTTTCATCAATGTTTGAGATTTAAACTTTTATGATTGTAACATTCATTTTTGTCTTTTTGATGTGAATTTGTTGCTTTGTGTTTTGTTTCTCACGAGTTCTTTTCCAAGTTTAAGGCATGTTTTTCATAGATTTTTGTCTTTTGTTGTTGTTTATATTTTATCTTGATGTACAGGATTCAAAGATCCTTTTAAATCCCTCTTCCGATTCATAGCTTCATCCAAAACTATTTATCAAATAAAAATCATTTGGGATGCTTCATGATTAATTCTCGTGAAGATTTGTTCCTTAATCTAATCATAAACATGGTGAAAATCAAAGACAGTTTTCTCACAAGCTTATCAAATATAGATAATTTTGATCACACTTAATATTTTCTATAAAACCAATAATCATCCAAACAATGAAGTATATTGATGGAAAAATAGTTAATAATTCATTCCTTAGCTTTTTTCTACTGGGGCATACATTGCAGAATGAATTTATCACCACCGTTCAATATATTGTTAACAATATAACTCAGGAATAGTGACTTCTAGTCCGTGGGCACTTCAATAGCTTAGTAGTATATTTATGATTTATGATTTTTATTTAGGAAGATAAAAATTACAAAGAGTTTTAAATTTTGAAATAGAAAGATACTTTATATATAGAGTAATGATGTTGTACATTTTTATAAATGATAAATTTTAGATAAAGTTTGGGTTTTTTTTTTTCAAGTCATTACTTGTCTAATTATACACATTTTTGTACAGTTATTCTCCATCTTATTCACATGAATATGGATTTTGAATATTCACTTCAATTATAAATCTACTACATCTATTCATTCACTAATCCAAATACACCTTTACTTATACATGACATTGTTGCACCTTATGATGATATTCCTTCTACATATCATGATGATTCTATGTCCATAGAGATGGTTTTTTGATATGCTATATTCAAATATACATGGTCGTGTGTTTCACAATGATTATTCTTCTACACCCTATGTAAATCCTATGGATATTCATGATGGTTTTTCACATGATGATACCTCCTATGAAAATGTCATACATAGTGATGATATTTTATTACCCTCTCACATAAGTATTATTCATACTTTATTAAATTTTACCACATTACATGATGTAATTATGAGCCTTACTATGGAGTTATTACATGATGATTATAGTGGTTTTATATGTCTCTTTGCATGTAAAATCATTTCTACCTACTAATTAATAAAATTTAGTTGGTGAAATCCTCTTGATTAGAAAGTTTATATTGTACCTAAGTGGTAGAGATCTACAATGGTTTGATTCATCTTGCTTACTCCACACTTCCTTTATAAAATTTACACATTCTTTTATTTCATATATTTGTAAACCTAGTACTCCATGAGGATATTATTGACACAATGATACCTTGTCATGATCCTTATATTTTGATCCTATTATCCATATGGCTTATACATATACTAATCCTAATTTCCTTCATTCACATGAATATTATAAGGATAGATGCATTGAATTCAACCATAAAAAATTTATGTACTTATTTACAAAGGGAAGCTAAACATTCAACATAATCATGAGCCCACAACTCCCTCACTTGATAAGATGAGTTACGGGGTTTAATAAATCATATATATGCCAAGAGACTAGTCTTGTTCATTATACTTCACTCTATATTGAGAATATACAATAAAGAAACCACCTAATATGAGAGATGAACTTATTGCTTATGTATTGTTACCTATCTTTCTCGTTACTTGCAACATCTTGTGCTTTTGATTTATTTTGTTGACCTCATGTTTCCATATTCCTAGTTTTTATGTGGATGATGAAAATACACCTTTAGTGGTGCATGTTGATACAAATGACTTTAAACATGTGTTATGTTGTTCATCTAATTTCATCCTTGTATTTTGTATCACTCCTTGTTTGGCCTTTTGATAATTCCAAGTATATTGGGATGCCACTTGCATATTCTTCCATTTACAATATTTTAACATTTTCATTACACATTGCTTTGGATTTTTAGACTCACATGACCTTCTATCTTTTGTTTCATGCTTAATTTCCCCACTCAAGGAAGAGTTTTCACTTCCATTCTCCTTTCTTGACATATTTCCATATATTATTTTTTGTAGCCACCTTATGCCTACCTTTACCTTTTTATTTATTTCTCACTTGGGTTGATAATTTTCCTACTATTTTCCTATTTTACCTTCTACATCTTGACACTTATTCATCTTTTTTATTAATGTTTAAAAATGACCCTTTATTACTATTTTGGATTCTCATGTTGCCTTATTATTTCTTGTCACATTGTTGGTCATAAATTATCATGACTAATATGATGAACTATTGATGTTTCTCCATATTTATCATCATACATGTGTTTATTCCTTTTACTTTACTATGATTTTAATGTCTTATCTTTTTAACATTCAATATTTTCAATGATCCTATGTTTCTATACCATACTTTTAGAGCTTACATATTGAAGTCCAATATTCACATATATACTTTACCACTTTAGAATCAAGGCAACTGTGACCCACAACCACACTCTCTTTTGTTTTCCAACAACACTCCAATCTCCTTCAACAATTCTAAGAAACCCTGGACAAATCCAAGAGGATTTGTTAGAGAATTTGGAACAAAATAAAATTCAACTTATATAAAGTTTCAAAACTAAAGGCATCAATATCAAAACCCCACCATATACACTTGCTCCATCACTAGAAGCAATGATGAGCAATGTTGACTTGGTGATGAATCAAATAGATCAACAGAAAATTTATAAATGTTCATGTCATCACTTTTATGCGACAAAATTATCCTATAATTAAGTGAAAAAAAGAGATAAGAAGAGGATAAATTTGTGCTCTTTTCACTAATCCTAGGACCAATGCACCCTTTTTTGTGACTTTGAAGATATTTCTAATATATTGGTACAATAATATTATTATCTTTTTTTTGGGACAAATGGTGGATGGTATTTCACCAACCTATGTTGGTGTAATTAATTATTTAATTACACTTTGTATACACCTAAAACTGGTCTGGAGCATCCTATTAATTAAATACGATTTATTTGATTAATTATCCTAATTTCCTCTACTATTTGAATAAATAGAAATATTTATTTATATAGTTCACATTTTAATATTCATCTTAAACAAAATTAAATACTTTGTTCGATTTAATTATCACATCCCTATTTTATTCTATCACATCCATCTTAAATTAATTAAATAAAGATCAAAACACTTTATTGATTAATTTCCATTTTCTTCTGTTTAATTTAATAAACAACTATCCTATAGTTCGTTTTATTAAATTATTTATCTCCCTTTTCCTAATTTAAATAAATCAAAAATATTTGAATTAGAGCATAAGGAATATTCCAATCTACATTTCCTCAAAAATGAATTAGATTTCCTATGTCTAAATCATGTCTAAAATATGTCAAAATTAATTGATTGAAACTTCACGAGAATTTTTGGAGACAAATTGGAGACAAATTTGGAATTTGATCTCTCAATCCTCCTCCATCAATCCTTCCTCTTCTCTTGCCTGGTGTTTTCATGGGTAGAGATAATCTCCATTTTTCTCTCAATCTCCTCCATCTTTCACCATTCAATCCTCCAGATTGAATCCAAGCCTCTCAAAGCTTTCCATGTGCATTTCTATAGCCAGGAAATCTATAAATAAAACCTCATTGAACCAAGAAAGGATCTAGATAATTTGACTTTTGCACTCTTACTCTGCAGGAATTCAAGCATCAAGCATCAAGAATTCACACATCAAGCATCAATCAATCAAGTTTTCAACCATGGCTGCCTCCTGTAGTTGCAATTATCTGTTTCACATCAATATCATGCTAGTTTAATTGTTTTATCATTTAATATTGCATTATCATCATCTCGTTCTTTGAATTGTCATTTTAACAGTCTTATTTGCTTAAACAATCTGAGAGCAATCAAGATTTAATAAATCTTTGGAGATAGAGAGCAATATGACGCTTTTGATAGATAATTCCTTTGAATTGATTCATTTAACTTGTCTATTGATATAATGTCGTATTAAGAAGTGTCTTTTGTGCGTATTCACTTATTCACCACTTACACACTTTATTAAGTTTACTTAGGTTTTGCTTAGGTAATAATTAGTTTACTTAATTAATAAGTAATCTTTATTTAATTGAGTTGTTTTTAGGTCAGCATTAGGGTTGCATACATTGCTTTTATAAAGAAAATCATCTCATGTAATTTCTTAATTCTAAATAATTATATCAATTTGCACATCTTCATGCAAAGCTCTGCCTTTTTATTATTTTTCTCTTCTATGGAAGGCCTTTTGGTTTGCATGTTTGATCTTGGTTTCTAACATGGTATTAGAGCCTTGACATGCAACCACTTCTCAGATTTTTGAGAAAATCACTGCAGAGTTTGTTCGGGGCTGCTCGATGATTTCATGCATTGAGCATATCTATGTGGTTTTTTGGATCAAATTGGGCTTCACCATTGGATTTAGAGCATTGGAAAAAGTCAGGATTGGCTTTTAATTTTCTGATTTTGGTTATCGTTGAAGAAATCTATGAGGGTTTCAAGCTCGGTGATTTTTTGCAAGCTCTGGGGGTAGCCAATTTTTCAGAGCATTTTGGGCACAAACGAAGGTCACCATCACATTTGCAGTGGGAAAAAACCCTAAGAATGCCTATCGTTTCATCGATTTTGGAGCATTTGGTTTTTGAGGAGAATTGTTTTTGCCAAGGAGGCCGTACGTCCTCCCTGACACGCTTCTCGAGGCACACTTCTAAAAAAAATAAAAAAAATGCAAAAAATTGCGTTGGTTTTTGCACTGCCATTCAATTCTAACATATATGTATATATATATATATATATATTTCCATAGAAAAGCAATATTGAGACAATTAAGAATATGCTTCAATTACAAAATACAAAACTCAGATTTTTAAATTCCATTGTAACAATGAAAAAAAATATTGATATAATGCCTATTTGTATCTATATATACACGCATATATACATACATACATATATATATACATACATAAATATATATATTTATATATATGTATATATGTGTGTATATATACATTTATAAACAACAACCAGAATAACATTACACTAAACTTGGTTTTGGCTATATGCAACAACAATACGTGAGTAAACAGAGGCCGGAGTATAAATTTAGCCTAAACTAATAGTCGATTGATATTGATGAACATGGTTGTATGTATATTGATCAACATAATATAGATTGAAATTATTTTAAAATGTATGTGTAACAATGCGAACCAGTTAGCATGCACTTTTGTTAAACATGCACTATGAATAACATATGAATGGTTCGATTATCAATTAATAATGCTAAAAGCATATCTTTGAATGAGAGATCATTTAAATCGGTTTCTTCTATTCTACCACAAGTACGTACTTAACAATGTGACCTATCCTAAGTCTTTCCAAGGCAATGAAGCTTCTTGTAGGTATAAGAGGAGGCACATGAAACTAATACCCATTGCATGAAAGTCTCTAGAATTAAAACGTAGGATTTAAGAGGATTTCACCACAATAACTTGCAGCATGTTGTACGAAGATAGATACACCAAATATCTTGAATTTCCAACTGAAATACTTTTACTACCAGATTGATATGCCAGGATAAAATTTTGGCTAAGAAATCACTGACCATTGACATGCAAGGGCTTGCATGTCTTCCTCAATTGAATTCAATTGACCAAATGAGGGACTCCATTAAAATCTGATTCATGTATGAATATAATTTAGTAAGCTGAGAAACCTGAATGCTATAATAATGAAAAATCTATCTTAATTAGACAACTTAAACTCTTCAACAGATGAGGCGTTGGAAAGAACATGGCGTTGGAAATAATTTCTGTCAGTCACAATCTCCTAAAAACAAAGAAATGCTTTGCTCGCCTAGGAGGAATGAATAGGCAATATAATCATAATTAGGGGTGCCTTCAAGCATATAATCATGTACAAGGGAGGATATACATGAAGATAATATTATAACTATAAAATGAAGGGAAAAATAGATAAAAGGGTCATGCCAAAGCATAGCAGGGGAAATCTTTCGATTATTCAATGTCTCCAATTTAATTACAGCTAGTTTTATTTTTTATTTTTTAAATAGCTTTCGTTTCTCTACAATTGTTCTTTGATTATAAAAAAAATAATCAATAAAAATTTCGTTTTTGATGTTTGTGCAGAGTATTCAACAAGAAAATTATACCATGAGGAAATTGAAAACCATAAATGACATTTAGAAGTTTGAATTCAAGAAAAAGAAAAACAAAGACGAAAACTTGGATAATAATCTCAAATTCTGACATAGAATGAAGCAAAAATCAGCAAATCTGAAAACTCTACTTTTCTTGATAAGCACCAAACCTTCCAATTTTACCATCTCCAAAACTTTTCTACCAAAACATCAAGAAGAAGCAAAGAAGCTTTTTCCCCAAAAACTGCCGTGAAAACTTTTCCAAAGAATCCAAAAACAATTGTCATGAACAAATTTCATCAACAAATCTCTTAATTCATTTTCAATTAACTCAGAATTACAAAACTTAACTAACTGTTAGCATGCAACCAAAATTGAACAGACAGTTTAAATTAATCAATTGCACAAGACAACACTCTCTAACTTCGAGTCTATATTTTCAGATATTTATGCATAAATTGTTGAAAACAACTATTTAATATTATCTACTTTTCATTTATTTAAGTTTGCACATTAAATTCAACAATTAAATTTAATTAAATATCCTATTTAATTAATTTAATTTAATCAAACCTTTTTAAAACAAAAATCAAAATTTAATTATAAAATTATCTAAACAATAATAATTTATGATATTGCTATTAGGATTCAACCGTGTAGTTTGGGACTTCATCCCTAAAGTCTTAACCAAGTTTGGGTTTAACTAGTCTGTGGTCAAACTCATAATGGAATGTGTTACTATGGTTAAGTACTTTGTTCTAGTTAATGGGGCCCCCTTTGGGTTTTTCTCTGTTGGTAGAGGGATCAGACAGGGTGATCCCCTCTCACCCTATTTATTTATCATGATTGCAGATGTGTTGAGCAGGAAATTTTCTAGTCTGATGTCAGATGGTTTTATAAAGGGAATCAAAGTTGCATCTTCTTTAGATCCGATTGTGATACAACAATTTGTGGATGATACCTTGCTATTTGGGAAAGCCTCTGTGATTAAAGCTAGAAAGTGGAAAATTTTTCTGAACAACTATGCTACTTGCTTTGGTCAATGCATTAACTACAACAAAATTATGGTTACTTCTTTAAAAACACACCTAACCTGCAATCTAGAGTGACTGTTGTGCTGGGCTGTTTGAGTGGGAATCTTCCTTCAGTTTACCTTGGGCTCCCCCTCACTATTAAGCAGGTCACCCCTAGCTTTTGGAACTCGGTTCTTGAAAGAATCCAAAGGAAACTTGCTGGATGGAAATGATCCATTCTAATCCATGCGGGTACAATTCAACTACTTTCTGCAGCTCTTCAAGGTATACTAATTTACTTTCTCTCCATATTCAAGATACCCAAGTATATAGCTGAGAAATTTGAAAAAATACAAAGAAATTTCCTCTGGTCTTGGACTGAGGACAAGAAGAAATTTGCCCTGGTAAAATCAAAAAAATTCTGTCAGCTGAAGAATTGTGGTGGTCTTGGGATCAGGGTTATATCCAACACTAACAAGGCCTCGATGGCCAAGGTGGGGTGAGATCATCTAAGGAACACAAAGGATTGGTGCAAAATCATGAATGCTAAATATCTTCAAGACATGCCTTTGGTCAGCTTCCTTTCTAAGGTTTATCCTCAGGGTTCTTTGGCTTGGAGGAGCATTTGCAATATGTAGGGTCTTCTCAGGAGTGGGATAAAATGGAAGATTGGAAATGCTAATAAGATCAAGTTTTGGGAAGATCCTCAGTTACTTGATACCCCTCTAGAAAATTTTGAATTTAGGAATCTCAAGAGGCTGGCCCAAAGGTTCTTCGAAATCCACATTAGTGACTATTTTCTTGGGCCTCCTAGGGCTAGGGTGTGGAAGGATTTGGCCCCTTGCTAACCCTTTTCCCAAGATCTATGTCACCTAGCTAAGTATATATAGGATTTACTTTCTTTTACTAGACTTCCCTTATCCTTCTTAGGAGATGAATTTTTCTGGACTTATGACAAACAAGGTGATTTGTTTGTCAAATTAGCGTACAATCTGCTGACAGATCAGGGTGCTGCTATTGAACTTTGGAAGAAAGTCTAGAGCTGCCATATGATCCTGGAAGTCAATTTCTTTTAGTGGACTGCCTATCACAATAGGATCCTTACTCAGGATAATTTGAAGAAAAGAGGATTTTATATCCGCAACAAATATTTCTTATATAAATGTTGTGATGAATCATGTTGACCACTTACTATTACATTGTTCGTTTGCTGATGAAGTGTGGAGAATGGCTATTGAAATATTGGGTATACATTGGGCCATGTGTAAGGATATTAAATCCTTTATTTTGGGTTGGTGTGGTCCTTATACTCACCCCTTGCCTGAAGAAATTTGGAGCCAGGTCCCTCCCATTATTTGTTGGTGTTTATGGAAAGAGAGGAACAACATGATTTTTAGGAATATTGAGATGAGTCCTAAGGAGGTCTTTGGTATAGGTTCCCACCTTATTGAAGAAAAAATATCCCTCTTCAATGGGAAAATTCCAAAAAAGGGACCCATTGAAAGTGAAATTAAAATGGCTAAGGCTTGGCATCATAATTTGGATACAAGCTCCCTTAACAACTCAAGATCCCTGGCTAGGAGTAACACTATCTGGGAGCCTCTAGATAGAGGATGGTTTAAAATCAACTTTGATGGGGTAGCAAAAGGCAACCTGGGAAAAGCTAGTATAAGAGGTGTGATCAGAGATTCTAGAGGTGATCTTGTGGTAGGTTATGCTGGGGGGATTTGTTTCCAATATTCTATGATTACAGAAGCCCGTGCGCTAATCAAGGGCCTTCAAATTTCCATTTCTCTAGGGATTGAGAACCTTCACATTGAAGGTGACTCTAAATCCATTATTGATGCTGTTAAATTTAGTAGATTGCTTGGATGGAGTACAAAGGATATCTTATTGGATATAAAGCACTTTATTTCTAAGCTAAGATTAAGGAAAATTACCCACAATTATCGAGAGGGAAATCAAGTGGCTGATGCCTTAGCTAACTTTGGCACCTTTTGGAATCGCTCTAAATGTTGGGTGCAATTTGGGGAACTTACCACTAAGAATTCAAGAGCTAATCTTGAAAGAACAAGACCCTTATCTATTATGATGACTACCAATTTTATGATTTTGGGGGTCTTATGGGGTGTCCACATGTTTGTACTTTGGGCTAGGTGGATGGGCATAAAATCTAAGGTGGCCTACAAGTGGAAAAATTTGAATTTTCTGGCTAATCCTGTGTTAAATAAAGATGACATTGTAAGGAAGTATGACATGTACTTCATGATTAAGACTTTATAGGGTCGTACCTTACACTATTTCCTTATGGGGATTGTGTTAAATCATCATTTCTTCCTTAAGCCCGTGGATTTAAAATTTTATGTGACAAATCATTATGAGGGAAAGCTCCCTTTTGGCTCTTCTATATCCGCTATTTTATCTTTGCGTCCCAAACCCGATTTCCTTGGTATTGCTAAATTTGGCCCTGCGGCCATCCTACCTAGATTTTTGTGCAAGAACAACATGGCTAATAAACCTCTCTTTTCCATCATGTCCTTCTTACCTAGCCATAATCACTTCAAGATCCCCATTTATGATATGACCAAGACTAAGCTAAGTGATTTTCCTATTCAAGCGTGTGTGCTACACACTGCCTTGATTAACCAACACTACTTTATTTGGAAAAATATCCATTATGTGAGGAAAACCCTTTGTTTAATTAGTAGCTCTAACATTTTTCTTTTACAAGTTCTCTGGTTTTTTCCTGTGCAGAAAGACATGGGTAGCGATCATGTGAAGAGGAAGCCTAACAACTGCAGTGAATTCCAAAAAAACCTACTGGTGTGGCATATCTGTGTCGAAGGTGGCTTAGCTTCCTTGATGGAAAGTCTTGTTGGTTATGACCCTAAATTTTCCGCGCATATTTCTAATTCCTGGAAAGACCAAAGAGTGACTCTAGGTGGGATTTATTTTGAGGTTAGTGAAGATGTGACTGCACAGACAACCAGGTTGTAGAGCACTGGGAAAACATATCTAAAACATATAAAGACCCAGGATAATGACAACATGAAAGATTTGTTTGTGGGGAATGAGGATCTGGTTTGTAACCAGTTGGGTTTTGAGCGAGAGGCTTGTTGATGGTGTTTTCTAGAGAGCAACAACTCAGACAGAATATGATATCCTATCTCTCTTGAAAGGTAAATCTCTATGGGAGAAGAGATAACCCAAAGGTCTCTAATGTCAGGTCTTGACAACGCAACAAAACAACCTAGAGATAATGTTAAAATACTGGTAATAACAAAGGGAGCTTACTACAAGCAAATAATGGACTTTGAATTTATTAGATCTAAAAAATAAATTGATACTTGAAATCCTCAATTAAACTTAGATAATAAAGAAAATAACAAAAGATAAAGGTTTTAGAGATAATTCTAAGACTAATTCTAATCTTAAGATTGACAATTCCAAAAGATAAGATGCTCAAAATGGACCGATCTCTCATAAACTACTTTATGTTTGACCCACTTAAATTTGCAATCTCACATGAATAGTGCAATCTTCTGAGGTATTTAAAGATTTTCAAATCATAAACATTCATTCAAAACAATCCTCTTGCAACTGAAATGAATAAACATTGATAATTGAACTAAGCACAATTTTAAGTCCAGGTTAACTTTGCAAATCAGCTAACAATAAGCTAACTACAAAAAGTATGGACTAGAGATCACTGCAAACATTCCAAACATGAAACCCTAAGCATCACCAAACTATCTAATAATTAACTTAATAAATTTTAAAGATAGAATAACAAGAACCATGCCAGATAAAACTTAACACCAGAGAGATACCAAATCACAATATCCTTTCTTATATTAGGTCATCCAAAATGGCAAAAATTCCAGTCTTCTCTTACAATACTTGCTTGAAGGTAAACCCTAATTCGCTCAAATCTATATTCTATGTCTATTCTGTATCACTTATCTCTCTAACTATTTCTCTATATGTATCTTTACAAATGAGGCAACATGCCATATTTATAGAAAATCCCCAAGATAGGTCAGCCCAAAATAAGAGTTTTACAATAAAATGCCACACGAGAGGTTAGCCTCAAAATATATTTGAACACAACATGAAATGTGCAATTTGCACCAATTTCATCCAAATCGGCCTAGGGTCCCAAAAAGAGTCGACCCAATGCATGTGGATAATGGGAATCAAAAACTTTGATGTAGCCCCATATAATTAATTCCCATCCTTAACCTTATCTCGATCCACTTCAACATGCACTGCCAGCAACACTCTATCCAACTCAACAATAGGTGGCATAAGAAAAAGCCTAACTCTTCTTTCAAGAGACTTAATGCCATCTATTGCCTGCCTCATTGTGCCATCCCAATCAGCCCTATTTGTTAAATACCTATCATTAACTGCAATGTAGGTTGCAACATCATCTAGTTGATGTTGAGTAACTGGACCATCACTGACTGGAGAATAGACATCTCTCCACCATTTCCTAAGTTGTTCCAAATTGAAATGCTTCAGAGCGAACTTCTTCCTCCCTGTCATAATTTCAAAGAATGAGATGCACTTATCATGGATGCCATTCAAAGTGTCCTCAATCTTCCTCCCTTGTTTGTGAATCTTCTTCAAGGCCCTTTGCCTCATTTGTAGGATCTAAAACCATTCCCAAGGCTCAGAAACCCTTGGAAAAGGAAGAATCTCACTCTTCACCAGTTTATCCTCAGTAAACTCCATGATTTTTCTTGTTTTCTGCAATAGGAGATCAATGTCCTTCTTGTCTTGGGCTAACACAGTCTTTAACCAGTCCACTGACCTCATGGCATCCCCTGTAGTTGACAAGATATCCTTGATGGCACCATCTCCTTTGGTCTGGACTCCTTGCAACCAACCAATTGTGGCATGTGTAGTGCTTTTCATTCTTTCAAGTTTAGAGATTATTTCCTAGGGAAAGAAACCTATAGTAGAGGAGGAAGAGCCAATAGATTGCAAGGGTTTCATGAAATTTTTCAAGTAATTTAATTTCTCATTCTCTATTTCCAACTCATGCCTAGTTTGTACCTCTTTATTCAATCTACCCACACTTACAACACTGGAGCCTTCATACTCCTTAATGTATTGCTCCATAGAAGCATGCCCTAATTTGATGGTCTGCACATGATAATCCTTTGCAGTCACATTATCTCTATCTTTGTCTGGAGCAGGGGTAGCAATGTGAGCCACCGTGTTGCCTGATCCATCTCTCTCAATCCTAGATATGACCCTAACCTTCTTCTTGGTTTTTATTTTCCCAATATTGGCCATTAGGTCATCCCAATTGGGAGGAGTGTCCTCCACTATCACAAATTTACTCTTTAACTCTCTATCCAACCAAATTGGAATATTGGATTTGGTTGGCACCTCATCCTAATTATCCTGCTGTTGCTAGACACTAGGTGCATCCTTCTCAATACTAGGCACACTAGGGATTTCCTTAGTTGGATCTACCTTGTTTAAAGACTGCCCCTCTACAACCTGTGTCGGTGAAGGGATCCTAGCTAGTATCTCCTCCTGTTGAGGGGATTTTTTCAATTTCTCTTCTACAAGTGAATACACATAGGCCACTGAGGGAGAGTGGATTACCCTATCTATTTCTACCTCAACATTGTAGAGGTCTCCTACTTGAAATTATTCTTCACCCAAGTCTTTAGGATCCTCATCCTTCCTTGGTTCTTCTTGCACATTGCTAGTAGCCTGAGGAGGGGTGATTGTTCTCTTGTTCATTGATAGGATCAGTCACTAGAACATCCTCCTTCATTGTAGCATCCTTTGGGGAAGGAGTCCTTGACCTCCTCATATATACTTGTGTTCTTTCCCTTGAACTTTCTATCTCCACCATAGGTGTCTCAACCTCCTTCTCTAACTTGGAAGTTTCTTTCTCTTTTTGTGACATTCTCACAAGTCTTCTTCTTTTAAGCAGAGGAGCAAAAACATCTTCCTTCTCCTCCTTATCTTTCTCAGCCTCTTTCATTGAAACATGCCTTCTCTTTTTGGTAATAGGCTTTATTTACTTACTCACATCTGCTACTTCCTTAGTTTGAAAATCCCTAACTTGAATCTTGAAGGGAGAGTCCACCTTAGCTTTACCCTTAGGATCTTGTTCATGTGATTCCTCAGAAGCAGAATGAGACTCCAAGTCTCCCATCAAATCATAGGTGCATTGGACACCTTCACTTTCTAGCTCTAATATCTTGTGCTTCAGCCACATTTTAGTATACTTTATCATCAGAGTCATAATTTGCTCCAACTCCGTCTTCTCTTCTTCCAACCAGTCAATCTCTCCAACTGGTTTGTCTTTCACAGCCTCGAAGCTATGACCCTGAATTAGATTTCCATCCTCCTCCAGCTGGTTAGGAATGGCCTTTATGTTGTTTAACCTTACCACGTCCATTGGAAGCATGGAAAATTTCTTCTTCCTTACATCAAATTCATCGCCAATGTTAGCCCAATAATCTTCAATGTTATCTTTGTGGCTGTACTCCCTGCTGGCCTTCTTTTGTGCCTCACTAGTAATATCAAACCTATCCCTCTTAGAATGGAAAGAGAGACCAAAAGTACTCATCTCCTCTTCATAAGCATGAGAAGATTGGATGGAAGGGCATACCTCATTTGTTCCTATCTTTAAAGGGAAATCATTCCCAAACCCTGTTTTATGTTTATCTCCCTTCACTATCACATCAAAGTCACAAATATTCCTAGTGACCTCCAACAGTATAATGTGATCAGTAGGGTACCTTGGGAGTCTATAAGGAGCTATTTGAAAACCATCAATCCTAATGTAGGAGAAAGTGAGGAACTGGATGAACCATGCTCCATATCTCCTTATCAATTACTTGGCTTTTCCCTGAAATTCTCACATGCTCTGCACCCTGCAGTAACCTGGTAATGTACATTTTAAAAGCATCATTTTCTCTTCTATAGCTAGCTCCTACCAAGCGCAACTGTGGGTACACCTCATAGATTTCATCCTATATGAATACACCTCTAGTGCTCAACCCCTTATATGGGTGGAGTCTTGCCAATGCATACACCAGGTAGGAAGTCATGGTGAAAGTCTTGGTCTGCAAGACATTGCACATCTGCTCATGGATTATTGCACTTATGGCACCTACCCAATGGTAATCTATACCATGATCCATCTGAGCAATGACATTAAACATCCATCTTTCAAGAACTCTTGCACTCTTCAGCCCTACCAACCTACAGAGGAGAGTGATAACATTATAGTATTCCCTTTTGAACTTAAGCCTAAATAGCTATTTTGGAAACTTAGAGAATTGGGACTTGGGATTCTCCAACCAAGAATTGATCACCTGCTGGGACTTAAACACGGTCTCCTCATAATATTTCTTTGTTGTATCCATGTCAAAGGCCACCACATGTGACCTATCAGGTATATCAAAAGTCCTAGGAATGGACACAGGATGAAAGCTCACTACAATTCTTCCTTGAGGGGCAACTATCCTTTGTGTTCCCTTGTCGTAGTCTCTGGAAAATTCAAGCACCAACTCATAGCATTATACTGTGGAAGGGAAACCAACTACATGTGTGAACCCAAATTCTAGAGCTCTTTTGGCCAGCAATGGGAGGTTTTGTGCTACCATCTCAGCCTTGAACTCCTCATAGTCCCACATACCCATATTAGTATTGGTGATCCCTGACCAGACAAATGCCAATCTACTCTTAGGAATCCACTCTTTATGTCCATTTTCACCTATTCTACATCAAAGATAGAAGAACTTTTAGCACTTGGATCCGTTGTCTTTCCCTTGCTATGCCCAACAACATCTTGTCCTGATCCTGCCTGCAAACAAGTAAAACAACCACAATGAGATCCAATACAAACAACAAGTGTCAACATCAATTATTTCAAAGTTTGGGGTTTAGCGTCCTCCATGGAATCTAGATTGGAGAGGAATTTCGAGGAATTATGGATCACATGGAATCCAACAAAACAAACATACAAACCCCACAATATCAATCAATCAATCTATCAATAAGGAATAATCTTGAAGCCACTTAGCATAAGTTCATTTGATCATCAAAATGCATTATCAATAAGCAAATTCCTCTTGTAACATTCAAATTATTCATTCCCACAAAACATCGAAAGAATCCGCTAGAGATAGAAATCCTCAAAAACAACAATAGTTCCAATAATTCGGGAAAATGAAGGAAGCCCAGAACATCCAGGAAAATCCGAACGGAGTGGATTTTAGTGGAACTAAGACAAATTCACGATGGAGGCATGAATTTGGTAGAATGGCCAGGCAATGGATACCGGGAAAATCCGGAGGAAACGGAATTCTGCGAGGGTAGCAAAAATCTGGATTAATAGCAAATAATGAAGAAAGAAGGAAAAACAGGAAGACTTGGGGAAATCTAGCAAGGGTAGAATTCCGCGGAGGCAATGAAGACCCGAACGTCTATGTTTTCCTCATTCTCACCTAAAATAGATCAAACGACACAGACCAAGAGCCTGTAGCTCGACAATGACTTAACCTACATTTCTAATGGATCAACCATGAATTTAAAACTCTCCTCTCAACAATTTGAAAGGGATTGGCTATGCCCTAGGTCAAGAACCTTGAAAACCTCCGCCATGAAAGCACAGAAAGGATCGGGCACAACTTGCTTGCAAAATCAGAAAGGAAATTTGTGGGAAATGCAAGCAAGCCCAAAAAACATCAACGAAAGACCATCCTCAAAGAAACTATTCAAATCAAATGCCCGAACGGACTGGCAAGACATGGAAACCCCAAATGCCCAGACATGTTTCGCACACACAAGAAAGAACAAAGCAATGAATGACATGAAAGCGCATATATCAAAGCATCAAAACCAAAAGAGGAAGAGGGAATATCCACATACCATGAGAGTAGAAGGAACTGAAACCTAGGATACTAGCAAACAATGTTCAAGCACGGGCATATTACAAGCAATGCCCTAGAAATTCGAATGCAACACTCAAAATCTCCTCCAAATGCAAAATACAGCAACACACCTCAAGCTCTAGAATTCCAAACTCAAATGACAAGTAAACAATCAAACTCAAATGGAAAAGAACTTCCCAAAATTGAATATAACATTTCCCAAAAAGGTTGCGCAATCACCATTAATGCGATCGATAAGACAACCAAGACCAAAATCCAAAAATCCGACATAGCAACGGACTTCGGAAAAATCCAGACATGACAAATTTCCTTAGAGGTGAGTAGAAAGGCAACCATTTCCAAATATCGAAGGGAAACCGGGAAAGTCTGACCAGGGTGAATTTTCTTGAACATAGTGAAAAACCCGAACTACACCCAGAACTTAAGGATGACAATATAAATCATAAATGGGCCATTCTGATCGATAGGGTATACATCAAAGCACAAGCCAAAGAAAAAAATATTCCAAAATAGAAAGGCCAAGACACCAACAAAAAGCGTAAAATTGAGGGTCCCAACTTTCAGTGGGGCGTGTGTGCAAAAACTGCACAACAAATGGCGACTCCGCTGGGGGAATGCTCCAGAGCATTTCAAGAACAAAATAGAATCAGGAACCCAAAATCTTTGGTTTCAATCCTTTCATCAAGGAACCTATGGACAAAGTATCAGAAACCATAAGAAAGAAGACTTTTTCCTATACCAGGGTCAGAGTGTGTGTATTTTGCATTTATTTCCTATTCCTTAGGTGCAATGGGAACCAGAGCAAATTTGACCAGGCTATATAAAAGTTCTAACTTCAAAAGCAACCTGGATAGAGCCTCGCTGCTAGTTAGGAATCCATAGCTCCGATGAGGTTATCACTGTGATACTCCTAAGCATAGCTCTACTGCTAGCCAGGTGTCTATAGTCTCGGTAGAGATACTAGGATACCCCTAATAAGGTGAAAGTTATTTTTTTATTTTTAATATTTCTCTTTTCTCTTTTCTTTTTAAAAATTTAATAGAACCTTTCTTTCACCTTGTAAGTAACAAAACTCACACTCAAAGATGAGGAACACAGTGGCACTGAAGCAGAATATAATATTTTTCACAAGGCCAAATTACACAGGAACCCTATGTAACCCCATAATCTTTTATTTTAGTGTGAAGGTGTGAGACCTAAATATATTCCAAAGCTTATTCAAAACAAGTGACTCTAATTCTAAGCACAAGGGACACTTAGATAAAGGAATTCCACCACTTGACTCCGAAAACTAATTAGAGTTTGTAATAGAAATTTCCAAAACAAGTCCTAGGCAAATAGTCCATTATACAGATGCAACAACCCCAGGAAAGCAAGAAACCAAAAGAAAAAACCAAAATGAAATAAAAAAAAACCAATGCAAACCTACACTAACCCAAGCAAACAAGCAAAGCAAAGTGGAAAGAAAACCTACTCTAGCTATGTACAGGATGAGCTGCAAACAACTCAAGGTTGAAAATAATGCTTCAAATACTACCCATTGATAGGCAACGAGATATCCTCACCAGTGAGGGTTTTCAGATGAAAAACATTATCTCCTAGAATTTCTAAAATCTGGTAAGGACCAAGCCAGAGTTTATCAAATTTACCATGCTCTCCCTTACGGTCATGGGATTTATCCCAGTAGAGAACCAAGTCAGAGATTCTAAAGGCTTTCACCTTGGCTCTCCTATCAAACCATCTTTTCACTACACCCTAATGTTTAGCAAAGTTTTATAGGGCTTCATCTCTTTTCTCTTCAGGGTGTAATAGCTCAGCCAAACGAGCTTCACATTTATCTTCCTCATTGTAGTATTCATTAATAAACTATAGGGTAGGGATCTTCAATTGGATAGGAAACATAGGTTCCAAACCATACACCAGGTGATAAGAAGAGGTTCCTATGGATGCCTTATGTCTAGTACGGTCTGCCTAGAGAAAAAATCGAAGCTTGGTGTCCCAATCCTTAGGATTTTGATCTAGCAACATACAAATAACTATCAATAGGTTTTTATTGGAAGAGTCAGCTTGACCATTACCCTGAGGGTAGTAATTGGATGAAAATTTAATAACAATCCCATGATCAAATGCCCAATTAGAAAAATTTAGTGATGCAAATGCAAGGCCATTATCACAAACTAAAGACAATGGACCCAAAATGATTAATGATACTTGACTCAAGAAAATTGATTACCACATCCGAAGTACATTGTTTACAAGAAAGAGCCTCTATCCATCTAGTAAAATAATTAGTTATGGTAAGAATATACCTGTGGCCTATAGAAGATGGAGGATTAATTGGGTCTATGAAGTCCATTCCCCACTGGGCGAATGATTTTACCTCTATGATCGATTGAAGTGGAAAGCTGCATGTTTTTCATTTGTTTTTGTAGTTTGACATATGTGAAAAGTCCTCACATGTTGGTGTGCATCCTTGAAAAAATTAGGCCAATAATAGCCTGCCCTCAAGATTTGATTCGTAGTGGATGATGCAAAACCATGACCTGTGCCATATCTTTCATGAAATTCAATCATCACTCTGGTAGCTTCTTCCTTTCCCAAACATCTCAGATATACACCCTCATGATTTTTCTTGTACAAGATAGCTCCTTTCATCATAAAAATCCCACTCTTCAGGTGCAAAGCTCGCCTCTAAACTGTGCTAAGGTGATAAGGACATTGCTGATTCAATAAATAGAAAAAGATTTCATCATACCAATCTCTTGGAGACACCTCTTGAAGATAATAGTGTTGAGCTGTGAAATCAAGACCTATCTCAGCCATTATCTTTGTGAGTCCCCGTCCTCTTACTAATTTCATGGGTTGAATCTCCATATCATATTCCTGCAACATAGTCACCCATTTGGCTCTTCTTTCACCCAACTCATTTTGCATTAACAACAACTTTACTATGGGATCAGGCACTATGGCAAAGACCTTATTCCTCAAAATATAGTGTCTGAACTTTTTCACTTCTCTAACCAAAGCATAGGATTGTTTTTCAACATTGTGATACCTTAATTTTGCATCCTTTAAAGGATTACTCATGAAGGCTATAGGATGCTCATTGCCTTGATCAGAATTTTGGGTGAGCATTCTAGCACAAGAGTGATCAGAAGTGAATGAATATATGTAAAAAGGTTTAGCATAATCTGGACTCAACAATATTGGAGCCTCAATAATAGCTTTCTTGATTTCTGTAAATGCCTCCTTACCTTCTACATTCCACTCTACTTTTTCTTCTTGTTTCAACATAGCATTCAATGGCTTCACTATCTCTGTAAATCCAATGATAAGTTTTCTAACAAAGTTAATCTTACCAAAGAATGAATTCATCTCTTTCTTACTTGTAGGAGGCTATATCTTCAAAATAGCCTGTATTCATTCAGGATCAATAGAAATACCCTGTTCTGATAAGATATGTCCCAACAATTTTCCCTCCTTGACTCCAAAAATGCACTTCCTTGGATTAAGTGAAATCCCAAACTCTCTGCACCTTTGGAATACTTTGCCTAAATCTGTTATATGATCACCTCGTTTCTTAGAAAAAACTGTCAATTCATCCATATAAATAATGATGCACTTACCAGTTATATATTTAAAGCTAATGTCCATAGCTCTCTGGAATGTACCTCTAGCATTGATCAACCCAAATGGCATCCTTTTGTAAGCAAAAGTTCCCCATTTTGTAGTGAAGGCAGTCTTGTGCCTATCCTCATATTGCACCATAACTTGATTATATTCAGAATACCCATCCAAGAAAGACATCATCTGGGATCCATTAACTATTTGTAGTACTTCATCCAGTAAAGGAACTGGGTAGTTATCCTTTTCTGACGCTCTATTTAGATTCCTAAAATCCACACACAATCTGATTTCTCCATTCTTTTTCCTTATTGGAACTAGATTTGCAACCCAAGTTGAATGTCTTACTGAAAATATAATTTGTGTTGAAAGTAACTTCTGCACCTCCTCCTGAATAATGGGTTCTAATAGAGCATTGATTGGCCTCTGTCTCTATCTAAATGGTTTGACATTTGTCTTCAAAGGAATTGTGTGTGTAATGATTGAAGTATCATATGTTTTCAAATCTTCATAACTACAGGCTATTACATCATGATATGTGTGCAATGCATCAATAATCCCTTTCCTTTCCTCAGGAGTACACACCTTACCAATAAAAACATTCTTCATGTCATATGATGTCCCCATATTATATGTTTCACACTGGCTACTGAGAAACTCCCTTTTAACTTGTTGTTCCTGATCTCTTATCTTATCCAAATTAAAGATTTGTTTAAGCTGCACCATACCTCTTGGAATAGTGTTGGTCTTCAGGTTAATAATTCCTCTGAAGTCTATTTCTACTTCTTGGGGCTCCATCTCATCAATGACTTGAGAAGCAAACACATCACAACTGGTGATAAAATCCAAAATATGCTTATCATCTTCAAATACTTGGAAATTAGTAATGTTATTAGGCACTGAAGGTACTTGAGTGAGTTCGACTGTAAACCTCTTCAATCCTAAAAGTGATAAATGTTGCAAGGTGCTAACAAATTTTGCTAGAGAGTCAACAATTTGATTCTTGTTACAAGGGATCAACTGGATATTGAAAGGATCAAATTTCTCGATGAGATCCCACACTCTATGCCTATAATTAATCATTCCCTTGTCATGGCATGAATACCATTTCCTTACTTGTTTGAATACTAATTCAGAGTCCCTGAAGACTTGTAATATCTTAACTTTCTTCCTTGATGCCATTAACAAGCCATGGATCAAAGCTTCATATTATTAGTGCATTGGAATTGGAGTCTATGAGAAGAAAAATAATTCTTAGCTTTAGGACTGATCAACTCAAATCTTGCTCCAACACCCTACTTAGATTTAGATTCATCAAATCTTAATGTCCAATAGCCATCGAGCTTATCCTTCACTTTGTTGGAAATAGGGGGCTTCTCAGGAAGCTTTGGGCTCTCACCCTCATCATTATCTAACTCCATCTGTACATCAAGTCCAACAGTTGGGACTGGAGTAATCATTTCTGTATGTATTTCATAGAAGTTTGACACAAGTCACATTCTAGCTCGGCATGAGGAGCATCATGGACTTTGCACCAATTGGGAAGCAATAGTTCTTCAAAAGTCATCCTTCCTCCCAGCTGTATTTGATTTTCCATACACCTCTGGATGAATTCCTAAAAGTTATCCAACAAACTAAGTTGCTCATCTTCTTGATCATCAGTTTCACCTGTTTGTTCAATCAGTGGTCTAGGAACACTGACCTCTAATATGAATTCTTCTAAGGGGTCCTACAACATAAAGACCTCATCATCTTCTGAAGCTACTGCAACCAATACATAATTTCCCATGCTAAATTTGGACACCAACACCTCATTCGAAATATTCTGGTATTTAGTGATTACATACTTCATTCAGGGTTCTCTTTGAATTCTGATCTGATTTGGAACTCCTTTCCATGGTAGCCACATGTGTGAATGGTCTATAAATGTATACGCATTCAATGCCTTGGTGAAATCCTGACCTAAAATCAATCCATAAGTATTAGGAATGTCAGCAACCTGAATGTTGGTCACTTGTTGCACCCTAGGATCTGATGCTAGCTGCGTAGGGATCATGTTCAATTATCCCACTACACTTACCTCTATTTTGTCTAGTTGAGTGACCTTATTTTGAGAAGCTATAGGGGTAATACCCAATGCCTTGCAAACATAAAAAGGCATAACATTTGTAGAGGCTCTTGAATCTAGAAGACAATTATGCAGATTCTTTCCAAAGATACGAACATAAATTAGGAAAGAAGGGGTTTCCATCTTGCCTTGAAACAAACTCAACTGAGTGTCAGCTTGTGCAACTTGACCCTTATATTTATCTCTTCCTTTATCTATAGGTGGAACTTGGCCTCTCGGTGCTTGTGAACTAGAAGAACTCTTAATAGCCTCATTGGTAGTTACCCCCTACGGTACCATATGTGGGTTGAATGACCCTAAAATATCTTTCCTGATAGAAAGAACTCTTAATAAATCAAAAGCAAAAATACTTACCTTTAATTTCTTGAATTCTTCAGTCACATATTCGCCCAATTGCTCTACATTCAGATCAACATGGGTTTCCTTATGGCCACGAGCCTGCCTATCCTCCGAAACTTCAACATTGTTTCCCTTTGACAAGTACTGTGTTGGTACATGAGGATAAGGTGGATTATTACTAGCTTGTGGATCCGGTGGAGTATTAAAATTGTTAGGAGGGATAGAAGTAGTGTAAGGACCTCCAGCCTGTGGACCCCTGTTAGGTCTATTTCTCAGATCATATTTCTTTGCTAGATGTTGAAACATCTGAACTTCTTCAACACTAATTTCCTCCTCATCCAAAGGACCATTATCATTCTCATTTTCTTCTTTAAAAAACTGAGAGATCTCATCTTCATTTAACACCTGCTCTACTTCATTCTCTCGGTCACTAGACTCTTCTTTTGGTTCATTTTCATCACCTCTTGGAAATGGTGCATGATTGAGCACCAGCACTGGAGAATCATAGGGATTTGAGGGCACAATTTATTGACTACTAGAATTGTTCTCAACTTCATACTGAAAAATGGAAGCAACAGTCTAAAACTCGGTACAATCCAACTCTGAATGTTGACTGGTCTTATGGAGTCTTCACCAACCAGACAAAGCTGCCTCTGCCAAGTATACACCATTTGGAGGCTTTTCTTGAGTAGAGGGTTGATCCAATGGAGTAGGATTCCCTCTGTTATTAGATCTAGTATTCCATGATCTATTCTGCCTAGGTGGTTTCCCTCTATCAAATCCTTGTCCACCTTGTTGATTTCTATCAAAATTTTGGCCAGAGCCTCGTCTTCTATTGAAATTATGACTAGAGCTTTGTCCTCTGTCAAAATTTTGATTCATGTCAAAATACTACCCTCTTTCAAAGTTCTTGTTCTCCCTACCATAGTTAGATTGCATGTTCTTTTGAGCAGCCTGAAGTTGGCTATTCTTATTTCTCAAATAAGTTACCTCCATATTCATTTTTTTCACCTATTCAGATAACTCATCCAATCGCTCCTTATCTAGGCCATTAGGTGGTGCCAAATTCACATTACCAGGATGGTATTCAGGTATTCCTCTAGAACCAATGGCCCAATTCAAAACTTCTGAATTCTACAAATATGTAGGAAAAATAGCTTGTTGCTGATGTAGGGGTTGATTAGCCCTTTGCTGAGGATAAGAAGTCATAGGCTGAGCTTGACTCAATGGAGGACCTAGATGAGCAACCAAAGGCAATGAGGGTATTGGATTCATTAGGGGAGCATGATTGGTCAAAGCTTGATTGAGGGCTTGAACTTGTCCAGGGTGAGTAGCAAGTCCTAAGGATGGTAGAGGTCCTGATAGGTGTTGCCTCAAATCTGTGCTAACCTTCATAGCCTCTACATATGCAGTGAACAAAGTAGTGTGGGGGGGTAGTTCTCTGTTTAAGGAAAGTAGTTGTAAGGCTATCCAAGGCTTCAAGGTAAACTTCTAGGGCAGTGTCTTCGTTTCTAGCATAAGGTTCCTGGAGTTTTGTGTAAGCTCGATGAAATTGGTTATTGAATGATCCTATTGGCTCATTAATATCCCTTTTCACCCTAGTAAATTATAGGTATAGCTCATTATCACTAATGGGAATCTTAAACTTATGAAAAAATGCAGTCTCTGTTTCATTCCAATTATGGATGGAAGTGGTAGGTAAGTGATTATACCAATAGAAGGCATCTTCCCCAAGGGAATAAGGGAAAATTTTGCATGCCACATCCTCATGGTTGGTTCCTCTATCCCTCGGACAAGTCTCGAAAATCCTAATATGCTCTTCTACTATCCTATTGGGGTCATGAGTATGGAACTTAGAGAAAAAATACTCAAGGTTCTTGGGCATGACATTGTAATTATTGAAGATCAATGGAGATGGGTTGTTGGCAAGGAAAGCCATTGGTGGAGGTGGGGGTGGTAATTGCTAATTTATGATCGGTTGTGGTTGTGGAATAGGAATTCCCTCAGAATCAGATGAAGATGAGGATAATGGAGATGATGGAGGTGGGTGAGCGGATGATGATTCTTCCCCTCTTCTGGCCCTTCTTGACCTAGTAGGGGTCTATAATTCCTTAAATTCCTCTTCTCCTAAAGTAGATCTAGTTCTTCTTCTAAGCCTTTAAGGAGAAAAGGCGTTTAGAAAATGCTCCAGCTTGCTTATTCAAGGCCCTCCTTCTAGCGCCAATCTATTGATGGTGTGTGTTTTTTGCACAACAAAAAATCAGATAGGATATGATATCCTATCTCTCTCTAAAGGTAAATATCTATGGGAAAAGAGATAACCCCAAGGTCTCTAATGTCAGGTCTTGAAAATGCAAAAAAACAACCTAGAGATAATGTGAAAATGTTGGTAATCACAAAGGGAGCTTACTACAAGCAAATATTGGACTTTAAATTGATCAGATCTAAACAATAAATTGATACTTGAAATCCTCAATTGAACTTAGACAATAAAGAAAATAAAAAAAGATAAAGGTTTTAGAGATAATTTTAAGACTAATGCTAACCATAAGATTGACAATGCCAAAAGATAAAATGCTCAAAATGGACCGATCTCTCATAAACTACTTTCTGTTTGACCCAGATAAATTTGCAATCTCACATGAATAGTGCAATGTTCTGAGGTATTTAAAGATTTTCAAATCATAAACATTCATTCAAGACAATCCTGTTGCAACTGAAATGAATAAACATTCATAATTGAACTAAGCACAATTTTAAGTCTAGGCTAACTTTGCAAAGCAGCTAACAATCAACTAACTACAAAAAGTATGGACTAAAGATCACTGCAAACATTCCAAACATGAAACCCTAAGCATCACCAAACTATCTAATAGTGAACTTAAGCAATTTTAAACATATAATAACAAGAACCATGCCAGATAAAACTTAACACCAGAGAGATACCAAATCACAATATCCTTTCTTATATTAGGTCATCCAAAACGACAAAAATTCCAATCTTCTGTTACAATACTTGCTTGAAGGTAAACCCTAATTCGCTCAAATCTATATTCTATGTCTATTCTATATCACTTATCTCTCTAACTATTTCTCTATATGTATCTTTACAAATGAGGCAACATGCCCAATTTATAGAAAATCCCCAAGATAGGTTGGCCCAAAATAAGAGTTTTACAATAAAATGCCACACAAGAGGTTAGCCTCAAAAGATATTTGAACACAACATGAAATGTGCAATTTGCACCAATTTCATCCAAATCGGCCTAGGGTCCCAAAAAGGGTCGGCCCAATGCATGTAGATAATGGGAAGCAAAAACTTTGATGTAGCCCCATATAATGGATTCCCATCCTTAACCTTAGCTCGATCCACTTCAACATGCACTGCCAGCAACACTCTATCCAACTCAACAATAGGTGGCACAGGAAAAACCCTAACTCTTCTTTCAAGAGACTTAATGCCATCTATTGCCTGCCTCATTGTGCCATCCCAATCAGCCCTATTTTTTAAATACCTATCATTAATTGCAATGTAGGTTGCAACATCATATAGCTGATGTTGAGTAATTGGACCATCACTGACTGGAGAATAGACATCTCTCCACCATTTCCTAAGTTGTTCCAAATTGAAATGCTTCAGAGCGAACTTCTTCCTCCCTATCATAATTTCAAAGAATGAGATGCACTTAGCATGGATGCCATTCAAAGTGTCCTCAATCTTCCTCCATTGTTTGTGAATCTTCCTCAAGGCCCTTTGCCTCATCTGCAGGATCTCAAACCATTCCCAAGGCTCAGAAACCCT
This sequence comes from Sequoiadendron giganteum, assembly GCA_007115665.2. Lineage (NCBI taxonomy): Eukaryota > Viridiplantae > Streptophyta > Pinopsida > Cupressales > Cupressaceae > Sequoiadendron > Sequoiadendron giganteum. The sequence goes on along the minus strand of CM021101.1, from coordinate 558,153,364 downwards.
TGGAAAAGGAAGAATTCCAGTCTTCATTAGTTTATCCTCAGTAAACTCCATGATTGTTCTTGTTTTCTACAATAGGAGATCAATGTCCTCCTTGTCTTGGGCTAACACAGTCTTTAACCAATCCACTGACCTCATGGCATCCCCTGTAGTTGACAAGATATCCTTGATGGCACCATCTCCTTTGGTCTGGACTCTCTACAACCAACCAACCGTGGCATGTGTAGTGCCTTTCATTCTTTCAAGTTTGGAGATTGTTTCCTGGGGAAAGAAACCTACAACAGAGGAGGAAGAACCAATATATTGAAAGACTTTCATCAACTTCTAAAAGTACTTCAATTTCTCATTCTCTCTTTCCAACTCATTCCTAGTTTGTACCTCTTTCTTCAATCTTCCCACAATTACAGCACTAGAGCCTTCATACTCCTCAATGTATTGGTCCATAGAAGCATGCCCTAAGTCAATGGTCCACACATTATAATCCTTTGCAGTCACATTATCTCTATCTTTGTCTGGAGTAGAGGTAGCAATGTGAGCCATCTTGTTTCCTGATCCATCTCTCTCAATCCTAGATATGACCCTAGCCTTCTTGGTTTTTCTTTTCCCAATATTGGCCATTAGGTCATCCCAATTGGGAGGAGTGTCCTCCACTATCACCAATTTACTCTTTAACTCTCTATCCAGCCAACCTGGAATAGTGGATTCGGTTGCTACCTCATCCTATTTATCCTACTCCTACTAAACACTAGGTGCATCCTTCTCAATACTAGGCACACTAGGGATTTCCTTAGTTGGATCCACCTTGTTTAAGGAGTTCCCCTCTACAATTTGTGTCGGTGAAGGGATCCTAGCTGGTATCTCCTCCTATTGAGGGGATTTGTTCAATTGCTCTTCTGTAGGTGAATGCACATATGCCACCAAGGGAGACTGGATTACCCCATCTTTTTCTGCCTCAACATTGTAGAGGTCTCCTACCTGAAATTATTCTTCACCCAAGTCTTTAGGATCCTCATCCTTCCGTCGTTCTTGTTGCACATTTCCAGCATGCTGAGGAGGGGGAATGTTCTCTTGTTCACTAATAGGAGCAGTCACAGGAACATCCTTATTCGTTGTAGCATCCTTTGGGGAAGGAGTCCTTGACCTCCTCATATATACTTGTTTTCTTTCCCTTGAACTTTCTATCTCCACCACAGGTGTCTCAACCTCCTTCTCCAACTTGGAAGTTTCTTTCTCTTTTTGTGACATTGTCACAAGTCTTCTTCTTTTGAGAAAATGAGCAACAACATCTTCCTTCTCCTCCTTATCTTTCTCAGCCTCTTTTCTTGAAACATGCCTTCTCTTTTTGGCAATAGGCTTTCTTTGCTTACTCACATCTGCTACTTCCTTAGTTTGAACATCCCTAACTTTAATCTTGAAGGGAGAGTCCACCTTAGCTTTACCCTTAGGATCTTGTTCATGTGATTCCTCAAAAGCAAAATGAGACTCCAATTCTCCCATCAAATCATAGATGCATTGGACACCTTCACTTTCTAGCTCTAATATCTTGTGCTTCAGCCACATTTTAGTATACTTTATCATCAGAGTCATAATTTTCTGCAACTCTGTCTTCTCTTCTTCCAACTAGTCAATCTCTCCAACTGGTTTGTCTTTCACAACCTCAAAGATATGACCTTGAATCAGATTTCCATCCTCCTCCACCTTTTCAGGAATGGAATTTATGTTGTATAACATTACCACGTCCACTGGCACCCTGGAGAATTTCTTCTTCCTTACATCAAATTCATCACCAATGTTAGCCCAATAATCTTCAATGTTATCTTTGTGGCTATACTGCCTATTGGACTTCTTTTGTGCCTCACCAGTAATATCGAACCTAGCTCTCTTATAATGGAAAGAGAGACCAAAAGTACTCATCTCCTCTTCAGAAGCATGAGCAGACTGGATGGAAGGGCATACCTCATTTGTTCCTATCTTCAAAGGGTAATCATTCTCAAACCCTGTTTTATGTTTATCTCCCTTCACTATCACATCAAAGTCACAAATCTGCCTAGTGACCTCCAACAGTATAATGTGATCAGTTGGGTACCTTTGGAGTCTATAAGGATCCCTTTGAAAGCCATCAATCCTAATGCAGGAGAAAGTGGGGAACTAGATGAACCATGCCCCATACCTCCTTATCAATTCCTTGGCTTTGTCTAAAATTCTCACATGCTCTGCACCCTGTACCAACCTAGTAATGTACATTGTAAAGGCATCATTTTCTCTTTTGTAGCTACCTCCTTCTAGGTGCAGCTATGGTACACCTCATAGATTGCATCATGTCTGAATACACCTCTAGTGCTCAACCCCTTGTATGGGTGGAATCTTGCCAATGCATACATCAGGTAGGAAGTCATGGTGAAAGTCTTGGTCTACAAGATATTGCACATCTGCTCATGGATTATTGCATTTATAGGACCTATCCAGTGGTAATCTATACCTTGTTCCATCTGAGCAATGACATTAAACATCCAGCTTTCAAGAACTCCTGCACTCTTTAGCCCTACCCACCTACTGAGGAGAGTGATAACATTATAGTATTCCCTTTTGAACTCAATCCTAAATAGCTATTTCGGAAACTTAGAGAAGTGGGACTTGGGATTTTCCAACCAAGAATTGATCACCTATTGGGACTTAACCAAATTCTCTTCATAATATTTCTTTGCAGTATCCATGTCAAAGGCCACCACACGTGACCTATCAGGTATATCAAAAGTCCTAGCAATGGACATAGGATCAAAGCTCGCTACAACTCTTCCCTGAGGGCCAACTATCCTTTTTGTTCCCTTGTCGTAGTTTCTGGCACATTCAAGCACCAAATCATAGAATTGATTGTGGAAGGGAAACCAACTACATGTGCTAACCCAGATTCTAGAGTTCTTTTGGCCAGTAATGGGAGGTTTTATGTTGCCATCTCAGCCTTGAAATCCTCATAGTCCCACATACCCACATTCGTATCGGTGATCCTTGACCGGAAATAAGTCAATATGCTCTTAGGAATCCTACTCTTTATGTCCATTTTCGCCTTTTTTACATCAGAGATAGCAGATCTTTCAACACTTAGATCCATTGTCTTTCCCTTGCTATGCCCAACAACATCTTGTCCTGATCTTGCCTGCAAACACTAAAACAACCACAATGAGATCCAATATAAACAACAAGAGTCAACATCAATTATTTCAAATTTTGGGGTTTAGCCTCCTCTGTGGAATCCAAAGTGGAGAGGAATTCTGAGCAAATACGGACTAGGCAGAATCCAGCAAAACAAACATACAAACCCCACAATATCAATCAATCAATCTGTAAATAAAGGAATAATCTTGAAACCACTTAGCATAAGTTCATTTGATCATCAAAATGCATTATCAATAAGCAAATTCCTCTTGTAACATTCAGATTATTCATTCCCACAAAACTTTGGAAGAATCCACCAGAGACGAAAATCCCCAAAAACAGCAACAGTTCCAATAATCCGAGAAAATGAAGGAAGCCCAGATCATCTGGGAAAATCCCAACGGAGCGGATTTTAGTGGAAGTAAGACAAATTCACTATGGAGGCATGAATTCGGTAGAACGGCCAGGTAATGGACATTGGGAAAATTTGGAGGAAACATAATTCTACGAAGGTAGCAAAAATCTGGATTAATAGAAAATTATGAAGAAAGAAGGAAAAACAGGAAGACTTGGGGAAATCCAGCAAGGGCAGAACTCTACGGAGGCAATTTAGACCCGAATGTCTATGTTTTCCTCATCCTCACCTAAAATAGATCAAACGACATGGACCAAGAGCCTACAACTCAACAATTACTTAACCTACAATTCCAATGGATCAACCATGAATTTAAAACTCTCCTCTCAACAATTTGAAAGGGATTGGCTATGCCCTAGGTCAAGAACCCTGAAAACCTCCACCATGAAAGCACATAAAGGATTGAGCACAACTTGCTTGCAAAATCGGAAATGAAATTTGTCAGAAATGAAAGCAAGCCCCAAAAACATCAACGAAAGACCATCCTTAAAACAACTATTCAAAACAAATGCCCGAATGGACTGGCAAGACATGGAAACCCCAAACATCCAGACATGGCACACACACACAAGCAATAAATAAGCAATGAATGACATGAAAGTGCATACAAAAAAGCATCAAAACAAAAAGAGGAAGAGGGCATATCCACATACCATGAGAGTAGAAGGAACTAAAACCTAGGATGCGAGCAAACAACCTTCAAGCACAAGCAGAATACAAGTAATGCCCCAAAAATCTGAATGCAGCACTCAAAATCTCCTCTAAATGCAAAATCTAGCAACACACCTCAAGCTCTAACACTCCAAACTCAAATGACAAGTAAAAAATCAAACTCAAATGGAAAATCACTTCCCAAAATTCAATATAACATTTTCCCAAAAGGTTGCACAATTGCCATTAATGCGATTGACAAGACGACCAAGACCAAAATCCAAAAATCCGACATAGCAACGGACTTTGGAAAAATCCGGACACAACGGATTTCCTCGGACTTGAGCATAAAGGAAGCCATTTCCAAATACCGAAGGGAAACCGGGAAAGCCCGGCCAAGGTGGATTTTCCTGAACACAGCGAAAAACCTGAACTGCACCCAGAACTTAAGGTTGACAATATAAATCATAAATGGGCCATTCCAACTAGAAGGGTAAACATCAAAGCACAAGCCCAAGTAAGAAAAATTCCAAAATAGAAAGGCCAAGACACCAAAAAAAATTGCAAAAATGAGGGTCCCAACTTTCAGTGGGGCGTGTGTACAAAAACTACACAACAAGGCCCTTCCACATCCTTTGGGGAATGAGGATCCAGTCTGTAACCACCCGGGTTTCGAGCGAGATGCCCTTCCGCATCCTTGGGACCAACTTTTTATGGCCCTCATGAAATACGTGATGCTCGAAGGTAGATACAAAAAATAATTTTTCTACCATTTCCCTCTATTGAATCACCTTAGGCACAACATTTTGTTAAGTTTTCCTTTTTTCCTACTTATGTATTTATAAAGCTCTGTGTAAAAATTCAAGGAAACTGCTAGCCTTAATCCAGATGATACCCCTCCTCTACCTCTCCACCAATGACACATTATGAGACTCTATCATTTCCACCTCGCTTTATACGCACCTAAGCCCATATTTGTTGTCTGTGTGGAGGAAATCGAACCTCTTGCTATTGCAAACATCTCCCAAGTTGATTCTAAAGGTCCCATTCGGAAACCCCACCTGGGTACTACTGATAATCCTAAGCCCAAGCCTGCTGGAAAAAAAATCAAGGGGAATGTGGGAAACTCCCACATGAGTGTTGCAACCAGTTTGTGTGAACCAAAGGCAACCTGGCTAAAACTTCTTACAAAGCCACACCGAAGAAGAAAGGTAAAGATGACAAGAAAGGCTTGATGGAGCCTCTAGAGAAAGAGAGAAAAGGTAAAAATTTTGTGGGGAAGGACTCTAAGGGTGACACGGTGGTTGAGGCGATGTTTGTGACTAGAGGAGAGACCGTAGTTTGGAGGTCTGGGAGATTGGCCAAAAATAATAAAAAAATACAAGTGGTTTTGGACTCAGAGGAGGAGCGGTCAGACAGTAAAGACTACAAGGATGATGAGATGTCTGAGGAGGAAGAGGAGGAGTATGCGAAAGGACCCCACACCATTCTTGATAACAACAAAGAGAAGAAAGAGAAATCAGCCTCCTCATCCTTGCACCCACTAGATGTTGATCATACTGAGGATGTGAAGGTTGCTGATGATGGGGAGGTGCGTTGTGTGCTAAAGGAGAGAATGGATAATTTGGACAAGAGATTCAGGGGCTTGAACCGCTTTACTATGAAGCTAGTCCACTTTGTCACTAACAATCTGTCTGTGGTAATTAAAGATGAGATGGAAGGGAAGAATGTTGAAGAGGATCAAGAATGGGTTGGAGATGATGCAATGAACCTCTTGTCAAAAAACTAGGATAATGCCAGTTAGATGTTTTTAGTTTGTGTTTTTGCTATCTGTTGTTAGTCTGTGGTCGGTGTTCTATTTTTTGGCTAGTTTTTATGTTATTTGGACTTGATCTTTTTGGCCAATGTGGCTCGATGTGTTAAGGGTAAAACACCTTGTAAATACTACCTACCTTATCAAAAAAATTACACTAAATAAAATAACTTATAAATTAAACCATTTAACTAATTAATAAATCAATTTCTAAACATGATGAAAACATGAATGACACGAGGAAAACAAATGATGAACAACAACGGGTGACAAAAATATACTCATCCTATAAAGGAATGATGGCCAAAGTGGAAGGACCTGACATTATCTCCAAAAAAACATGTTTCCATTGGGTTATGGCATGCTCACACGTGACTGTTGATCCATGTGTCTCCAAAAAGGGTATACTTTGACAATTTTCGCTCATTTGGACCTTTGCCTATGGACTTTGGACCCTTTTCAGCCTTCTTTTTCCAAAGTGTTGTAAAAAAAATTAACACTCTCCTAGGCTTGTCATCACTTAATCAACCCCTTGTTATACAATAATGACCCCTTAATCCTCATACATATCCAACTTTAGTGTGTTTTATGAGACAATCCTGACAAACATAAAATAATTATATTTTAATCACTGAAAAATAATGTAATTTTCTTAGGTGGACTAGGTTGCCACCTTGGGCGACCTAGTTCCATGTGGCATAAATTTCAATTTTAAGTTAATTTCTTTCAAGATTTTGGTCTGTAAAACCCTAAGGTCGGTCAGTATGGTGTTATTTCAGGAAAATTAGGGCATAACTTGTATAAATAAGCTCCAAAAAGCCTAATTTCTTATTAGGTACCCTCATTATTCTCAATACACACTCTTCTCACCTCTCATCTCTCCTTCTTCTTCTCAAGCATTATAGGGTTTCAAATTCTAGGTCAACAAGACACCATTGCTAAAGCACTCAAGCGCTAAATCCTCCATCGCTGCAACTCAAGATCTCTCATCATGACATTGTAACTAAGTCCATTTCTTCATATTTCATGCTGTATTATCTTACTTCATCATTTTATTTAATTATCTAGAAAGGGGCTTGACCAAGGCAAGCCTCCATATCCCAACATCCAACATTTCTTCTTTCTCTTTGTGTGTGTTTGCAGATTTAGGTGCATTGGAGTCTTGAAGATCATTCAACAAGTTAACCAAGCTCACTAAGGTTGAAGAAACCCTAGTTGAAGCTTGGGAGACTTCTACAGACTAGAATCTTCACCTTCAAAACCGGATACCTGAAGGAGCAGGAAACACAAACCAAAGGCTTCAGATCTCATCTTTTGGTTCACATAAATTCAGAAGAAGACTAGGTCACATCATTGGGTGTCCTTGTCCCACTGAAGCTATTTTCCAAAAGTTTTGGTAGATCTGGATACCCTTTTGGTTGAAATGGGCTCCAAAGCAGTTTTTTAGAATTCAACATTAAATCCAGTAGCATTTCTAGTCCCTACAAGGTTCCAGGTGCACACTTCTTCAATCTCATCCATTTTTGTAATAGTTTATACATATTTCTTAGGTCATTTGTATATGCTTGTATATCTTCATGTGTTTTCTACCATAGTTGCCTTTCATTTTTAGCTAGCTTTACTTTCAGTTCATAGCATTTAGGGAAAAATCACGCACATCACACCTTAAGCCCCTAACCCCCTTTGAATGAACCCTAAGATGGAAATGTGTGAAAGAGAGCAACTCTTCCAAAGTTAGCTTCTAGGGTGAAAAACCCTGGAAATCCCATTGGGGAATCATCTTTCCCTTCTTCATTTTTGGTGGTTCAATCCATTACATAAATCCTAAGCATATCCTCAAGAATTCGATTGACCCTCTTGGTCTGTCCGTCTATCTCTAGGTGATAAGATGAACTGAAGTTCAAATGAGTACTTAAGGCATGCTGTAAGGATGTCCATAATACTGATATAAACACAAGATCTCTATCAAAAATTATTCTACAAGGAATTTTGTGCAAACGAACAATATCCTCCATAAATATCTTTGCCACAGAAGAGGCATTATAGGAAGAACGAAACAAAGAAAAATGCACTACCTTAGTCAACCTGCCAACAATAACCATAATAGCATCATGTTGACGTGATGACATAGGTAAACCAACAATGAAGTCCACCGATATGATATCCCACTTCCATTCAAGAAAAAGATGTGGTTGCAATAGTCCTACAGGATGTTCGTGCTCAACCTTAACTCTTTGGCACTCAAGACATCTAGAAACAAAATAAGTGATATCACGCTTCATCCCAAGCCAAAAGTACAATTGTCTAAGGTCCATATGCATCTTCTTAACACCAGGATGAGCTGAATAAGGTGCTTGATGTGCCTTTGACATAATCAAAGTGTGAAGACCCTTTGGATGTGGTACGTAGATACGACCCAAATGTCACAACAATCCATCTGACTTGAGAGTATATCCTGTGAATCTACCCTCCGAGGGTCTACCTGATCCTAACTCTGTCTTCACCTCCTGATACGGTGTGTCTGTAAGAAGTGCTGCTAAAATTTGGCTCCTAAAATCTACTCCAAGAGTTATGATAGAAAGATCATGCCTTTGCCGACTAAGAGCATCAACCACTATGCTCTCCTTGCCCTAGATAAATTTCACCTCAAAATCATACTCACACAAGAACTCCATCCATAGTCTCTGCCCAATATTCAAATTAGGTTGTGTGAAAATATACTATAGACTACGGTGATCATTGTGAAGTTCAAAATGGTGCCCTAACAAGAAATGCCTCCACTGAACCAGAGCATGAACAAGTACAGCTAGCTCTAAATCATGAGTAGGATAGTTCAGTTCATGATCCTTGAGTTTGCAAGACTCATAAGTGATCACACAACCATCCTGCATCAGAATGAATCCTAATCCCTCCAAACATGCATCAGTGCAAACAACAAAATCCTTAGTAGGATCAAGAACGGCTAAGATAGGCACACTCATCAAGTTTTCCTTGAGTGTCGTAAAAGTCAACAAACACTGATCTGACCAAATAAATTTCTCCCCTTTCCTCTAAAGAGAAGTAATGGGATGAGAAATCCTTGAAAACCCCTAAACAAACCATCTATAATACCTAGCACGAACCATAAAACTGTGAACCTCAGGTACATTGGTAGGCACATACCAATCAATGACGGTTTGGATCTTCGAAGGATCCACTTCAACACCATCTATAGAGATAACATCACCAAGGTATTTCACCTTAGTCTAGAAGAAGTCACACTTCGCCAAATTCATGAACAGTTAATTCTCTCTCAAGCACTGCAAGACCTGTCTCATATGCTCTTCATTCTCCTTCATATCTCTTGAATAGATCAAAATATCATCGAGAAACACAAGAAGAAAATGATCAAGGTATGTGAGTAAAACACTATTCATCAAACTCATTAAAAGAAATAGTGCATTTGTTAACCTGAACGGTACCACTATGAACTCATAGTGCCTATAACGAGTTCGAAATATCATTTTATGAAAGTTCGCTTCAAAAATGCGCAACTGATGGTAACCCAATTTCAGATCAATTTTAGAAAACACATTAGCCCCCTTGATCTGATCAAAGAGATCATAGATTCTGGGCAAGGCATATCGATTCTTAACTATCACTTTGTTCAACCGACGTTAATCGATGCACAATCTAAGAGATTCATCCTTCTTCTTCATGAAGACGATAGGTTCTCCCCATGGATAAATGCTCAGATGAATAAAATCCTTAACCAAAATTTCCTCCAACTGTAGACGAAGCTCTTCTAGTTCCTGTGTGGTCATTTTGTATGGAGCTTGAGATATAGGCTCTGCTCCAGGAACAAGGTCGATTCTGAAATTTGTCACATTTTGGTGCCATACCAAGAATATCACTGGGAAATTTTTTTGTGAATTCCCCAAGAATAGGGTAATCATCAAGAGATACCTCTCAACTCTCCCCTACCTCCAAGTCATTAACTATTGCTGCAAATAACTAACAACCCTAACACATGCATCTCCTTAATCGCATAGTAGATATAATCCACAAGGAGATGGGTCTTTGCACACCAATTATTTCAACTTCTGCACTAGAATCATCTAAGCAATGTATTATCTTTTGTCAACAATCAATCATTGCATGATGAGTTTCCAACCAGTCCATACCCAAAACAATGTCATAAGAACCAAGAGGTGTAACATGAAGATCTACTGAGGTAGATAGTGATGCAATCCTTAACCACAATTGTAAATAAGGGATTCCACTGCTACCTTTGCCCCAAAGGTCAGTTCAACCTACCACCTAATGCCTTGCTTTACTACCATGAGTACACATCGCTCAATAATAGATGGAGAAATAAATGAATAAGAAGTTCCAAAATAAAAAAGGATAGAAACATTAATACCATATAACTGGCCTAGTATCAACCATAGTATTCTGATGATTTTCTTGACGGTTCCCTACCACAGAAAAAACCCTGTTAGGACGACTCACATCTCCAACTGTCGACTTCAAAGTGATTGGTTGCTGACCAAATCTTGATGCACCTCTCATAGGACACTACCTCGCAATGTGATCCTATTGAACACATGAAAAGAAACTAGTACCTCTTCCACTCGAAGGTGAATTCAATTGCTGAAAACTGCCTCTGCTAACCATAGACTACGCACTCAGTGCTAGCTTATCCTAATAGTTATGCTTATTACACCACCAGTTATGGTTCTTCCCAGACTATGAACCATTAGCTGACTAAAATTGAGAATTATTATTCTTCGATGGGTAATGCTATTGCTGCTACTACTGACCACCCTTAGCAGGTGCTTGTTGGTTTTGAGAGGAACCCCCTGTCTGAGTCAAACCATTACGTGGACCAAATCCTGCAGTAGGTGCACTACCTATTTGAACACTTGTATGACCACCCAAATCCATGGTCGAATTCTCCTCCATAATTCATACCTTCTCCATGACAACCTCTATAGTCTTCATCTCAAAGAGTCAGATCTTTTGTTGATACGTGCATTCAATCCCTTGATGAAGTGTTGTACCAACATAGCCTCGCCATGTACAATTTCAACATACTGTTTAAGCTCATAGAACCTACACTCAAATTTCTCAACAAACATGGCCATCTAATGTAGATCATGGAACTCATCTGTATGATGCTATCTCCAATGCTTTGATAGGAAACATGCTTTGAGTCACTCCAAGAACATATCCCATGATACAAAACCAATGTCCAAATGGAACTTCTACTCCTCCAATCACCAGCATGTAGAGGTAAAGCCTCTAAGATGCATAATGGCACATCTAGCTCTAGTGTTGCTACCATATGGATGCTTAACAAAGCATCATCCCAAGTCTATCAGCCAAGTTTCTACTTCCAGACCAACAGTAGTATCGTTGAATGTGGGAGGGTGTGCCCTTAATAAGTCTCTCATATGCCCTGCAACAATCACATCCTGCTTAATAGTCTCAATAACTCTCCTAGGTGATTTGTCTCATTTGCTAACCACTTCCTATTCAGCCTCCTGTGTAGGACCAAGGTGAGCAAGAAATTCCTCAAGCAAGGGACACAACAAAGCTCACTCTAAACCCAACTGTATCAGATTCTATTCCTAATCCACCTAATTAACCCGAGGATCTTGGTACTCTACATTCTCACTCTCATGAGAACTCTGAGGAGTATCCTGCCGATTAGCCATAAAATCACCACCTCGACCTCAACCATGACCCCTACCATGATATCTAGGCATGGTCCTACACAAAATACAAAGACAATTGAGAAACAAAAATTACAAAGTCTAACATATGAGACAACCCAATGGGCTCACAAGAACCAGAGTACCGAGTGTGGTGCAGGAGCACCAAGTTGCTTTCAAGCCTCCATGAGGCCATTTGTAAATAGTTGATCTATTGTATGTATTGGGTCTTATAATAAGGTTTATCAAACCATTTTATAGGTTTTTGAGTCTTAGGAAGTCATATTTGAAGTCATTTGTCAAATAATGTTTAAAGTTGTTAAAAAACGTTGTCAAACAGCTTGTCAAAAGTGTCATTAAGGTGTTTTGTCAAAAAAATAATTAAAAGGTGATTGAAAATAGTTGGTTTTGGCTGGAAATATATAAGTACACCCTCCAAAACTTGGATTGGGGGGTTGGAGACATTATTTTTGAAGTTTGATGAATGGCAACCTCAAGTTTTGTGTGCATTTTCTGATTTTTACATTGTTTCCAAGATGAAGTTGTGATTTTTATGGCATGGTATGGACTAAAATAATGGAGTATCATATATTTATGGAAATATATCTATTTCTAGTTTCCAATTATTTTTTTCTCATTGACTTTTATTGAGTTTTGTGGAAGATATGACTATTTTGGTGAGAGTGCCTATTCTAACAATATTGTGCAGAATTTACAGTCTTAAAAATATGATGGTATGGATTTTAAAGTCTATATTTTGGATCTAAAACTATTTTATTTTGTTTCTATGTGAATATAATTTCATTTTATTCAAGTCTCATCAAATTTCATTAAAATTTGAATAAGTTATGATCATTTTTGTGAGGGTAGGTTTGAACACTGCCTAGGGTTTGCAGTTTTGGGAAAAATGCAATAACTTTATTTTCCACCATTGGATATTCATAAAAATTGGAAGGTAAGTCTACAATTATGTTATATTATATCTTGCTAAAGAGATTGGATTTATAATTTGTTTTGTGGAAGTTGTATATGATAGTTTGGTGCATTGAATTGTGGGTTGCCATGAGGATGTTTTCAATGTGATCTAGAATACACTTAATCATTGTTTGAGATAAATAATTTTATGGAAGTTGTCAAGTGAATGGTATGTTGAGTTTTGAATCCATTTCTCTGCATCAGTTTGGTATCAAAGTGTAAATATGCTTTGGGAAAGTTGTTTGTGGTTGTTTGCAGGTTGAGGAAGGAACCAAATTGCCTAGGTGAGGCAAGGTGAAGTGGAAGCAAGGAGAGACTTGCTTGTGAAGATGGAATTTTTGAGAAGATGTTGGCAGGTTAAGGATTCACAAAGGAAGAAGGAAAGAGAGGAAATGGAAATGAGAAAGAAGGAAAGAAAGAAGGCAAGACAAATAGAGTTTTAGAAAGCCATGGAAGAGATAAGCCAAAGGTTGGAAAGATTAGCCAAAGAACACCAACCTCTTAAGGAAGCACAAAGGAGTTGGAATATACCAATTTAAAAGAGGTTAAGATGGCCTCTAAAAAATATTATGAAGAAGCAAAGAAAATAGAAGAAGGCAAAAAATGAGATAGAGGTAAATTTTGAATCTACTGTTCAAGTTGAGTAAGATAAGTTACAAGTTGAGATGCATGATATTTCGATTGTGTTTGAAGATGAACAAACTTCTTTGTTGGTTAATGAACATGTTGATGTTGAGATTAATGATGTTGTTGTTGTTGGTACTAAATTAGTTGATGAAATTGTTGATGAACAAGTTGAGAAGGTTTTTGATGTTACTGATAACCTTGGCATCGATACTCAAGTTGATGATGATAAAGTTGTTGATAACATTGATGTTGATATTCATGATCAAGTTGTTGTTGATAATAAGGTTGTTAACAAAGATGTTGCAGATCTATTTTCTAATGAGGTATATGAAGGTTTTCAAGAGTATTATGCAGGTTATATATGGTACTATAATGATAAGAATGAAGATATAGATGATGCTACTGAGGCTTATACACAAGAAATGGAGTTTTGGAGCCTAGAGGTTGAGAAGATGATGGAGAAGAGATGGTATAAGAAGAAGAGGAAGACAAAACCATGGGTTAAGATGGAGAGACAAGTGTTTTTGATTGTAGGTGATAGTTAAGATTCATTTCTTTTTGTAGGTGCTTTATTTTATGCTAACTCAGGGGACTTGAGTTTTTGCTTCAAGGGGTGTATGGTGCAGGAGCACCAAGTTGCTTTCAAGCCTCCATGAGGCCATTTGTAAATAGTTGCTCTATTTTATGTACTGGGTCTTATAATAAGGTTTATAAAACAATTTTATAGGTTTTTGAGTCTTAGGAAGTCATTGAGTCCAATTTCAAGTTGTTCCTATTGTCCAGTAAAGTTGTGTTTTGGCCCTAGTATGGACTAAAATAATTGAGTATCATATATGGATTGAAATATCTCTGTTTCTAGTCTTCAATTATTTTTTTCTCATTGAATTTTATTGAGTTTTGTGGAAAATATGACTATTTTGGTGAGAGTGCCTATTCTAACAATATTGTGCAGAATTTACAGTCTGAAAAATGTGATGGTACGGATTTTAAAGTCTATATTTTGAATATAAAACCAATTTTATTTTGTTTCTATGTGAATCAGCTTTCATTTTATTCAATTCTCATCAAATTTCATTAAAATTTGAATAAGTTATGATCATTTTTGTGAGGGCAGGTTTGAACACTGCCTAGGGTTTGCAGTTTTGGGAAAAATGCAATAACTTTATTTTCCACCATTGGATATTCATAAAAATTGGAAGGAAAGTCTATAATTATGTTATCTTAAATTGAACTGAAGATATTGGATTTATAATTTATTTTGTGGAAGTTATAAATGATAGTTCGATGCATTGAATTGTGGGTTGCCATGAAGATGTTTTCAATGTGATCTAGAATGCACTTAATCATTGTTTGAGATAAATAATTTTATGGAAGTTGTCAAGTGAATGGTATGTTGAGTTGTGAATCCCTTGCTCTGCATCATAGTGTTAGAACCTTTTTCTCTGATACCAAGCTATAACACCCCACCATGGAACCCAGAGAACAACACACAAAGTAACAAAATAACCAAAGATTTTTTTCTAAAAGAATTCAATTACAACACAAATACAGAGTAAACATATACACATGCATTCTTAGGGTTCCATGAAAATTCTACTTAAACATACACAAGTAAGAAAATCACATTATAAAACTATAAACATAACATAAAGATATATCATATCAATGATGAATAATCCAATTACATAATCATAATGAAGTTAAGTTACATATTCAAGTTACATCAAGAAAGATTGTGACAAATCTCGTTACATGATAATAAAATCACAATATGGTATCATATAAACATCAAGAATATATACAATATAGATGATGATCATAACACATCTATCAACTTTGTTCACGAGCACACTGAATGTCCAACTCCATGAACAATGTAAAATCAGGAACCTATCATAAGAACAACATCATCACATACTGCATCACTTGCAAGGGGACCTAATGGAGGATAGAGAATGTTCCTCCTGACCACATGGTACTCGAAAGTTCACCCCTCATGCTAGGATATTATATCAGGTCCATAAAAACAAACAAACATGAAGACATAACATAACATTACATGGCTTGGCATACACATAACGACATACTGGTATCTAATCCACATGATTAGAAACAAGCTCCCAGAGGTAACAACATAACAAAAAGTAAATCTAAACAAGAGACCACATAACATGCATAAGGATAAGAGTTTCATAACATAGTTTACTTTAGGTTTTCCTAGTGAATCTTCTTAGACTATCGGCCCTCATTCCGAGTTACCCAGGCAATCTCTATTGATTCCCGACCCCTAAACAAATTCATGTGGAAACGAACTACCTTTCAAGGAGACAAAGTAGACGATCATGCCATTCTAAGCCATCTCAATCTACCCTTAATCTATAGAAGAACTAAGGTATAAGGTGAGGGAATCAATTATATGAATTAATTAGTGAACACTACCCAACCCCTAGTACATTGAATTTAGGTTTTCACTAAATTATCAACTTCTGATAGGTTACCTTGACTACCTATTAGGGTTTTGACCCCTATCGTAAGCCACTCTTACTACATACAATAACATAACATATTGACCAAATATAAAGAATAACTATCATGCACACTAAACAAAACCAAGAATGAACACTTCTCAAACATGACGTAGACCATATAACGTTCAAATACCTCCAATGTAATAACATAAAAATTGTGCATGGCTTAATTCCAAATACCATTATTTTAAAAGAACATCAAAGTATAAACATAATAAAATTTGCAACACAAATTACATTTCCTAGCCTTTAGAAGATATAAAACTCAATAACTTAGAAGTACAATCTTAATTGAATAACAAATATTATTTTTCCTATCATATACTCCCATCAAATCTTCATGAACTAAAGTCATAAAAGATGAATCATTGACATAATTAAAGTGTCTTATTTATTTTGTTCTATTTTAACAAATAAATCAATAATCATACACCATTAAGAATAAAATAAATTCTTAACATTTATAAGCCAATCACTTAAGAACCATTCAATTCTAACATATATATATGTATTTCCATATAAAAACAATACTGACACAATTAAGAATCTGCTTCAATTACAAAATACAAAACTCAAATTTTTAAATTCCATTGTAACCTTTCAATAATTTTGGCTATGGTTGTATGCAACAACAATGCATGAGTAAGCAGAGGCCAAACTATAAAGTTAGCCTAAACTAATAGGTGATTGATAAACATCGATGAACATGGTTGTATATATATCGATCAACATAATATAAATTGAAATTCTTTTAAAACGTATGTGTAACAATGCGAACCCGTTAGCACACACTTATATTAAACATGCACTATGAATAATATATGAATGGTTTGATTATCAATTAATGATGCTAAAAGCATATGTTTGAATGAGAGATTGCTTAAATATATTTCTTCTATTCTACTACAAGTACGTAATTAACAATGTGACCTATCCTAAGTCTTTCTAAGGCGGTGAGGCTTCCTATAGGGATAAGGGGAGGCACATGCAACTAATACCCATTGCATGAAAGTCTCCAAAAGTAAAACACATGATTTAAGATGATTTCACCACAATAACTTGCAACATGTTGTACGAAGATAGATACAATAACTTGATTTAATATTATCTTCAAGCATATAATTGTGTACAAGGGAGGAGATACATGAAGATAATATTATAACTATAAAATGAAGGGAAAACTAGAAAGAAGGGTTGTGCCAAAATAAAGTGGGTGAAAACTTTCGATTATTCAATGTCTCTAATTTAATTACAGCTGGTTTTATTTTTAATTTTTTAAAATAGCTTTTGTTTCTCTACAATTCCTCTTTGATTATACAAAACTAGTCAATAACATTTTTGTTTATGATGTTTGTGCAGAGTATTCAACAAGCAAATTCTACCATGAGGAAATCCAAAACCATAAATGACATTCAAAAGTTTCAATTCAAGAAAAAGAAAAACAAAGAAGAAAACCTGGATAATAATCTTGAATTCTAGCGTAGAATGAAGCAAAAATCAACAAATCTGAAAACTCTATTTTTTCTGATACACACCAAACCTTCCAATTTCACTGCCTCCAAATTTTTTCTACCAAAAACCTAAGAAGAAGTGAAGAAGCATTTTCCCCAAAAACTACCTTGAAAACTTTTCCAGAGAATCCAAAAAAATTGCCGTGAACAACCTTCGTGAACAAAGCTTTTAATTCATTTTCAATTAAATCACAATTACAAAACTTAACTAACTGTCAAAATGCAACCAAAATTGAACAAATAGTTTAAATTAATCAATTGCACAAGACAACACTCTCTAACTTTGAGTCTAGATTTTCAGATATTTATGCATAAACTGTTGAAAACAACTATTTAATATTATCTGCTTTTCATTTATTTAAGTTTGCACATTATATTCAACAATTACATTTAGTTAAATATCTTATTTAATTAATTTAATTTAATCAAACCTTTTTAAAACAACAATCAAACTTTAATTATAAAATTATCTAAACATAAATAATTTAATTTAACATTTAAATAACATTACACTAAATCAAATAACTTATAAATGAAACCACTTAACTAATTAATAAATCAATTTCTAAACATGATGAAAACATGAATGGCATGATGGAAATGAATAACGAATAACAACGGGTGACAAATGAATAATCGTCCTATAAATGAACGATGATCAAAGTGGAAGGACCTGACATTATCTCTGGAACAACATGTTTCTGTTGGGTCATGGCATTCTCAAACCTGACAAAGTAGGTGGAATTGATACCCAGTACCTGCAAACTACATGAAACAACACTATCAAACATATTTATATAAAATGACAATCAGACTGTGAAAGAGAGTCATAGCATATTAGGGTACTCACAAGTGAGTAATTCTACACTGTCTCCTTCACCAAGACTAATATGCAACAATACATCATAAACAACATCGAATACATCATCACACACACACACAATCTCAGAAACAACATGAAACCATAACACAAATAATGTTTATCATAATGTCACCTCACAAATGTAATCAAATGATCAACAATGTCATCAATATATCATCAAAAAAGTATTAAATCTAACATAGTATATTGTTGTACAATTTTTGCACACACGCCCCACTGAAAGTGGGGACCCTCTTTCTTCGCTTTTTGGTGTTTTGGCCCTTCTTTTTTGGGGGTTTTCTGTTGCTTGGGTTTGTACTCTAATTTACATCTTGCCAATTGAAGTGGCACACTTCTAAGTATCATTGAAAATCTTGAGTTCTGACTGCATTCCAGAGTTTTCATTGTTTTCGGGAAAATCCGCCAGGGCCGGATTCTCTCGGTTTTCTTTCGATGGCTGGTGGTCACTACTTTTTGACCCTATTTTGGGGAAAATCCATATGGTCCTAATTTCCTCGAAGTCCATCAACATGTCAAAATCCCCAGGTTTTTGTTGTCGTGGTTGTCTTGTTGACTACATTGATGGCATTTGTGCAGATGTTTTGGGGCTTTGATATATTGGATTTTGGAAGTAATTAATCATTTGAGTTTGTTCATTTGCTATCATTTGAGCTTGAGTCTTGGAGCTTTTGGTGTTTTGCTGGATTGTGATTTTCGAAGCCGTTTTGACTGTGCATTTGAGTTTTATGTGCTTGGATTGTATCTTGCTTGCATTTGACGGTTATTTGTTGGCATCACTAGTTCCAGCCCTTTTGCTCTCATGGTATGTAGAAATGCTCCTTTACTCTGTTGATTTCGAATTGCTTCGTCTCACTTTCTTTCTAGTCCTTCGTGGTTTCCTGATTTCCTTGGGTATTCCTGTCATCACCGGGCATTTTGGGGGTTTTCATTGCTATACCAGTCCGGTAGGTTGGTCATTGATGTTTACTCTTGGTCTAGTGTTGCTTCTTGTTTGGGTGTTTTCTTGCATTGGTCTTTAACTCTCCATTCTAGTGTGTGAGCAAGTCGTACCTGGTTCTATGTGTTTTCATGGTAGACATTTTAGGGTTCTCGACCTAGGGCATGGCCTATCCTCCTCAAATTGCTATGAGGAGTGTTTTAAATTCATGTTTGATCCATTGGAGGTCTAGGTTTAGTTGTTTTCAGAGTTTAGGCTTTAGATCCAGAGTTTTTTGAATCATTTTGGTAAAAGTAAAGATGTGGATGAGTTTGGGTTTTCGACATTCTCACAGAAATCCACTTCCTCCGGATTTCCCTGACTTATCCCTGTTCTTTCCTTTTTTACGGATTTTTGCGGATTTCATTTGTCTTGCCAAAATCTGCTTCCTCTGGATTTTCTCGGTGTCCGCGGTTGGTTCGTTTTTCTGATTTCGTGCTTAGTGATGATATATCCGATTATCGCCAAAATCCGTTCACTCCGTATTTTTCCAGATGTTCCGTGTCTCCTCCATTTTCCCAGGTTAGTTGTAACTGTTGCTGTTTTCGACAAAATCCATCTCTTGCGGATTCTTCTGAGTTTTCTGGGAAAATATTGAATTTGATGGTTATGATGGATTTGTTTATTGGTGGCATATTTGATAGATTAAATGAGCTTATGCTAAGTATCTCCTGGGGTATTCCTTTGTTAGTTGATGGATTAAAATGATATTATGGGAATTAGCATGCTTGGTTCACTGGAGTCCGCCTGGTCTGGATTTTCCCAGAAATCTTCACTAGGGTGAAATCTGTGAGGGGGGTTAAATCCCAAACTTTGAGGTAATAATTTCCTACACTTGTTGTTTCTTGTGGATTTGATTGTGGTCATCTTTATGTGTTTTTAGGTAGGATCAGGACATGATGTTGCTGGTTGAGACAAGGGGAAGGTGACACATCCATGTGCAGAGACTTCTGCCATCTCAGATGCAGAGAAAGTAAAATTGGACATAAAGAGCCAGATTCCTGAGAGCGAGCTGACCTCAATTTGGACAAGAGTCACGGATACCAATGTAGGCATGTGGGACTATGAGGAATTTAAGGCTAAGACGTCTGCATCGAATTCTCCTCTGTTGGCTAGAAGAATTATGGATTTCGGATTGGCTCATGTGGCAGGTTTCCCTTCCACAATGCAATGTTATGAGCTAGTGCTTGAGTGTGCCATGGATTATGATAGAGGGACATAGAGGATAATTGGTCCCCAGGGAAGGATTTTGGCTGGATTTTGTCCTGTATCTATTGCTTCAACCATTGACATGCTTGATAGGTCCCATGTGGTGGCCTTTGACATAGATTTGCCAGAAAATATTATGAAGAGAACGTAGTCAAGTCTCAGTCGGTGATTAACTCTTGGCTAGAGAAGCCTAAATCTCATTTCTCCAAGTTGCCTAAGAAACTATTCAGGCTTAAGTTCAAGAGAGAGTACTACAATTTCACCACTCTTCTCAGTAGGTTGGTGGGATTGAAGAGTGCAGGTGTGTTTGATACTTGGATGTTCAATGTAATTGCTAGAATGGAGTAGGGAATTGACTATCACTGGGCAGGTATCATCAGTGTTGTGATTCATGAGCAGTTGTGCAATGTATTGCAAACCAAGACTTTTACTATGACCTCCTACCTAGTGTATGCATTGGCGAGACTTCACCCATACAAGGGGTTAAGCACTAGGGGCACCTTTGGGCAGGATGCCATATATGAGGTATATCCATAGTTGCACCTAACTAGAGGGAGCTACAGGAGATCCAATGATGTGTTCCCAATGTACATCACTAGATTGCTCCAAGGTGCAGAGCATTTGAGAATTTCATATAAGGCTAAAGAATTGATAAGGAGATATGGGGCATGGTTTATCCAATTCCCAACTTTCTCATACATAAGAATTGATGGTTTTCAAAGGGCTCCCTATAGACTCCCTAGATACCCTACTGATCATATCATGTTGTTGGAAGTCACTAGACAAATTTGTGACTTTGACAATATTATGAAGGGAGAAATGCACAAAACAGGTTTTGGGAATGATTTTCCCTTAAAAATAGGAATGGGAGAGGTTTGTCCTTCTATTCAGTTTGATCATGCTGCTGAGGAGGAGATGAGTACTCTTGGTCTCTCTTTCCATTCCAAGAGAGCAAAGGTTTGATCACTGGCAAAGCACAAAAGAAGACCAGTAGGGAATATAGCCATAAGGGTCACATTGAAGATTACTGTGTTAACCTTGCTGACGAGTTTGAGGTAAGGAAGAGGAAGTTCTCTAGATTGCCAATGAATTTGGTAAGGCTGTACAATGTGAAGGCCATCCCTAACCAAGTAGAAGAGGATGGGAATGTAATCCAAGGTGATGTCTATGAGGTAGTGAAGGATAAGCCAGTGGGAGAAGTTGACTGGTGAGAAGAAGAAAAGATTGAGTTAGATCAAATTATGACCCCGGTGATCAAATACACCAAGATGTGGTTGAAACAAAAGATGCTAGAGTTGGAGGGTGAAGGTGTCCCATGCACCTATGATCTGATGGGAGACTTAGAGTCTCACTCTACTTCCGAGGAGTCACTTGAACCAGATCCTAAAGGTAAGGAAAAGGTGGATTCCCCTTTCAAAATACAGGTAAGGGAGGTTCAAGCTGAGAAGGCTACAGAGGTAAGAAAATGGAGGAAGCCTATTGCTAAGAAGAGGAGACACTCCTCTAAGAAATAAGTTGAAAAGAATAAAGAAGAGGAAGAGGAGGTGGAAACTGCTCCTCCATTGATAAAGAGAAGAAGGATTACAAAGCTATCACAAAAGCAGGAGGAACTTCCCAAGGCTGATAAGGAGGTTGAACCACCATTGGGAGAGGTGGAAAGCTCAGGGGGGAAAACACAAGTATACATGAGGAGGTCAAGGACTCCTTCCCCAAGGGATACGACAACAAAGGAGGATGTTTCAATGAGTATTCCTATTGTTGAACAAGTGAGTGCCTCCATTCCTCAGGATGCTGATGGCGCACACGAGGAACCAAAGAAGGATAAAGATCCTATAGATTTGGGTGAGGAAGAGTTTCAAGAAGGAGACCTCTATAATGCATAAACAGAAATTGACAAGGTAATATAGTCCCCCTTGGTGGCATATGCAGACTCACCTGTGAGGGAGCAGTTGAACAAGTCTCCTCAAAAGGAGGAGGAGATACCAGTGAAGGTCCCTTCACCATCATAGGTTGTGGTGGAAGAACAAGTACAGGGGAAAGAGAATCCAGTCATGGACATTCCTCAAATTCCAAGTGTTGAAAAGGATGCAACTGATGATCAACAGAAACAGGGGCAAGATAAGCAAAATACAGTGCCTGCTGGGTCTACTATTCTAGGATGGTTAGAAAAGGAGTTGAAGAGAAAAATGGTGATAGTGGAGGATTCTCCTCTTAATTGGGATGTCCTTATGGCTAATGTAGAAAAGGAAAAAACTA
The DNA here is from genome assembly GCA_007115665.2 of Sequoiadendron giganteum. Taxonomy (NCBI): domain Eukaryota; kingdom Viridiplantae; phylum Streptophyta; class Pinopsida; order Cupressales; family Cupressaceae; genus Sequoiadendron; species Sequoiadendron giganteum. The sequence goes on along the minus strand of CM021101.1, from coordinate 558,130,674 downwards.
AGAAGAAAGCAAGGGTTGTGTCTCGAATTGAAAGAGATGGGTCGGGCAACAAAGTGGCCCATATTGCTACCCCCGTTCCAAATAAAGATAGAGACAATGTGACTACCTAGGATTATCATGTGCAAAATGTTGACTTGGGGCATGCTACTGTGGAGTAGGATATTGAAGAATATTAAGGCTCCAGTGCTATGATTGTGGGTAGGTTGAAGAAGGGTGTGTAGACGAGGCATGAGCTAGAGAGGGAGAATGAGAGACTAAGGAAGTACTTGCAAGAGTTGATGAAACCCTTACAAGCTATTAGTTCTTCCTCCTCTACTACATGTTTCTTGCCTCAGGAGACAATCTCTGAGCTTGAAAAGATGAAGCGCACCACACATGCTATAGTTGCCTCGTTGCTAGGTGTCCAAACCAAAGGGGATGATGCTATTAAGAGAATTTTGTCAACAAGAGGAGATGCAATGAGATCAGTGGATTGGTTAAAGGCTGTATTAGCCTAGGATAATGTGGATACTAACCTCCTACTGCAGAAGGCCACAACAATCATGGGATTCACTGAAGATAAATTGGTAAAGTGTGGGATTCTTCCTTTTCCAAGGGTTTTTGAACCTTGGGAATGGTTTGAAATCCTGCAAATGAGGAAGAAGGCCTTGAAAAAGATCCATAAGTAGGCATGACAGATTGAGGATGCTCTGACCAATATCTAGGATAAATTTATTTCATTCTTTGAGGTCATGACTGGAAGGAAGAAGTTTTCTCTGAAACATCTCAATTTGGAGTAGCTTAGGAAGTGGTGGAGAGATGTTTATTCTCCAATCAGTGAAGGACTAGTTTTTGGACATCAGTTGGATGATGCTACAACTTATATTGCAGTCATGGATAGATATTTGACTAATAAGGATGACTGGGATGGTGCAGTTAGGCAGGCAAGAGATGACATCAAGTCTCTTGAGAGAAGGATTAGGGTTTTGCCTGTGCCGCCTATTGCTGAGCTAGATAGAGTTTTGTTGGTCGTACATGGTGAAGAAGATCGAGCTAAAGACAAGGATGGGGAGTAGCTATATAGGGTTACATTGAGATTTGTGCTTCCTATTATTCACATGTATTGGGCTGACCTTTTTGGGAGCTTGGCGGTTTTGGATGAAATTGGTGCCAATGGCACATTTCATATTATGTTCGGATATCTTTGAGGCCGACCTCTTGTAGGTCATGTTTTTATTGTAAAATTATCTTTTGGGCTGACCTATCTTAGGGATTTTCTATAAAATAGGCATGTTGCCTCATTTAAAAATATAGATAGGCATATAGAAGAACACAGATAGAGAGAAAATAGATAAGTGATATTAGAGTGACTTAGGGTTTATTCTCAAGCAAGTGTTGTAACAGAAAACTAGAGTTGTTGCTACTTTGGATGATCTAATATAAGAGAGATATTGTGTTTGTTATCCATCTTGTGGAATTTCATTTGGCATGGTTCTTGTTATTCTATCTTTCAAATTTCTTATAAGTTTATGGTTAAATGGTTTGGTAATGCTTAGGGTTTCATGTTTGGAATGTTTTCAACGATCTCTAGTCCATACTTTTTGTAGTTAGCTAATTGTTAGCTGCTTTGCAAAGTTAGCCTGGACTTAAAATTGTGCTTAGTTCAGTTATAAGGGTTTGTTCATCTCAATTGGAATAGGATTGGCTGAATGAATGTTTGTGATTTGAAAATATTTAAATACCTTAGAAGATTGCACTATTTTTGTGAAATTGAAGATTCATCTGGGTCAAGCAGAAAGTAGTTTATGAGAGACCGGTCCATTTTGAGCATTTTATCTTTTGGCATTTTCAATCTTAGGGTTAGAAGTAGTCTTAGAATTATCTTTGAAACCTTTATCTTTTGCTATTTCTTTATTATCAGGGTTCCAATCAAGTTACAAAGTATCAATTTATTGTTTGGATCTGATAAATTCGAATTCCAGTATTTGCTCATAGTAAGGTCCCTTTGTGATTACCAACATTTTCACATTTATCACTTAGTTGTTTTGTTGCATTGTCAAGACCAAACATTAGAGACCTTGGGGTTATCTCTTTTCCCATAGAGATTTTCCTTTCAAGAGAGATAGGATATCATATTATGTCTGAGTTGTTGCTATGCAGAGAACACCATCAGCATATATGTGTCGTAACTGAAATAAAGTAGCATAATATTTAAAATAGCTAAAACAACTAGCAACTAAACTGAAACAAAATTAAAAAAGTACTACAATTGGAGGGACACTACAATTATGATGTAAAATTCTAATACATGAAAATACATTAGCAGTTTATATTTAAAGTAATGTTGAATATTTGAAAATGCAATTGTTTGTTGAATAGGTGGGCATTAAATTTACATCTACCATGCATGTTCATAAGGTTAGTTGCGACATTGGATTCATTAAGGTACACTATAAAAAAAATTAATTTGATAAAATTTAGTTTTATTATTTGTGTTTTTGATTTTCTATGTTAAATCTATTATTGTTTGTTTAGTTAATGACTTCAATTGTCATACCTATTGTTATATGGAAAAATTTGGATGTTGGTGTTTCTGTAACAATTTCATCCTCAATGTCCCTAACATAGGTATGAGTATGAACATATACATTTAATCATGATTATTTTTCTTAATTGGCATCATTAGGTATTTGGAAATAATTGATAGATACATTTTTTATGCTATATATTGTTGTAGACACTCTTACCTAAGAGTAAAAATCTCTTGATGATGTCAAGAATCATAGGCAATAACTACTCTTGATGATGTCAAGAATCATAGGCAATAACTAGACTACCAGTATGTTGTAAGTCTATTTATTTTTTAAAATCATTTCAGCATTATATTTTTTAGTTATTGATTTCGGAATAGTATCTAATTTTTATAATTTATATATATAGGTTGAGTTACAAAATATTGAAGGGAATAGGAGATTCGAATGATGCGAGACAATAAATAATATAGGGGATTGAGATTCAACTTAGGAGATTGAGATTCAACTTCTAGTTGGGAAAAGCTAGGCTAAATGTTTCAATAATATGGTTTTCTACATAGACAAAGATACTTTGTATGCCTTTTCATGGTACATTGATAATGTAATTGGTATGGTTACATATATTGATGATATTTTATATTTAATAAAAAATTTTAGCCTCATGGAATTGTATGACATTGTGATGACATTTTTCATGCCTTCATGACCTTATCAAGACCAATATATAAATATTTTATGTGTATTCATAGCTTAATAAGTTTCAATGTTTTGTAGATATTTTATCTCTATCTTTCTTTGTGTATTTATCTCTCTATCACTATCTCATACAATAAGGATTTTATTTTAAATTTTTTTCATGGATGGTATGGGTTTTATAATTTTAATTAATTTTTTAGCTTCCACCATAACATTTATCTTGTTAATGATTTCTAGATTGATTTTATCAAATATAATTCTATACTCAATCCAACAACCATTAGAACCCATGTCAAACCCTACAACAACTATATCATTAAAATTTTCATGTACTCATTCATATTGGTCTTTGTATATTTCTTGTTCATATTTAGAGTGAGGGAGAGAAAGAGAGGTATATATAGAGAGATATAGTGGGGATAAAGAGAGATGGAGATAGGAAGAGAGATTAATAGAGAGGGAGAGATAAAGAAGATAAAGATAGATTTAGAGGGGGATAGAGTGTGAGATAGATATAGACAAATGCAAAGAGATGATGGAGATGGAGAGCTAGAGATAGATGGAGATATAAATATAGAGAGGAAGATGGAGAGGTACAAAAATAGATAGAGAGGGAGGGAAAGAGATAAAGTTAGAGAGATAAAGAGAAATATGGAGATAAAGACATAGAGATAGAGTTAAAGAGAGGTAGAGAGAGCAAGAATAGAGATCAAGAAAGAGAGATATAGAGGGAGAGATACATATAATTAGAGAGGGATATAGAGAGGGAAAAATAAGGGGATAAAAAAAGAGGGGAGAGAAAAAGAGAGGGATATATAGAGGGGGAGAGGGGGAGTGAAGGAGAGTGGGAGGGTGAAGAGATAGAGAGATCAAAAGAGAAATAGATAGAGATATAATGAAGGAGAGAGGGAGTTAAAGATATAGAGAAATGGAAAGGGAGATATAGAGAGATAGAGATGGCGAGAGATAAAGATAGGGATAAAGAGAGATGGAGAGATGGTAGAGAAATAGAGAGGGAGATATGGGGATAGAAAAATAGAGTGAGATCTAGATAAAGAGATAAATAGGGAGAGAGGAAGAGTACTATAAAGAGATTGTGAGAGATAGAAAAATATAGAGAGTGGGATAGAGAGATAAATGGGAGGGAGAGGGAGAGACATATTAAGATAGTGAAAGAGAGATAGAAACCTATATAGGGACATGGATAGATAGAGAGAGGGATAGAGAGATAGGGATGCTGAGAGAAAGATATATGGGAGAGATAGACTGTGAGATATATAATTAGAGAGAGTGAGAGGGATATAGGGAGAGAGAGAGATACAAAGATGGAGAAAGTGAGATAGAGTGATATATAAATAATGAGAGAGGTGGAGGGAGGGAGGTAGGAAGAGAGGGAGGGTAAGGGAGATGAGGGAGGGAGTGAGAGATAAGGGAAGGGAGATGAGGGAGAGAGATAAATAAAAATGTAGGATAGAGAGATAGAGATAGAGAGATGGATATACACATATAGAGGGAGTGATAGAGAGATAGAGAGGGAGAAGAAGAGAGAGGGAGATAGAGTAAGATAGAGGGGGAGAGAGTGTGTGAGAGAGTTAAAGGAATAGAAACATAAAGAAATGGTGAGAGAGATAAAAATATTTAGGGAAAGGGAAAGGGAGAGGGAGAGGGAGAGAAATAGAGAGAGATGAAGGATAGAGAAAGATAAAGAGAGGTGGAGTGAGTGAGAGAGATAGAAAGAGAAGGGGGGAGGTAGAAAAAGATATATATAGAGGGAGATACTAAGGGATATGGGGGAGGGAGAGAGATAAAGAGAGAGGGAGGATAGAGAGATATAGAGAAAAAGAGGCAGATAGAAAAAATAGATAGTGAGAGAGAGATATAAGGAGATGAAGCGAGAGAAAGAGAGATAGAGAAGGAGAGGGAGAGAAATATAGAGATATTGAGACAAATATATAAAGAGATAGAAAGAGGGAGAGAAAAAATAAAGTGAGATTAAGAGATATAGAGAGTGGGAGGGAGAGGGAGAGGGAGAAATAAAGAGAAATATTGAGGGGAAAGAGGAATAGAGGTGGAGGGGAGAGAAGGGAGAGGAGGAGAGATCTATATAAAAAGGGAGAGATGGAGAGTGAGAGATATGGGGAGAGGAAGAAAGATAAAGAGAGAGGAAGGATAGAGATATAAATATATAGAGGTATAGATATAGATATAGAGAGGGAGATAGGGAGATAAGGAGAGAGATAGAAAGAGAGAAGAGAGGGAGATATATAGATGGATAGATAGATAATGAGAGATATATAAAGATAGGTAGAGGGTAAAAGAAAGAATTTGGGTCCACAAAGAGGGGAAGTTTCGACCAAAAAATAATAATAGGAAATGTGTATATGTTATTAAAAAAATGCATTTGTGCTTTGCTATGGGTATTCAAGCCTAAATCTGAACACGTATGCATTTAGATTCGGGTATGCACCAAAGAACACATACGTGTTATAAAATGTGTACGTTTTTTTATAATGTGTACACACTACTTAAAGCTATTTAAAAGAAAAAAAGCGACTATCATTTTAATTTTTACTTGCGAGTTTATTAGAGTAACAACAATAGAGGCTTTTGCATATGCATTTACAAGGACCTATTTTAACCCATTTTTAGCTGCCACATCCTCCTATCAACATAAGCGACCTTATCGACCTTCAGGCTGGTTAAATTTTGCATTTTTTGGCTTTGTATCTTGCAATTTTTATTTATAATTTTAGTCTAGTGTTTATTTATTTTGTTTGTAATTAGCTTGTTTAATTTTTTAGTTTTTAAATTGTATTTCCAAACAAAATCATCAATGCAAACCAAAAACCTTAAATTCTAAATTGAAACCCACAAAATTTATGAGTTTATGGTGAACTCCTCAAACACCCTAGAATCAACTGCAAGAAAAAATAACTTCCACAAGAGATAAATGGCATAAATATTATGCTATCGTTAAGATGCAAGAATGCCAAATTGAATATGGAAAAGTACATATAAAGTGTTTCTTATATAGGCAAGGTTGAGATGTAGTATGTAATATGATGCTAACATGTGTCATAATCTTATGACATGTGACAACTAACTAAATACTTAGGAAACGATGGTAATAAGACAATACTCTTAGAAAAGACAATTCATCCTTCTAGAAAGAATCTTATATCCTAAGCAAACATGTGAATCCATCACCTAGTAAATGATACCTAGGAATATAATTAAATGCCTAAGTAAACTTATGTAAGTGTAATTAAATAATTAATTACACCAACACCCCCCATAAGTGCAATTTAGGAAGGAAATTATTATGCAAATGATAAAAATATGCAATGATGGGTCCCAACTACAAGGCCATGTTAGGTACCTATGTACATGTGCAAATGAGATCTCTCATAAATGGAGAAAAGGAGAAAACCTAGCGGGACAAAACTCCTAAAAAGAGAGATGAAATACAAAAATGATATCCATTACAAATCCAATCAATCTCCATCCACACAAAGGATGAAAAGAGAGACTATTTAGCCCCCCATAATGAGATAATGTGATGAAAAAGAAGCACTGGAAGTACACTATAGAGTAACATTAGAATCCTCAATTCGACAAGCAAGGAAAGACACGTTTGTTTTCTAGAAACCATATTAGAGTCACTCAAGGAATTAGGTCAGAATCATGATAAAGAAACAATAGACCCAATGCCAAGGAACACTGGAAACATCACAAACTGACACAACTCTAGAATCTATGAAGCAACAATCGATTGAGAAATGATCTGGAACTGAAATGAAGTGCAAAGAAAATGCAAACCTAATGCACAGAAAAAGGAAATAGTGCATGCATTGATGAATGTTCACATCTACCTGCATGATGAAAAATAACCTCAAATTTTTGTAGATGACAAAATATGAAAAAATGGCATGCACCACTATGAAGTGCTCAAAACTAGCTTTTCGTTGATATCTCGTTTGCCAAAATGGACACCATGACCAAATGTTATGAATTTTTCAAAAAAAGCTGAATTTAACTTGTAGGAAACAAGTTTTCTAGCAAAAAAACTTTACTTAAGATTTGATTTCTAAAAAATCTACTCACTTTTTGTAGACATAAATAGAAACCTAGAAATATTTTGATGCTAGAAACAAAACCCTGAAATAGTTTTTTGATCCAGCAAGCAAGAGATGGAAAATTGATTTTTTTTAACCTTTAGTGAGGAGAAAAAATGACACTTGACACTTTTTGAATGACAATTTTCTTTAGATCTATGCAAGATATGAAAAATCTAAAAGATACTCAATTCAAATTTTGACACTAGCTACAAAACCCTAAAATCATTTTTGTCACAAATGAGTGGAAGCTAGATTTTTGAAGCAAAAATGAAAACGACCCCAATAAAAATGACTTTCTTCAGACCCTTGCAGATTTGACAAAATATGTCAGATTTTGACGAAACAAAAGCCGATCTTGACTTTCTCCAATGCCTTGGATTCAATGGCGAGGTTCTCAAGACCCCAACTTGCATCCAACAAAACTTTCATGCCAAAATTGGTCCCTCAAATCTAGGAAGAAGTCTACAACATTGAAGCTCTAATACCATGTAGGAGTTTATGGTGAACTCCTCAAACACCCTAGAATCACCTGCAAGACAAAATAACTTCCACAAGAGAGAAATGGCAGAAATATTATGCTATCATTAAGATGCAAGAATCCCAAATTGAATATGGAAAAGTACATATAAAGCGTTTCTTATATAGGCAAGGTTGAGATGTAGTATGTAATATGATGTTGACATGTGTCATAATCTTATGACATGTGACAACTAACTAACTACTTAGGAAATGATGCTAGATGAGATAATACTTTTAGAAAATACAACTCATCCTTCTAGAAAGAATCTTATATCCTAAGCAAACATGTGAATCCATCACTTAGTAAATGATACCTAGGAATATAATTAAATGCCTAAGTAAACTTATGTAAGTGTAATTAAATAATTAATTACACCAACACAAAATCTATACCTAATTTAACCCTAAATTGGACACAAAACTTAAAATTAGAAATCAAAACCCTAAACCCTAGGTTTAAAAAAACATAGACCTAAAAACTAAAAACCTCAACCTTAGAACCTAAACCCTAAAATCCTTAACCCTAGGACCTAAACCCTAAAATCTAAACCTAATGACAGAGCTTTAAAAATTGACATTTTCTGGTTAGTTCCTTGAAGATTTTAATTACCCTTCACCCTTGTGTTGATGGTTCGACCTAGGGTTTTAGGGTCTAATACCCTTGTTTCACACTTTCCAAATTTACTAAGGCCTTAAACCCTCATGTTATGTTTCTCTGTTGACCCTCTTTACCAGGTTTCCAGTTGTTTTAGTAACAACCTATGTCATTTGGCCCATTATCATTACCAACCCCTTTTCCTAAGCTCGTCGGTCATCGAGTGTTTGTTAAATTTTAAATATTTCATGGTCGAATCAAAATATTTTTCCTTTTAAAGACTTATGTCTTAAGTCTTTAATTTTTTGAGGGGTCATTTCCTGTTGCCTAGCCCATGGCCCCTTATTTATAACAAGTGATGTATACATGTGCATAAAATCTGAGTTGTCAGATTTAATGATTAAAATCCATGCCCTTGCGTGTATGCAACATAGTATTTTAAAAATGTATTTTGGCTAAGCTACACAGTGTGTGCGATTGTGCCTCGCATCCACCAATTCAAGTGGGACCCAATTCCCACTATCAACATGGTCTTAGCTAGTAGTAAATCGATGGCTCTAATGTACCATCTAATCAAATCTAAGCCATAATGTGCATGCCACACAAAGTATTAAATAATGTTACCTAACGCTGTGTGCGATGGTGACACATGGATTTGGCTGGTGGCGTGTGAATGTTGGATGGGGCCCGTAGGTGATAGACATGTCTTCTGAATGGGGAAGACACCATTGGTCGATGAATTTCCATGTGACAACATGGAAATTTCAAATATCTTTGACTCGATCTCAGTCATCCAAAGTGCCATCTCGGTGATTGATCGATGGTTCACATTCAAATAATAGAATTGGCCATGTGATGGCCATTTATACACTACAAATAGTGAGCATTAATGGTGTATGCTCTTTAGAGGATATCAACCTAATCTCCATGTGTGTGAAGAACCACTTTCTTGCAATTATGAAGGATGGTACACTGATTTCCATGTACCTGGGAATTAATGGTGATGAAATAGATGCCACTGAATAATCACTCGCTCACTCGTGCTACCCTTGGAGAATTGATGATTGACATCATCAATTTTCTCATAAATATGGATGAAGGCTCATCATTTTTGTCACAACAATTAGGAGTTTGAGATTTTCTATGGCTGGTGATTCCTCTTGTGAAGGTTATGTTTATTGGTGCAAGATGAGTAGGTCGAATGCTTCTCCATCATCTATGCATAGGTCTACCAGAGTTAATGTTCGAAGGTCGGATGATGACATGCCATTACATAAACAAAGTGATCTTTAGGGCACTTCTAGCCTGAAGATGGAATGCATGAAGCTCATCCCAGTGGTTACTAGGTGTAGCTCTCGGCTAAAAGGATGACCTATAATTATAGAGGAGGCAGTACGTGGAAAAGAGAAAAGGTGTACAAAGTTTGAGAGAAGATCAAAGGCCAAGTTAAGGTATGGTTGCGGTTCTCTGGGTAGGCAGAATTCACCCATTAATTTCTCTAATAGCTCCAGTGATAGTGGCATGGAAACTGGCTTCGATTATGGCCAATTCATTATGACTATGACCGAGATGGCTAGTGTAAATGAAGGGGTCCTCATAGTTTCTCTAATTTTTATGATGGCACTATGTGAGGTTGCTGGTTTTGGTGCTGGAAAATGTGTTGTTGAGGAAGAAGGAGTGGTGGTTTGACCTCCTACTATGGCAACGATGTGAAGTGGGTGCAAGTACCATGGCCCTCGTGTTGGTTCGGTCTCTAGGTGATGGTGTTGGTCATCTGGTTTTTGGGTCACAATGTGTTGCTATTGAATTCTTTTTGGTTTCGATAAGGATATGGACAATGAGGCGTTAAGAAAATTTTACAATAGGTGGGGTGACACCAGTTGGTTGTTACAAAATTTTGATTCCCTTGTTCGGTAAATGATTACATCTAACCGTTTGGGAATTTTGAAATGTGGATGAAATTATGTTTTGGAATGAAATTTTGATGAAATTTAATTGTAATGAGCCCAATGCTTGTTGCTCTCTTATGCTATAAAATATATTTCAAGGCTCATTATAGAGGTCAGATTTTTGAATCTAGAAAGGTCTAGAAAGGGTATAGTGAACGCATATAATTCAAAATTCTTAATGAATCTGCTAGAAAATTATCTTGGGTATGGGTTATGTATGAAATAGTCTTAAATGGTTTTATGAAAATTACTGATATCGAAAAAAATATATAAAATTGAAATATGTGCTCTCCTGCGTACATTTGTTATAGACTATTAATGAAAATATCAAGCATAGTTTAATTTATCTGTAATAGTTCATTTAAATGTATGATTTTGTTTATTGCCTTAACTCAAAGATTTAATTAAACACTTTGAAGAGAGTCATAGGTCTGTGATAATTGGCTAAGGATTTGGTAAGAAGTGATACTTTAAGTATTGTGAGTTTGTTGTGATGTAATGCATTACGAAAGTGGTCCATTCATTTCAGAGTTGAATATTTTGTGTATGAAAAAATATTTCATTCTTGAATCCTCTTGCCCAATTGAACAATTTGATGAGGCACTGGTTCATTTATCTAGGATTCTTATAACCTAATAAATCAGAAAATACCTATCTACGGATTCAAGGTTGGAACATTACTTAATTCAAATCTTATTCATTATGAGATTCAAGTCTCGTACATACTAGTGTTCCTAGCTACTTAGGGTTATTTGTTTAAAGGTCAACCAAACCTTTGATGAATAATGTCTATTTGAACTTAATAAGAACATATCTATGTATAGAAGTGTTATTAAGGAACTAGATATCACATGAGCACAATAAGGAATACCCTCCTTGGTCTCATAGTGCCTAAAGAATAGGAGTAAAGACCTTAGAATATTTACTCATTTGTTGTCCACTAAGTTTGATGATTATTGAGCATAGAGGTTGGCTACCTTTTATAGAATTTCAAGGTTCAGCCGAAAAAAACACCAACAAAAATGATGACTCTGCTAGGGAGAAATCTGAGAAATTTATAAAAGAAAGAATCCTAGGCATAGATTGTAATACCACAAAGTGAAGAATTTGGTGGGTTTTAATATTTTGTTCAGATATTGAAGGTTTGAGAACCTGGAAAGGTTTTGGTTGCAGAAAAATTCTAAGAGTTTATGAATGATTCTGCTTGTGGAAACAACCCATAATGAGATTTACTTATGAAAGAACTTCATATTTCTTTGAAGTCTAGTCCTCTGTAAAGGAGGTGGTGACTCTGTCTAAAGAACCTATTGAAGAAGTGAAGACAATTCCCAGAGTTGAAAAATGTGTTGTTGGGATGAAAGGTTGACAACTAATGCAAGTTTCCACGTACTCTCATAAATTTAAAGAAAGCATTATTCTATTTGAAAGTAGTTTATGAGAAATCTTCAAGACTTGAAATGATAAATGGTTCCCTATTAGATGAAATTGCATCAAGAAATGGTATAAAATTAGTTATTTTCATACTTCTAATTATGTAATGTGTAATGTTAGTAATGATATGAGAAGTATGTTATAGTTTTGAATTCTACCCTTGAGAGGATTTCTTTGTGAAATATCAAGTAAAAGTATGCAAGGAAAACAGTTTTTATCATCCCCTCAAATGGATTTTGTTATTGAAAGATATATTCTATTGGATTTTAGTGGTATTAAAGGTTTTCCGAACCTAATTCTTAAAAAATTTAGGAAATATTTTCCCAAATTCATAGGGCAGAGTCAAGAATCAACTTCTAAGAATTTGCATACATTTATGGATTTGATGGGAGATTATGAGGTAAATCACGAGGATGTTGTCATGAAGCTTTTTGTTCAGTATTTGAAGGATGATGCTAGAGATTGGTTCTCATATTTACCATCATGTTGTATAGCTTCATGGAATCAATTTAAGACAACCTTTGTAGAACAATTTGGTGAAAGGGTAAATCCAGGTGTTGTAAGGAAAAACCTTATGGAAATCCATAGAAATGAAGATGAATTGGTCCCTGATTTCAATCTTATATTTAAAAAGGAAGTAAGGGATATTCCAGAAAGCATAAGATCAAATTATATTAAATTTTTAGTTGTGTATCTAGGTTCTTTTGAAAAAAATATGGTCTATCTATTGAGAGATAAAGAGCTCACAACACTGTGCCAAGCATATCAAATTGCTATGGAAATTGAAAACAATATCAAGTATTCAATAATGAAAGGATGCCTAACTACTAGTGCTGGTCATTCTAGCACATCTTGTGCAATTGTAGTTAATGAATCAAGCAATGAAGAATCATGCCAAGAAGATATGGCTCTTGCTGTCCCACTTTCTCCATCATCGTAGTGCGTTGATCATAGTGATCCCAAGGAGAAATGTCCACAAGTTTCAAGATGGGCTGCTCATGTTTCTCATGCTAGAAGATTATGTGATATAAGAAGAGGTCAAGGTGAATTTTCCCATGACCTATTCCATAAGTTTATGGATGTGTTGTTGGAAATACTAGAAAATGAAAGGCCTAAAGAGTCAATGTGCATTGACTTGTTTTATGAAATATACTAGTTAGGAACAAGTATGTTGCCAAAGGAATTAAAGCCTAAAATTATAGGCCAAATAGTTGACTGGATAAAATTGGTAGAAGGAATAGGGAGAAACCATGCACAACATCAAATGCTTATGAGAAATAGCGATCCTAATCCTGCTAGGGAAAAGCAAGAAGTAGTGAAAATTGGTGAAGAAAATGAGTTAGAACATAATGATTGCAACCAATTCACTAATGTTATATGGATAGATTATCACCATAGCGATGAGGATGATGAACCCTACTATGATGAAGGGTATGATGCATCTGAATCAGGCGCTTGGGAGAGAATGAAGGATGAAGAGTTGGGGGAGGTTCGAATGATTGCACCATCAAGTGATCTGATTAATAGCTATGATTTTAATGTTGATAATGATCAGCATTTTGTTGATGATTAAGATATTGATAAAATATATTATGATATCCAGTCTGAGGGGTCTAAATGTAGTCTTACTATTGATGAGTTCTCATTTTGTGGTGGTCATGATGATACAAAGTCATTCCTTTCCTTTGTTGAATATGAATATCCCTACCAAATGAATGGAGACCTCTTTCAAAAGTTTGCAAGGATAATAGGTTGCAATGGTTACACTCTCATATAAAAGGGGAAGAACTTTCCTAGATAGAAATGAATGTAATAGAAAACCCTTTTTTTGATGAACCTTCATCTGTGCCGACTACTGAAAATGAGTTCCGTGATTGGTGCAGAAACAATCCTCTTTTTGAGAATTTTGACGATGCTTTGGATGTATGGTCAGGATATGGATGCGAGCAGTGCACTTGCAAGTTTATTAATGATAATTATTATGAAGCTTTCACATTTGACACTATTGCGGAGGATGAGATTGAAGATCAAGAGGAGATTCGAGTCCTTGAGTGTTTCTCCCAGAAGTATAATTCGTTTCATGAAAATGACTTGCAATTTCTTCAGTTACAAGGGGAGGAGCACTTTGAAGTTAAAGGTGATGAAGGATATGAGAACAATGGTGTCACTGATTAGTGTGTAAATGTTGAGTCTAAAGGAAAATTCTTATAGAATGATGTGTGCACTAATGGAGAAGGAGCCTCAATAATTAGTGCTTGAGCTACATATTTTGATGCACAAATAGATCATGAATTGGCTTTGAGGCTCATCAATGATGAATGGAAATTTGGATCATATGTTGGGAAACCAAATGATGTTGGGTATGATATCAACCAACATGAGTATGCAGTTGAATTTTTTGTTGATGCTCCTCATCTTTTGGGCATCATAATGAATTTGTTTCTTGAATCTGTCTCTTTCTCGTCTGATGCTTCAGGAGACTATGGGCCTGGTTTGATGCATAGTGTTCTTGAAGGTTTTGAATTTGATATGCAGAATGATTATGATCAAGTGGAATATGGATCTTTCCTTTTTCCACTTCAACTTGACAAGCTTGAGACTGGTAAACAAGGTAGTGTTGAGACATGGGGGATCATTGGTATCCATCATAATGATGCAAATTGTTGGAAATTGCTTACTACGAGTACTTATCCAGTATAGGTATGTGAAATAAAGACCTTTGACAAAGAAAAGATTTGGCTTCAAAGCTTGGAAAATCTTGATGCACCAGGCTTACAAATTGAGGCTAGTCTAACTGGGTGAATTTCCTAACATACGAAACTTTGTATAGTCATGTAAATTATTGTTGATAGGTGTGGTTTGTTTCTTTCCTACTATGTCTTCTTATCTTGTCTGGACAAGCTCCTGTTTGGGTTTTTTGGGCTGGTCTGCTTCTACCTGAGATCTGGATTCTCACCATACCCACCAGGGGCTATGCATCCCCGAGCTGGAGCCATTGATAGAGCTTTAAAAATTGACATTTTCTAGTTGGTTCCTTGAAAATTTTAATTATCGTTCACCCTTGTGTTGCTAGCTCGACCTAGTGTTTTACTGTCTAATACCCTTGTTTCACACTTTCCAAATTTACTAAGGCCTTAAACCCTCATGTTATATTTCTACATTTACCCCCTTTACTAGGTTGTTGGTTGTTTTAGTAACAACCTATGTCATTTGGCCCATTGTCATTACCAACCCCTTTGCCTAAGTCCGCTGGTCATCGGGTCTCTGTTAAATTTTAAATATTTCATGGTCGACATGAAATATTTCACCTTTTAAAGACTTATGTCTTAAGTATTTTATTCTTCAAGGGGTCATCGCCCATTGGCTAGCCCATGGCCCCTTCTTTATAACAAGCGATGTATACACGTGCAAGAAATTTGAGCCATTGGATTTAATGATTAAAATCATTTCCCTTGCGTGCACGCCACGTAGCATTTTAAAAATGTATTTTGGCTGGGTCGGGTGGTGTGCACAATTGTGCTTTGTGTCCTCTAATTCAAGTGGGACCCAATCCCAACTATCAGAATGGTCATAGTTGGTGGTATATTGACAACTCTAATGTACCGTCTAATCAAATCTAAGCTGTAGCACACATGCCACACAACGTATTAAATGATTTTACCTAACACCATGCATGATCTGTGTGATGGTGACACGTGGATTTGGCTGGTGGTGTGTCAAGGCTAGATGGGCCCCATAGGTGATAGATGTGTCTTCAGATTGGGGAAGAGACCATTGGTCAATGAATGTCCATGTGACAACATGGAATTTTCAAATATCTTTGACTTGATCTTAGTCATCCAAAGTGCCATCTCGGTGATTGAGCGATGGCTCACATTCAAAGAATAGAATTGGCCATGTGATGGCCATTTAGACACTACAAATAATGATCATTAATGGCATATGATCTTTAGAGGATATCAACCTAATCTCCATGTGTGTGAAGAACCAATTTTTGGAAATTATGAAGGATGGTACATCAATTTCCATGTACCTAGGAATTACCAGTGATGAAATAGATGCCAACAAATAATCATTTGCTCGCTCATGCTACCCTTGGAGCATTGATGATCGAAATAATCAATTTTTTTCATAAATATGGATGAAGGCTCATCAGTTTTGTCAGAACAATTAGGAGTTTTAGATTTTTTATGGCCGGTAATTACTCTTGTGAAGGTTATATTTATTGGTACAAGATGAGTAGGTTGAATGCTTCTCCATCATCTGTGCATAGTTCTACCAGAGTTAATGTTCGAAGGTCAGATGATGACATGCCATTACATAAACATAGTGATCTTCAGGGTGCTCCCATCTTGAAGATGGAATTCATGAAGCTCATCCCAATGGTTACCAAGTGCAACTCTCAGCTAAAAGGCTGAGCTACAATTTATAGAGGATACGATGTGTGGAAAATAGGAAAGGTCTATAAAGTTCGAGCGAAGATCAAAGGCCAAATTAAGGTACGGTCGTGGTTCTTTGGGTAGGAAATTTTTTCCCATTAATGTCTCTGATAGCTCCAGTGATAGGGACATAGAGACTAACTTTTATTACAACAAATTCCTTATGGCTCTGATCGAGATGGCTGGTGTAAATGAAGAGGTCCTTGTGGTTTCTCCAATTTCTGCGATGGCATCGTGTGAGGTTGCTAGTTCAGGTGTTGGAAAGTGTGCTGGTGAGGAAGAAGGAGTGGTGGTTTTGTCTCCTACTATGGCAAAGACATGAAGTGGGTGCAAGTACTGTGAACTTGGTGCTAGTTCAGTCTCTGGGTGATGGTGTTGGTGTCGGTCATCTGGTTTTTGGGTCGCAATGTGTTGCCACTGACTGCTTTTTTGTTTCGATGTGGATATGGACAACGAGGCCTTAACAAAAAAATTCAATGGGTGGGGTGACACTGACTGGTTATTATAAAATTTTGATTCCCCTATTTGGTAAATGATTACATCTAATCATCCGAGAATTTATAAATGCAGATGAAATTCTATTTTGGAATGAAATTTTGATGAAATGTAATTGTAATGAGCCCAATGCTTATTTCTCTCTTATGCTATAAAATATACTTCAAGGCTCACTACAAAGGTTGGATTTTTGAATCTAGAAAGGTCTAGGTAGGGTATTGTGAATGCATATTCTATACACCTAAAATTGGTCTGGAGCATCTGATTAATTAAATACAAATTATTTGATTAATTATTCTAATTTCCTCTACTGTTTGAATAAATAGAAATATTTATTTATATAGTTCACATTTAATATTCATCTTAATTAAATAAGCAAAATTAAATACTTTGTTCAATTTAATTATCAAATCCCTATTTCAATCTATCACATTGATTCTAAATTAATTAAATAAAGATCAAAACACTTTATTGATTAAATGCCATATTCTTCTGTTTAATTTAATAAACAACTTCTATAGTTCATTTTATTAAATTATTTATCTCCCTTTTCCTAATTTAAATAAATCAAAAATATTTGAATTAGAGCATAAAGAATATTCCAATCTACATTTCCTCAAAAATGAATTAGATTTCCTATGTCTAATCCATGTCTAAAATATGTCACAATTAATGCTTTGAAACTTCACAGGAAGTTTTGGAGACAAATTGGAGACAAATTTGGAATTTTATCTCTCAATCCTCCTCCATCAATCTTTCCTCTTCTCTTGCGTGGTGTTTTCATGGGTAGAGACAATCTCCATCTTTCTCTCAATCTCCTCCATATCTTACCATTCAGTCCTCCAGATTGAATCCAAGCCTCTCAAAGCTTTCCCTGTGCATTTCTATAGCCAGGAAATCTATAAATAAAGCCTCATTGAACCAAGAAAAGGATCTAGATAATCAAGCTTTTGCACTCTTAGTCTGCAGGAATCCAGCCTTCAAGCATCAAGCATTCAGACTTCAAGCATCAAGCAATCACGTTTTTACATCAATGGCTGCCTCCTATAGCTGCAATTATCTATTTCACATCAATATCATGCTAGTTTAATTGTTTTATCATTTAGCATTGCATTATCATCATCTCGTTCTTCAGATAGTCATTTTAACAATCTTATTTTGCTTAAATAATCTGAGAGCAATTCTGATTTAATAAATCTTTGAGGATAGAGAACAATATGACGCTTTCAATTGATTACTGTTTTGATTTAGTTCAATTTGATTTATCTTTGATATAATGTCTTATTAAGAAGTGTTTTGATCTTATTCACATATTCACCACTTACAATTTGGCACCCTCTGTGGGGCTTTAACCCCAGTTTTATCAAAATTATCAATTTTCTAGAAAGTGTCACGCAGGTTTTTGACGTGTTTGAGTTCTAGTGCTTCCGTTAAAAGTTTTATCACTTCTGGTTGCTATTTTAGCACTTTCGGCTTTTAGCACTTTTGGTTGCTTTTCTAGCGCTTATGGTCACTGTTTTAGCGCATCAGGTAATTTAGCACTTCCATGGAAAACTTCGACGCTTCGATACCGTGTTTCGATGCTTTCAGGTTTTAGCACTTCAGGTAACTGTTCTAGCACTTCGGTGCAATATTCCAACGCTTTTGTAAAATCAGTCTGGATCCGACACATCTGCGGCCAGATTTTGATTTTTTTTTTTCAGAGTTGGACTAAAATGTATCAATTTAGGATAGTCATTTCAAAGTTATCTAAAATTGATCAATCTAGGATAGCCACTTCAAAGTTTCTAAAAATGATCAATCCTAGGATAGTCAGTTTCTTATTTTTCTTAAAGCAAATCTATCAATCCTAGGATAGTCACCGCATTTTTACAGTTGAAGTTAAAAAGAACATCATGATTTCTGTGAAGCAACATCTTCACATAGATTAGAAAATTTCTTTTTGGGCTTTTAAAATAGAACAAAATTATATGCTGTGCTTGTGGTGATTAGGCTTATGCTCTCCCCTTAACTGGGTGACCAAAGTGCCAGGTTCACTTTTATTTCGTGTCATTTACACTTTATTAAATCCTTTAGCAGGCTTGCCGTAGTGGGAAAAAGTACTCACCCTACGAGAAAAACCTAAGTGGGAACAACCAAAGCCAAGTTTTCCAACCCACTATAATAAAAATGCAAGTTGTTGATGAAAGTCCAACTTGACGGTAGTAGGCAAGATAACCATCCCCAAAATATTTGTTCTAAAGATTGGGAGGTCTCCTGAGGGAGTTTATCTATTTTCCACACCGAACGGAACCCTATCTATGAACCATAGAGTAGTTTCTCACTGAGTAAGTATCCATACATTGTCATACTCATGGTGCAAGGGGAGGGAAGAATCTATGCCCAAGAAACTCACCATATAATTACCAAGGACCACTTGCTCAAGGGATTCGGTATCTACTTCCGTCACTTTGAGTACACGCCTGACAACGACAAAAACATGGGCGCCATGTAGGGGGTGACACTGCTCTGTGAGTCAACATAATTCAAGATGTGGGCTGTGAGTATAATGATGACCTATTTGTCCTTAAGTGTGAGTCTATTTGATTTGTGTACAAATGTTAAAACAACTTGTCAAAATCAATAAAAATAATTCATGATTTTTGAACATACACAATCTTTTCAGTTTTAAAAACACTTATTCAAAATTGCTTGTCGTGTTTTCACAAATTCATTTAAATCATATTTAAAGATCATCCTGAAAATGTCAAGTCAAAAACAATTAGAAAATCCATGTTGTGAAAGTGGAAGTCCACCACGTTTCTCAAAAGAAAAATCAAAGTCACGAAACCCCAAAGGCCTCTCGGTTATAGAAACAAATTAAGAAAACAACATTTTCTATATCAAAATCAGAAACTCCTTTTGCAACATAGAACTTTCATCCACTGATATCACGATTTTGCTAGGGGTCACACATTAGATTATGCAGTAGAGCCAATCTACTCACGAGCCTTCTTTTAGAGAAGAGCTCTCACACAATTCCACAACCATAGTCAACGAATTCATCCTTCTTATCTTCCACAATCTCTAATACAGTATGCCACAAGACCCGATCAAATTTTATAGTAGAAAGTCTTAAAAGGTCCTATTTTTAGCATTCTGGAAAACCTATTTCAGCGCTTCAGGTCACTGTTCTAGCGTTTTCATGAAACAACGCTTTCAGGCTCTATTTTAGCGCTTACAGTCGTTATTTTAATGCTTATGGAAAAATAACACTTCTATCACTTTCTATAGCGCTTCTGTTCTTTGTTTTAGCGCTTTTGGGAAGTAGCGCTTCCATCATTTTCTCCAGTGCTTTCGGGCACTGTTTCAACGCTTTTGTTCAAATAGCGCTTCGGTCACCTATTTCAGTGCTTCTGGACTCTGTTCCAACGCTTTTGGGAAATAGCGCTTCTGGTCTCTATTTTAGCACTTTTAAAACAGAGCATTTAAAATTTTTACCAGTCCACCAGTGTATCATTTTATTCACATTTTTCATCAGAGTCAAATTTCTTCTTATCAAAATCACTGTCTAGGAACCAAAGTCAGAAAGGTTTATACAAATTTCCAAACTTATCAACTGGAACAAGATCTTGCAAATCACAAGTGTCAAAAATCAAATACACAATCAATTACTACACTGAAGTTTCATTATCAGGATATTATCATCCTTCATCACGAAACGAAGTATAGTAATTAACTTTTTAAATATTGTCTCATCAATAAGATCAGTCATCTTATTCGACTTTGTTTAAAAAGGTTCAATTGACACTATCCCGCACATAAGATCAACATTTCAAAAGAAAGGGAAAAAATTTGTATGCCAATCTTAACTAGGTACCAAAAACAAAAACTCTTAGAGCAAGAAATTTTAAACTCACAAGAAATGGCAGAAGAAAATCCTTGGAACAATCTGAACCACAATGATAAGGACGAAATAACTTCAGAAGATATCCAAGCGGCTCAACAAGATCCCAAATTTCACATATTTATGGAAAAAATTCTAGAACAAGACATGGAAAAATATCTTTTAATGTTAGCCGAATCAGGGGCAAAACTTCCTAAAGATTTTGATGTAAACCATTTGAAGGAAACACCGGAAACACATGAGATTGAGATACCACAACCTACGCAAACAATAGATCCAATTGCTACTTTAACATCACAGATGCAAATGTTACACCAACAAATACAAGATATGATGAAAGGGACTACCAAGCGATATGTGATACAGGACATTTGTCCTTATCCTTTCGATGCAACGGTTGGCTTGATACCTTTTCCTAGACATTGTGAGATTCCAAAATATGATAAGTATAATGGAAGAACGTATCCAATTGATCATATTAGAGAATTTAAAACAATCAGTCTTGAGTTTTCCCAAGAGGAAACTTATTTAATGAGATTATTCCCAAGGAGTTTTGGAGGATCATGCATGGAATGGTTTTCAAAGTTAAAACTAGGTATCAAAACTTTTGAGGAACTCGTCAATAGATTTATCTCTCAGTACTCATTCAACATCCAACATGATGTTACTATCAAAGATCTTTACAATCTAAAACAAAACAATGGAGAAACATTCTTGTCTTTTCTCCAAAGATGGCGATGCTTGTTTGCTAGATATCCGAGATCCATTCCTAAAGAGGAAAAGATGGAATTGTTCATTGAAAACTTGACAGAAGAAATGAGTTATAGATTGGAACTACAATGTCCTCCAACATTTGAGAAAGTGATAGAGAATGGTCTTAAGATCAAAGAGGCATTAGTCAAGAGAGGAGTTATCAAGCTTTTTAATGACAAAATAAACAACACGAGTAACTCCTCAAATCAATACTCAAGAGGTGAGAAGCCAAAATTTTGGCAAAAGAACCGAAATACAAATAAGACAACAAATGATCCCCAAAACGTCAAACCAATTTTCAATTTGACTGCGTCCACATCAAAGAATCAGAAAAACGAGCAAAATGTCAAGTCAAATACCATACAAAGCAATGAAATCATAAAACCACAGTCGTATCAAAAACCATCAAATCGACGAAGGTTCACACCTTTGGGTCAAACAATGGAATCAATAATGAAAGAACTAGTTATCAGAGGTCTTCTCACTACACGGGAAGCTAGATTCTGGGATCCAAAAGTCAAACCATCATGGTGGAATGATGCTAATTATTGCAACTATAGTAATAACAAGGGTCACAAGACAAATGACTGTATGGAGTTGAAACATGCAATACAGGATTTGGTGGACAACAACAAAGTGTATATGGAAGGACCTCAAAATAACAATGATCATTTGGCCTTCAAAGATCCTTTGCCAAATTATGACAAAGGTGCATCATCCTCAAACAGCAAAGGAAATAACACCAATCATGTCTATGACACAACAATCCTATATCTATCTGAAGTCAAGCATGATCATGCAGATAGTGATAACATTGATGAAAACGAAACCAACAACATTACCACTTTGGACTTATTCCCAAGCATGCAAAACTCTGATAATCAAATAAATGTCTTAAAAATCAGAGAAAATCAAGAACATCAACCCTCCAATGTACTAGCTAGAGGACAATCCCAGGTAATGTTAAAAGGAATTGGCTCCACACATGCAGTTCCACCTCCATCAAATTATTATGTTATCAATCAAATGAAAAACACCCCCCGAGAGAATCAAGAAAATCAATAGGCAAACATCATAACTAGGGGGCAAGCCAAGGTAGTATTAAAAGGAGTGGGATCTCAAATTACGGGTACGCCTCAATCTCATTATAATATTATCGATCAATTGCAAAACATCCCCACACAAATATCGATACTGGAACTCCTTAAGTTGTCACCATCACATAAAGAAGTTCTCAAACAAGCTTTCATTGCCACAATTGTACCAAATAATCTGGTTTTTTGTCAATTCCAAGCTATGGTGGGACATCTGACTACCCCACATTGTTTGTCATTCTCTCAATAGAATGATGTCTCATTAAACCATCTGCATAACACAACTTTTCATATCGAAGTATGTATCCACAATCATCGTGTTAAAAGAGTTCTAATAGATGGGGGAGCTGGTCTAAACATTTTCACCCTCAAATTAGTCCATGCACTAGGATATTCCGAAGATGCTATTGATGTTCGACGGAAAATGACCATCAAAGCATATGATGAGTAGGAAAGATCGTCCAAAGGTTTAATTGTATTACCCATTCAAGTGGGACCCATGATGAAGCATATAGCATGTCAAGTATTAGAAAGAGAATTGACATACAACATACTCTTAGGACAACCCTAGATTCATGAAATGCAGGCCGTACCGTCTACATACCATCAATGCTTGAAGTTTCCAGTGAATGGACAAGAGGTGACTATAGCTGCTGATTATAATCATCCACAACATTGTGACACATTAAGAATATCTCAAGACACTTTTGTCCCTCACAACAAGGAAGCTTCAAGTTCATCATCATGCAAGAACAAACAAAGTCCAAGCATCACTACCAAGTGGGTACAAAAGAAAGGTAAAGAAAAGGAAACAAGTCATGTTGAAACAAAAAATCCGAATACACAAACTTCTCTATCAGACAAATTTCAAAAGAAAGTTCAGTTGATAGATAAAGGAATGGGACAGTACTCAATGGATCAATCACTTAACTTATCACAGTTAATGCCATCTCCTAAACAATATGGTCAACCATCAATGATCAAACCTCCAACATCTTTACCTAGCAGAGTTCTTCAAGAAAAATTTATGAAATCCGGAACCATAGTAGAAGAAATAGACAATAAAGCAATCCTAGATTGGCTTTACAAGGATGAAGAAACATCAACATTAGAGATCGGTATCAAAAATATTAGAATCAACACAGACAAGTATGGAAAAGGAAAGGCTATTCTTGAAAAGATGGGTTATGAAGGACAAAGACCTATGGGGTTAAGAAAGGAGGGAATCTCAGAACCTATCACACCTCTCACTCTCCACACAAAAGAAAAACCAGGACTAGGATACTCTGAAGAAGAGAAGTAGGAGCTAACAAAGATAGCTATGGAAAATATCCTTCACTTTAGAGATGGTTCTGAAACAGAATCAAACGAATATTAGTGGGCATTACCTTGTGATCTACTTTTCATTGATATTCCAATCGATGTGATTCAAAAATATACACCCACATGTGAGGAGGGCCAAGGCTCTGGGTCTAGACCATTCATCATAGGATCACTAAATATCGATGAATCTAGTGAGGACGAACATAATTTGAGTGAGCTAGATGATTTCAAAGAGGGTACCATCATGGATCTCGATATCCCAAATGACAATTATGATGATATTGCTGTCCTCACCCTTACCTCCATTGACTTAAATCAATCCGATGATACCATGCCATTAATCCAACCGGAACTTATTGATTGGGAACCTATCGAACCTTTAATTGTACCAACATTTGCAAATGATGATGCCATCGTGCATTTCCTATGTCATACCGAACCTGATACAAATTCTATCTATAATACTCATAACAAAACGACTCAGTAGGAGGGTGTCAAATCTTCCAGTTGCAAAATTGACAACAGGGAAAATAGATCTAATGGTGAAAACCATTCTATGGCAGCATTAGATCTAGAAAAAGTAAAAATAAAGAATGCATCCAATGGTGAAAACCTTTCCGAGGCACTGAAGGATGGAAGATTTGACACTCTCCCATAACACTATCATGAGCGATCATCAGTTCTGGTCAAACCTACACAATCAGTGGACATTGGCACAGAAGAGAAGGCAAAATTTCTACATCTAGCATAATCAATGACTGATCAAGAGAGACCGAACTTTATCAATTTCTTTAAAGCAAGAAGCATCAACTTCGCTTGGTCATATTTCGATATGCCAGGCTTAGATCCAAATCTGCTTATGCATGATTTGTCTTTACCAAAAGGAATCAAGCTTGTTAAGCAAAAATTAAGAAAAATGCATCCTCACATCGCATTGATGGTAAAGTCAGAATTAAAGAAATTATTGGATGCTAAATTCATAAGGTCTATAGACTATGCTGAGTGGATATCAAACATAGTACCTATTTCAAAGCCAGACAATAGCATTAGAATCTATACAGATTTTAGGGACCTCAATAAAGCATACCTTAAGGATGATTTTCCACTGCCAAACATAGACATCATTGTGGACTTGACGGCAGGGCATGCCATGTTATCAATCATGGACGGTTTCTCTGGGTACAATCAAATAAAAATAGACTAGAAGAGCAAGAAAGGACGGTTTTTACATGTCCATGGGGAACCTTCTGCTAGAACGTCATGCCATTTAGTCTAAAGAATGTAGGAGCCACTTATCAAAGAGCAATGATGACAATCTTCCATGATATGATGCACACTTTCATGGAGGATTATGTGGATGACATCTTGGAAAAATCTACTACAAGGGAAGGACATCTGCATAACCTAGACAAAATCTTCACACGGATGGAGAAATTCAATGTCAGGTTAAACCCTAAGAAGTGTGTCTTCGGGGTTACATTAGCAAAACTACTAGGATACATTGTTGCAAAAAAGGGCATTGAGGTGGATCCAACAAAAGTCAAAGCAATTATGGAGATGCCACCTCCTAAGAATATCAGCCAGCTCAGATCACTACAAGGATGGTTTCAATCAATCAGAAGATTCATTTCTCAACTAGCAGACAAAAGTCATCCTTTTAACCATCTATTGCATAAAAATATAATTTTCAAGTGGGATGAAGGGTGTGAAACAACTTTCAATCAAATCAAGCAATATCTGATGTCACCACCCATTCTAATGCCACCAAAAGAAGGAAGGCCTCTCATTTTGTACATTTCCACGAAAAATATCTCTTTGGGGGCACTATTAGCACAAGAAGACTATGAAGGGAAAGAGCGCACCGTCTACTACATCAGTAGAACTTTAAATGGCTATGAAATAAACTATACATTCATAGAAAAGTCATGCTTAGTAGTAGTGTTTGCTACTCTACAGCTAAGACACTACATTCTAACTCATACAATCAGATTAATTGCAAAGATTGACCCTTTGAAGTATCTACTAAGTAAAGCTACCTTAACAGGTAGACTGGCAAAATGGGTTATGCTCCTAAGTGAATTTGACATTCAATATATCGAGAGAAAGGAAATCAAGGGACAAGCAATCGCTGGACAGCTAGCTAAAGCTCCTCTACCAGATGATCGCCCAATGACAATGGAATTTCCAGATGCAGATATTATGACAGCGATGCCCCAACAATGGGTACTATATTTTGATGGATTGTATACACAACGAGGATTAGAAGCAGGGATTTTGTTCATCTCTCCCCAAGGAAACAGAATTCTGAAATCATATAGACTCATGTTTCAATGTACAAACAATGTGGCAGAATATGAAGCATTGATTATTGGGGTCAAGATAGCAATTCAATGGAAAATCACAGATTTACAGGTATATGGGGACTCTCAACTGGCTATTTATCAAGTCAATGATGAGTATCAGACAAAGGATGAAAAATTAATGCTCTACAAGTAGCAAATAGATAATCTGAAAGAGTCCTTTGTCAATATCAAGTTTGATCAGATTCCAAGGGCAGAGAACAAAGCCGCAGACGCTATGGCTACAATTGCTTCATTACTTCAATTTCTTGAGAAGCGTGTTTGTTATGAGTTTATGGTAGAACAAGCATCATGTCCTTCACATTATCAATCAGAATCTGCTACCATATGCCATCTAGAAACTACTGAAACCTCCATATACGAAAAAACTTATGCTTACCTGAAAGATGATATTCTTCCTCCCTATCTTTCAAGGAACCAAAAACAAAACTTTATCCATCAATCCGCCTAACACACTTTAATCACATATGTCCTTTATCATCGAGTTCTTAATGGTACCCTACTCCAATGTCTAGAATGCAACGAATCTGAAATGGCCCTACGAGAAGTTCACAATGGTATTTGTGGTACTCACTCGAGTGGAATAACTCTAGCTAAGAAACTCCTTCGTTTGGGATATTATTGGCCATGCATGGAGAAAGAATCATATCAATTTGTCAAGAAATGTGAAAAATGTCAGGTTCACAGCAATCTGGTTCATGCACCAGCACAAGAACTGCATCCCTTCACATCGACATGGCCTTTTTGTCAATGGGGCCTAGATCTGGTAGGCAAAATAAATCCATCTTCATCTAATGGACACAAGTTCATTATTACAGCTACAGAGTATTTCACGAAATGGATAGAGGTAGTACCTCTTACTACCATCACTGGGAAGCAAATTTCCTCTTTCATCTTGAACTACATAATATGTCGGCATGGTATCCCTCAATCCATTATCACTGATAATGGATGACCTTTCAAGAATCAAGATGTCCAAGAGCTATGAGATAAGTTCCACATCCAACATCATTTTTCAACACCCTACTATCCTCAGGGGAATGGCGAAGCAGAGGCCTCAAACAAAACCATACTCAAAATTCTCAAAAAGAGAGTTAACGATGTTGGACATGATTGGCATGTTCAACTCAACCCTGCACTAAGGGCCTATAGAACAAGCATCAGAACACCGACAAGAGCTACACCATTTGCTTTGGTATATGGATCAGAAGCCATATTGCCCATTGAAGTTAAAATTCCATCCCTTCGTGTATCACTTAGAGGTATCATTTCAGATGAAGACTATAGGGTATCTAGATTGCAGGAACTAGAATTGCTAGATGAGCATCGTCAACAAGCTGTTAATCATCTAACATCTTATCAACAGAGGATGTCAAGGAGTTACAATCACAGGGTAAAACCACGGGTCTTTCAGGTTGGTGACTTGGTACTAAAGGAGAACCCTAGGAATCAACAGGACAGGGAGAAGAAAGGAAAATTTGAGCCTAACTGACTTGGTCCCTTTGTCGTCATATCAGTGTATGGATTATGAGCATATCAGTTATCAACTTCAGAAGGGGATTTGTTTGATGAACCTATCAACAATATTCATCTCAGAAAATTATATGCTTGAACCTCCTAGTGCATGGGGCAAACTTTTGAAAATTGTTTCCTTGGTGAAAACCTGGCAAACAGGCATCTTGACAAACACAAAAATACAAAAAAAAGAAAGAAAAACAAAAGAATGAGAAAAGTACAAAAAAACACAAAGGGTGTAATCAAAGCATATGGTGAAAACCTAGAAATAGGCATCATATGTGATTCTAAGATCAACTTTCCCTTCTATTTGGATATATGTCAAGATCATTTATCTGAAAGTCAGTATCAATTCATATCATATCATTCGTCTGGCCATCATTACATCCATTATCAAAATGATGTCACATGGTCAACATATCACTCCATAGCTTGGGGGCAACATCTGGATATCATTAGGGGCAATACAAACGTATTGATTTCACCAAAGGGCAACACAACAGTATGGTAGAAAACTAAAAACAAAGATCAAAGCGCAATATCAATCATCGTCAGAATGCATCAACCATCCATATCATATTGAAAATCCAAAAACATGTCAAAAAGGTAAGTCTAAAAAAGCAACATTCAAAAAACATTTGTTTTGTGTCAGTCAAACTACGTGGTCTCTGCGTGTGTAATGTAGGCAAGGCTAATCTTTGATCAGCCCCCGAGACCCCTAAGGTAGGTTACTAGGTTAGGTCTTTAGTCAAAATCTCGAAAATCCAAAAATAGGTCAAAATCAGGATGGATGATCTAAAATCTGAATAATGAATGGAACACTCTAACTAAACAATGGATAAATTGTACCTTTTGATTATCATTTCTTTGGAGAAACTTAATGATGTATTGAACTAGAGGAACAAGGAAAAAGAATGATATTTTTATTGTCTGCTGTTTGTACGTTAATCATATAAATGTGTGAATTATCGGGGGATGTGCTATGCAAATGTATCACCGATGACATTCAGAATTCACACATTGAACTGATTAATCATTGCTTATTTATGCATTGAATGCTCAGGTCATCTCAGTTCAATTATACCTCGATGCTTGTGTTCAATTGCAATATCAAAAATCATGAAAGTAGTACTCAGGTCGTCATTGGATTAACACAACCATCGACGCTTGTATTCACTTTCAACATTTAATAAAGCTCTAGGATGATACCAAGTACAAAAAGACTGTTAAAATGACATTTGTTTTGCATATCATTGCATGATTAAATTAGATTGCATTCATCATCATTTCATTATCTGCAGAGTATTTGTTGCATAAAGGATTCCAATCAATGATTACCTAATCTACAAATAAGACTGAGTATACTTGACATAAAATCCAAAATCATCATCATTTACTATATAGTTACAAATCATCATTAAAATTTTCATCATTTCATCATCCATACACATTTTTGCATCATAATAAACATACATTTATCGTACATTTACATCATCACAAAACATCATTATATCATCATTATTATTATGTTATTGATACAATCATGTATCCATACATTTAATAAATAAAATCACATCATTACACCCATCACAGATCATCCATCATAAGATCATTTGATAAAATAAAAAGCATTTATCCATCCATCCATCCATATATCATATATTATACACATGCATTTATCATTACATCATTGCATTAAAATAAATAGTCATTCATATACATCATCACATTTAGAATTAAATCACCACAAAATCATATAATAAAAGCATCCATCAAATAGAAATCATAAAGCCATCATCATATCAAATCAACTGCATCTCATATATATATCACAAATGTCAAGTATACAATAAAGTCTGGTCTAAAAATACATCATCATACAATGAGCTACATCATACTATACATCATGAAGGCTCACAATAGCATCTATGATCTGCTACTGCTAGAGTGTGCGGGCTCGAAAGGACCTGTACCACCACCAAAAGGACCTGTACCACCCCCAGAAGGACCAGGATCTTGGGGATATCTGCGTAAAGGCTGTGTCACCCCCTTGCTCACTGTCTGTGTATGTGTCTACCCAGATCTCAATGGGGCATAACTGACTCGGTGCTCGGTAGGCACTGCATCATGATATCAGCCTCTCTAGAACTCTGCCTCTTGGGCAGCCCGCAGAACCTCTCTCATATAATTTGAAACTGAGCTACCATTAGCAACTCTCTGTAAAGTCTCGGCTCTCTCCTATGCCCTTTCAGCAATCTACTGAACACTGTCTCTCTTAGCTATCTAAGTAGCCACCTGTGTCTGTATGGTAGTCAACTATCCTTGTATCTGTGCCAAAGCCTGGGCATGAGCCTGAGCCTGTGCTTGCATCTGAGTCTGGGTTTGCACAAGCATACCCTGAGCCTGTACCAACTGCCCCTGTAAAGTCTGGACCTATGCCTGGAGCCCAACTACCTATCTCTGCTGATCCACCGAAGACACTATCACTGCTTGCCTCTCACGAGGCCTACAGGAAGAAGGCGCACTGCTGCTACCTGGCCCTGCCCCTCTATCACCTTCACTGCTACCATCACTATCACTACTACTGCTGCATGAACTACTGCTGCTCTCTGAGCTACCATTGGATGGAGAATCCTCTCCACCACCACTATCTGCATGACCCTCTACCACATCCTCCTACACACGTAAAGGTACCGGATCATCAGAAATGGTGATACGTGCATGTGGAACCAAGGCCAGGAATGCGGCATAATCCCCGGTAACAGGTGCCACTGCAATGTCTCTCCGCATGTCCCAGGGTGATGGTTGTAGTGCACGATACCCCTCTACTATCACATCATAGGACAGATGTGGACCCCAATCAGAAATGTCCATCCGTCGCCTCGCATAATGGGCAACTCCCTGTGGCATGCACTGAACAATGCCATACTGTCGGTATACTCAGTGTAGTAGAAATCTCTCAAGAATGAATGGAGTCTGACCGATGAGGTACATAGAATCACAAAGATATCCCAATACTACACCATCCTCATCCCACTTCTCGCAGTCAACGTATGGGTGCCAGATAACGGTCTCTGTATCATCAAACACCCACCTCCAATGCTCTAACTTGCGCATCCAGGCCTGTGTAAACTGACCACTATATCAAAAAATATATGGTCTGCCAGTTGGTCTATCAAAAACTGGAAAAGGACGAGAAATAGCAAAGTGCTCCCATGCCCAAACCTATAATAGGGTCATCCCTACTGATAAACTCCTCACTCCAAGATACACAACAGAGTGTAAATCATGATAAAGATACGCTAGAATGCACATCCCCCACGCATATCTGGTACCATGTACCATCATGCTCTCAAGAGTCCTACCCCAACCGATGAGGAATCCCTTTGACCTGCGATCAAGGCAAAGGAAACCTCCAATGAATCTAGCCAACACTGTTGGTAATGTTGCATAGGAATCCGCAATCCTCTGCCATCAAACGCTCGGACCCTCTATGTGTTGATCCTGAAAAACTCCGTGGAGAGCATCTCTGCTGTTGGTCCCATGAGAATCATACACAACTACCTCACCCATGAATGAAATACACAAAATACGCCACACATCCTTAGGTGTGACCGTCATCTCACCAGTAGGTAGGTGAAAGGTGTTGTGGTCACTATGCCACCTCTCAGCCAATGCAGTCAACAAACTCTGATTAATCCTAATCTAGGGCATATCAAGTAAGCTAGTCAGACCACAATGACCTATCACCTGAAGCTCATCCGGTGTCAGATGAGGTATCAAATCTGTCGTATGAGGAAACCTCTCTCACATTTGGAGAGTACCCAGACGCTCCTATCATTACAACAAGAAAACCAACAAATTAGTGAGCTATGTCAGGAAATCAAAAGTTATTCTACTATCAAGTCTATCACAAATTGGTAGGAATTTTTGATCAAAATTCATAGGCGAACATCAAACCTCACCTATCATGAGGTTCTCAAAACATCAACAAACCTCACCTATCATGAGGTTCATCAAAAAATTATCTAGGTCTCGCCTATCATGAGATTTATCAGATATTGAATCATTTCCTCGCCTATCATGAGGATCATCAAAAATAAGATTTCTTTTCGCCTATTATGAGAGTTAGTTTTATCTAAATCATCCAAATCTAACATCAAGAATTTGGATTATCGATCATACCAATCAAGAGAATGGACATGATCAGAATTGATGAAATCAAGGTTCACTGAGTCAAAAACTTCAAATCTAACCCAAAGCGCTTAATCAGGGACCCAAAGCGCTAAATCCCAAAAGTGCTATTTTAGAGCTTCGAAGTGCTAAATCAGGATCTCGAAGCGCTCAAAGTCCCGAAGCACTATTTTTCTACGTCAAAGCGCTAAAATAGTCCGTCAAAGCACTGCTTTACCAGAAGCACTAAAACAGACCCTCAATGTGCAACTCCACTGGCTCAAAGTGCTAAAAGTCTCAAAGCGCTAAAATCATGCTTCAAAGCGCTATTTCTAGGCTCCTAAGCGCTAAATTTCCCAAAACGCTACTTTACAAACTAAAAGCGCTAGAGTTTTTAATGCAAGCGCTAAAACTCAAAGTGCTACTTAACCTACTGAAAGTGCTACATCGGACTGAAAGTGCTATAATGCATCTTCAAAGCGCTAAAACAGACCTAGACACGCCTAAGACCTAAAAAGCAAAAAAAAATAAAAAATCACAAATTACGAGGAGGTCAAGGGGTACATACCGGAGGTCCGTATGTAGTCGGTCGTCGGTGACATCGAACACGCTTGAATCGGTGAGTGTGGAAGGGGATAGGCATCTTGCTCCAGCTGGCAGAAAAGTCTTTATCACAAAGATTTTTTGATCTCAAAAAGCAAACATGACTTTGAAAATGACATTTTAGCACTATTTATAATTTTTGAAAGGTATTTTTGGTGGATTTTATTAAATTTTGATTAATTTTATCCATGAAATTAATTAAAACTCATCTGAGGGCTCTATTTCTTCATCATTTTGTCAGGAGATAAATTATTTTATTATTGATACATCATCAAAACATCGAAAAATCATCAAATTTTTGGAAAATTCTAAAAATCATGACATCATTAATTTATCTCCCGAGGGGGCATATTGTCATCAAATCATTTGAAAATCAAAATCAGGGCATGTCTGGGGCACACAAAATTATTTTTTTTATCATTGATCTTGGCAGTAGTAGCAAAATATTTCTTCGAAGCAACGCGTAAACGCATCACTTCGAAGAGGGGCAAAATGTATACACCTAAAATTGGTCTGGAGCATCCGATTAATTAATTACAAATTATTTGATTAAGTATTCTAATTTCCTCTACTGTTTGAATAAATAGAAATATTTATTTATATAGTTCACATTTAATATTCATCTTAATTAAATAAGAAAAATTAAATACTTTGTTCAATTTAATTATCAAATCCCTATTTCAATCTATCACATTGATTCTAAATTAATTAAATAAAGATCAAAACACTTTATTGATTAAATGCCATATTCTTCTGTTTAATTTAATAAACAACTTCTATAGCTCGTTTTATTAAATTATTTATCTCCCTTTTCCTAATTTAAATAAATAAAAAATATTTGAATTAGAGCATAAGGAATATTCCAATCTACATTTCCTCAAAAAAGAATTAGATTTCCTATGTCTAATCCATGTCTAAAATATGTCACAATTAATGCTTTGAAACTTCACGAGAGGTTTTGGAGACAAATTGGAGACAAATTTGGAATTTGATCTCTCAATCCTCCTCCATCAATCTTTCCTCTTCTCTTGCCTGGTGTTTTCATGGGTAGAGACAATCTCCATCTTTCTCTCAATCTCCTCCATCTCTCACCATTCAATCCTCTAGATTGAATCCAAGCCTCTCAAAGCTTTCCCTGTGCATTTCTATAGCTAGGAAATCTATAAATAAAGCCTCATTGAACCAAGAAAAGGATCTAGATAATCAAGCTTTTGCACTCTTAGTCTGCAGGAATCTAGACTTCAAGCATCAAGCATTCAGACTTCAAGCATCAAGAAATCAAGTTTTCACATCAATGGCTACCTCCTATAGCTGCAATTATTTGTGTCACATCAATATCATGCTAGTTTAATTGTTTTATCATTTATCATTGCATTATCATCATCTCATTCTTCAGATAGTCATTTTAACAGTCTTATTTGCTTAAATAATCTGAGAGCAATTCTGATTTAATAAATCTTTGAGGATAGAGAACAATATGACGCTTTCAATTGATTACTATTTTGATTTAGTTCAATTTGAGTTATCTTTGATATAATGTCTTATTAAGAAGTGTTTTGATCTTATTCACATATTCACCACTTACACATATAATACAAAATTCTTGATGAATCTGCTAGAAAATTGTCTTAGGTATGGGTTATGTATGAAGTAGTCTTAAATGGTTTTATGAAAATTACTGATATCAAAACAAATCTATAAAATTGAAGTATGTTCTCTCTTATGTACAGTTGTTATAGGCTATAAATGAAAATATCAAGCATAGTTTAATTTGTCTTTAGTGGTTCATTTGAATGTATGATTCTTTTTATTGCTTTAACTCAAAGAGTTAATTAAACACTTTGAAGAGAGTCATATGTCTGTGATAATTGGCTAAGGATTTGGTAAGAAGTGATACTTTAAGTACTCTGAGTTTTTTGTGATGTAATGCATTACGAAAAATGGTCCATTCATTCCAAGGTTAAATTTTTTGTGTATGACAAAATATTTCATGCTTGAATCCTCTTGCCCAATTGAACAATTTGATGAGGCACTCATTCATTTATCTAGGACTCTTATAACCTAATAAATCAGAAAATACCTATCTACGGATTCAAGGTTGGAACATTACTTAATTCAAATATTATTCATTATGAGATGAAAGTCTCGTACATACTAGTGTTCCTAGCTACTAAGTGGTTATCTGTTTAAAGGTCAACCAAACCTTTGATGAATAATATCTACTTGCACTTAATAGGAACATATCTGTGTATAAAAGTGTTATTAAGGAACTAGATATCACATGAACACAATAAGGAATACCCTCCTTGGTCTCACAGATACTAAAGAGTAGGACTAAAGGCCTTCAGAATCTTTACTCATTTTTTGGGCACTAACTTTGATGATTCTTGAGCATAGAGGTTGGCTACCTTTTAGAGAATTTCAAGGTTCGGCTGGAAAAAACACCAACACCTAAAACTCTAAACCCTAAAACCTAAACCTTAAACCTAAAACCCTAATCCCTAAAACCGAAACCTTAAACCATAAAACCTAGGAATTAACCTTAATTAGCCTTTTTTTTGGTTAGGGTAAAAGTACAATGCGGTGTCACACTTTTGGCCAACTTATGAACATAAGTGAATTTTAGTATTTATAACTAAAAATCAGTTCTGGTCAAACATATGATCTAGTAAGATTCATTCTAGATAAGTTAAATAATTCCATAACTTTTCCAACTGAAATTGTTGGTTAAATGCATATGTAGCAACACTTTTAGGCCAATTTACTAAAAAAATGACATTATTTGAAAAATTTAATGTTTCAGCAACTCCTACTTATATAAATAACATTTAAAAAAAATATAAAAATACCCTTTTGTAGATCCATAAGTGTAGTTTTAAAATATGTATTTATTTTAATATTTCAATTATTATTTATATTTTTAAAATTGTTTTTTACTAAAAGTAGGTTATCAGTACAAAAATATTAGGTTGATTATCATGCCAAGAAAAATACTAAAACTTATTAATTTTTTTTAAAAAAATGATGCCCTAGATAAAAGAATCAAGATTAAGATAAATTAGTTTGTTTTGTATTTTAGATAAATATTTAATATAAAAGTTGACGTCGACTGGAAACAATTGTGTTTTAATTCACACACATTGAAATATTTATTTAAAAATACCTATTTATTAAAATTGCAAAAAAATATATCCATGCCTTAAAGTCTCCAGTTATAAATATGCACAAAAAAATTGAAGGTAAAAAAAATAAAATTACTATATAAAGCTTGACGTCTCATGTAACATCATTTTTCAACATTTTATCAACAACTAAATTATAGTATTAATTTGTACAAACCTTTATTCAAATAGTTTTTTTTTCAAAAAAGTACAAACATAAAATATACTAAAAAATAAATATTTTATTAGTTTACATCATTTCAAAATTCAAAACATATATGCAACTTTCTAGTGATTGAAGTTTAAAAGTCAGATCATTGTTGGCCATTTCCTTTATAAAAGTGTGACACATCTTTATAATTTTACCCGTTAGTATGATATTAGTTCTTCGAATAGATTTATGTTGGTTCCAATGTACTAACATATATTATAGCTCTAATGATTACACACTCAAATTAGCCCCATTCTAAATGAGCATTAGGAAAAAAGAGGAAACTTTAGAACAAAAACCTAAATAGGTCAAGGTCTCATGACACTCCACAAAGTTACAAGACATTTATTAAAGGACTTGGCATGATGTCATAAAACCTCTTGATGAAGAGCTTAGTCATAAATGAAACCACAAAGGTTAAAACTACTCTTAACTAATTGTGTTTCACGTGACAATAAAGGGAATCCTTTAAGTTTACAAACATTAACCATTAGAATTTCTAACTATACCTCTACCTACAACTTCAAAAATCTACAAAAAATAGACAAAAAAAAAAAAAAAAACAAAAAATGTCTTTTTGGGTGATGCAAAAATGCCAAATCCTCTAGATGTTCCTACATCAAATCCATAACGATAAATAAAATCCTCACATTTCATAAATAAGGGACCTCTATAACAAGCCCTATCTCTAACCTCTAAACTCTAAAAGTTGGTGAAAGAACCTTTTTTTTGAGGTAATTAATTCCTCATACAAAACTCTTCCATAGAATGACAACAAAATTAAAATATATAAAATAGATAAATTACATTTAATTTCTCAATATAACAATGTAAAAAAATATTTAATATGCCTCATCTTTGTTTTTTAACAATTATAAATTGTAAACTTACTTCAAAATCATAATGGAAAGATTTATTTGTATTCTTACTTTTTTATATTGTGATAAAACTATACAACACATTGAAAACCACATTCAAAAGTGGTTGATTACATATCCTTTGGTTCCATACGTTAAACCCCTCTTATGACCTATAATTAAGTAGGAATATAATTAATAATTATCACAATTCTTTTAAATACATGTCACATGAAATTATTGAACTTGAGTTATCGAACTATGTATAGTATTTGATAAAATTGTTATTAATGTTCAAATTTTTATTTCATGGGCAATAAAATAATATATATTTGTTGATATTAGAATACAAGATTCCTTAACCACAAGATGATAACTTAGAGATTTAAAGACGAAATGAATCCTCTGAATCTAGATATAATAAGTGTTATAGAAGTTGAAGAGTCAACAAGATTATTTATAGGTGGAGAAGAAGCATTAGGAGAAGTCTCCCTATTATCACAAAATTCAATCTATTCCATATTATTGTCCTATCCTATGTACATGTCCTAATTTTAAAAATAACTTGATTCGGTCATAAGTCCATAAACACATGTTGCAAGAGCCACTCAAAATACTTCACTTTATTCTATCTCATCAAGACATATTTATATGTCCATCCAATATAATAACAAAAGGAGAAACTTTTGAAATAGCCATGATTTTCTTTTCAAGCTAGTCATGCAATAGGCTAGCTAAGAAAAACAGCTAGAAAAAGAAATTAAACCAAAATATCACCTTCCTAAAATTACAAAATCATGAAATGCCAACAATAAATTATGATCAAGTAGCTCATTTTATACTTTTATTGCATTTATAATTTTTCCACTTGCCAAATCAATGAAGTAGGACCTTGATATTATTATTCAAAGACTTTAAATTAGGCCATTGTGTTGAAATCAAAATTTAATATAGAGTGAGAATAATCAAGGGTACGTGACTTTAATTGTATAGTTTAATGTACATGTTGTAGGGGAGACTCAAATTGTTTGTATTTTCTACAACATAAACTAGTCTTTAAATTTTCATGTTGTGGATTTTTTAATGTTTTAAATTGAATGTGTTTTCAAATGACATGTTTTTTGAATTTGCACATATTCAATTTATAATTTTTAGTTCAATTAAATGGTGTAGCCATTTTTGTGATATATGGTGGATGGTCTTTGATACTCCACCACATGGAAATTGTGAGGTACCCCTTTACTTTTTGAGAAAATTATGGGCTGAGTTTGAGTTGGGTTGAAAACCCAACTATTTTGATATGAGGTCATTCTAGGGAGTTGGGCATGGAATACACCAACATAGATTAGGAGTATGTGTCGATCCTTAGTGATGTGCGCTAATTCCACTGATTATTGCTCCTCTATCTCCTAGTATTCTTGCTACATTTCAACAACAGACGATGTTGTCAACATTAGGAGCATTGAGTTCTCTCTCAAGAGATCTCACTCATCAGACTATACACATGGAAACTAAAGTGGGCGATAGAGAGTATGGATGCTCTAGATTTTGGCATACTCATGCATCCACTTCAAGTGACCCACTTGTATCTATGATAGAGTCATTTATGCATTTACTATATTCTAACAATTAGCTTACATAGGTATGTACATCTTTTGAAAGGCACATTTTACTTTGTTTGAAATTTGCAAAATTCATGTAAATAATAACATTAAATAATATATAATACAATATTAATTCAAGAAGTGTTCAATGTAGATGCATGATCAGAGGAGGCTAGATCCTTGATATGATCATGTCTTTTTTTCAAGTGTTGTAGAAATGGGTGCACCTTTTGGTTAGGTAAACCAATATACATTTTAATTTATGTGGAAATATCTAATTTAATTTGAATTTGTACACATGTGTGAAATTGGATATATATTGTATCTAGATGTAGGTAGGTCATGGTGTGGCGAGCGCTCCTGAGTCATCGCCAAATTTTATGCATGGGCCATCTCAGGTGCGTTCTTTCAAAAGTTAGTTAATTTTGAAATAAATACACATCATGTCTAATTTAATTTGAATTTGTACACATGTGTAAAATGATCTATATTATATCTATATGCAGGGAGGTCATGTGATATAATTGATTGACCAACCATAAGGTGTGGAGAGCACTCCTAAGACATCATAAGATTCTATGCATGGGAATATTAGGTGCATGATTATGAGGCTACATCATTTGAGGTCATAAAATTTACTAAATCTCCTATACAATTTTTAGATCTTTTAATATATATATTCAATTAAAACCATTTTTTATCACTAATATTTTCTAATCCATTGTTTTCTTTATTTGAATATCCAGGAATTAGTAGCTCAAGCATTTGGTATTGAATTGACAGTTGTACCACTCGTTGAACAAAATGTGCCAATAGATTCACATGATTAGATGGTAATTTATGCATACTGAAAATCATTTTTACTATATTTACTAGATATTTAATTAAATTTATTTTTATCAAGTTTATATTTTCTAACCTAGATTGTTTGCTTTAGTTGAATACTAATTATGTTAAATTAAATCAAAATTTATTTAACTTTATCTAATTTCAAGTTTCTTTCACTCTTCTACAACATGGTATGAGTAGATCTAGTCCACGTGGAGCAAAGAGGAGACTTGATTTGATTGATCATCCTAATAATTAGAGGGTTTTATTTTGTGGACTATAGATGGTTTTATTTATATATGTGTTGGACTTGACATATACATTTCCATTAATGTTATTGCATGGACCATTCCACATACATTATATCAATTAATATGATCATGCATGTGCTTGTTTATATCAGCCGACTTTAATATGATGATTATATGCACTCAATTGCGACCATGTCATGTTCATTACGATGATTATATGCACTCATATGTATATATATTTTATCTAATTTTCAATTTTAATATGCACTATAAATTCTTACCTAGAATCAAGTAGCATATATATTTAAATGGCATTGTTGAATTAAGTTTAGATGTCTTAGAATGATTAAATTTCAAATTTCAGTAAAATCACATGGTTAGGTGATAAATTATTACATTCCTTAAATTGTTTAGGTCATATTCATAATAAATTAAGGGCAAGTAATTTTAACTATTGTCCAATTCTACCGAATATTCATCAGTGAACAAAAAGCTATACTTGACATGTATAAAACATGTATAAGATACAATTGAACAATTATATAATTTAGTGTGGTAAATATAAGACATGATTTGTACAAGATAAAATAGGAACAAGATATAAAAAGTTATTAATAAGTTCATTGGAGTTCATACATCGAACAACCATATATAATGTATATTTATGTTTAATACAACAATATAACATGATGAAACATATGTGCATATAAATGCAATTAAAGCTTTTCAACTTTTATCTCAAGACCACAAATTGATATTTACATAATCTATATGATGAAATTTTTTTATAGTGACAATCACATGGTAGACCGGCTTGATGAGAAACTACAAAAAAAATTAATGTAAGTAAAGTAGCTATGTTTTTTATGAGTCATTAAACTAAATAATTCATGCTAGAAAAGAAAAATACATACTAAAAGTTAGAAAATTGGATCTTATAAATTCCTTACAAATTCAAGTGATATTTTTCATAGGATGGATTAAGAGGACCTAAGAGGATATGGATTAAGGGGTCTTAAGAGAATATCTTAAGGGGATTTAAGATAATGACTTAAAAGGATGCAAGAGGGTGGATTATGGGAATGTAAGAGGATATGCCTTAAGGGTACTAAGAGGATGGCTTAAGAGGAGTTAAGAGATGAAACCTAAACCCTTAACCCATATAGATTTGTTATTCTAAGCATCTCATGAACCCTAGGATATGAACCCTAAACCCTTAACCCATATGAGCCCTAAACCCTTAACCATAGGACCTAGAGCCTAGGATATGAACCCTAGGATATGAATCTTAAACCCTTAACCATAGGACCTAAAGCTTAGGAGATGAATCATAAACCCTTAACCCATATAGATTTGTTATTCTAAGCATCTCACAAACCCTAGGATATGAACCATAAACCATTAACCCTAGGACCTAAAGCCTAAGAGGTGAATCCTAAACCTTTAACCCACATAAATATATTATTCTAAGCATCTCATGAACCCTATGATATGAACCCTAAACCCTTAACCCTAGGACCTAAATCATAGGAGATGAATCCTAAACCATTAACCCACATAGATTTGTTATTCTAATCATCTAGTGAACCCTAGAATATGAACCCTAAACCCTTAACCTAAGACCTAAAGCCTAGGAGATGAATCCTAAATCCTTAACCCACATAGATTTGTTATTCTAAGCATCTCATGAAACCTAAACCCTCAATGATAGGACCTAAAGCTTAGGAGATGAATCCTAAATCCTTTACCCATATAGATTTGTTATTCTAAGAATATCATGAAACCTAGGATATGAACCCTAAACCCTTAACCCTAGGACCTGACACCTCAGAGATGAATCCTAAACCCTTAACTCATATAGATTTTTTATTCTAAGCATCTCATGAACCCTACGATATGAATCTTAAACCCTTAACCATAGGACCTAAAGCCTAGGAGATGAACCGTAAACCATTAACCCATATAGATTTGTTATTCTAAGCATCTCATGAACCCTAAGATGTGAACCATAAACCCTTAACCCTAGGACCTAAAGCCTATGAGATGAATACTAAACCCTTAACCCATATAGATTTTTTATTATAAGCATCTCATTAACCCTAGGATATGAATTTAAAACCCTTGACCCTAAGACCTGAAGCCTAGGAGATGAACTATAAACCCTTAACCCATATAGATTTCTTATTCTAAAGACTAGGAGATGTAAAATGATGGATTAAGGGTATATACGATGATATGGCTTAACGAGTCCTAAGAGGATGGCTTAAGGGGAATTAATAGGGTGACTTAAGGGGATGTTAGAGGATGGATTAAGGGTAGATATACGAGGATATGGGTTAAGGGGTACTAAGAGGATGACTTAAGGGGAGTTAAGATAGTGAATTAAAGGGATGCAATATGATGGATTAAGGTCAGATAAGAGAATATGTCTTAATGGCTCCTAAGAGGATGGCTTAAGGTGAATTAAGAGAGTGACTTAAGGGGATGCAAGAGGGTGGATTAAGGGTAGATAAGAGGATGGATTAAGGGGTCCTAAGAGAATGACTTAAGGGGAATTAAGTGATTGACTTAAGGGGATGCAAGATGATGAATTAAAGGTAGATATAAGGATATGGATTAAGGAGTCCTGAGAGGATGGCTTAAGGGGATGCAAGAGGTTGGATTAAGGGTAGATATACAAGGATATGACTTAAGGGGTACTAAGAGGATCACTTAAGGAGAGTTAAGAGAGTGAATTAAAGGGATGAAATATGATGGATTAAGGGTATATAAGAGGATGGATTAAGGGGTCCTAAGAGAATGGATTAAGGGTAATTAAGAGAGTGACTTAAGGGGATTCAAGAGGATGGATTAATGGTATATAAGAGGATGGCTTAAGGCATCTTAAGAGAATGGGTTAATGAGAATTAAGAGAGTGACTTAAGGGGATGCAAGAGGATGTATTAAGGGGTCCTAATATAAACAATCAATTAAAAGTATCTAGAACTATATATAGTTATCTGTCTCTAGATTCAAATTCCATTATAATATATATGCATTTCCTCTCTTTTTTGTAATGCATCTAGTTTTGGGAGACCTAAAACAAAAAATGATTTAAAACTATAATAACGAAATGAATAAAGACTAACATATATATAGACATGTATACATGATTAATTTTTTTAACTATTGATATACACTATCAATCAAATATATATAATTATATATACTTATATTTATTTACTCTATTGTACCATCTAAATCCTCTCTTTTTTGTAATGCATCTATGATTGTCTCATTATCATCCATTGAAAGTGTCCATAAAACTTTATTAGTAGGTCTCCCTTGATATATAACTAGTTTTATATTGGTTTCCAAAATCAAATGTGAGTAATGTATAATATTCTTGTGTCTTTCATAGTCTTCAAATGAAGCCAATAAATTCTTATGTATTAGATATTTTTGAAGCTAGGTGACAAAAACAACCACAAAAATATTTGGATACTCAAATTTATCATCATCCACTCTAGGATGTACCAACTTTTGTTTTATCTCAACACATATAGCCAACCAATACTCTGTCTCCTCTTCATTCCCCTCAAGTGCAACAATAACATACACATGTCTTGCAAAAAAAATCAATAAAGAGTGACATATATTTAATTCACATATAAATA
Organism: Sequoiadendron giganteum; assembly: GCA_007115665.2. Classification (NCBI taxonomy): domain Eukaryota; kingdom Viridiplantae; phylum Streptophyta; class Pinopsida; order Cupressales; family Cupressaceae; genus Sequoiadendron; species Sequoiadendron giganteum. Next base: position 558,087,644 of record CM021101.1, on the reverse strand, counting down.
TGCATACATATAAAATTCAATTCAATTTAATATACCTTCTTGTACAAGGTTCGAAACACGATCAGAATCATCTGATGCAAACACTTGATTATCTTCAATTGTCATTTCATGTTAATCATGTGTCAATGTAGGTGTTATGGCTCTTTGTTGCCATTCTTCGACCCATTCTATATTTTCACACACCTCCCAATCACCTGCAATACAAAATTTACAAAAAAATGCAAGCTCCCTTGCCCATATTGTCAATGTATTTACATTGGAACTCTTAAACGAATGCCAGTTTGTACATCCATTAATTGTTTCACAATCTTGTCGAGTAACAATATCATTTTCTTCAACTAGCCAAAAGAAGCATTGAATTATTGAGCTCTCACTTGTTCTTGTAGATAATTTGGTATTACACCAATCTACAATTGCATGTGCATCTCTAAATTTCATTGCATCCTCAAATTTTAGTTTCTCTCTAGTAAGAGCTCTTTTCACACATGCACCTACTCCATCATGTTCTCCTTTACCTGTCCAGCTTCAAAAAAACTCCACATGTGCTGGATATCATTTTCCTTATGAACTCTACATAACCAATAAAACATTCTAGCATTCTTGAATCGACTCGTGCAATTATCTGACCATATGAGATGTTCTCTCATTTGAATTCCTCTCTTTTTTAATTTTTTATAAAATATATCAAAACAATATTGAACAAACTCAAATGAATGTAATCGATTATCACTTACATAAAAATGGTACTCTCTCAAAAAAATCTATTATATTCTCTACTATCATTTGCATGTCTATATACAATATGAACAAATATGCTACTTGCATTGAATTATAATATTGTGATTGAATTTCTTCTTGTAGAGCAAGAGTATAGTTTTCAACAAAATAAAAAACTGACAATATAGTTCTAATTGGGAATGTGTTTTTACATGTACGAAATTGATCATCAAGCTAATGAGCATATTGGGAGTGTTTTACATATTTAGGTACAATCTTATCTTTAAATTCTTTAATAAATTCATGCACACTAAATTTTTCCATAATTAGCTCACAATGTTTTCCAAATTTTCCATCATTTAAATAATATTCAACATTTTAAATTTTTTTAACATCCACTAATTGTTGTCCAAATGCATGTAAACTAATTTAATGCATACAATCTCCTAACAAAGAAAATTTACCACATCTATCGCATTGTCCAAAAATAAGTGCATTTAAATAAAATAAGTTTCCATTAGAGGGTTCACAAAACAAACATGCTATAAAATATTTAATTTTTCAGGTGGCATATTAATACCAAAAATGTTCTGCATAATTTGGTTAGCATGAAAAGTACAACATATATATATAAAAAAAACATAATAACAACGAAACTATACATGAGTTTTACAACAATAAGAGATTATTTATTTATTAATTCTAACATACCAAGGTTTACATTTTTCGAATGATCTTTGACTTATGCTAATATTAAATGGTAAGATTGAATCATCTAATTTTTTTTATATAATTCAGTTTGAGTCATATCTAATAGATACTTTGGATGAGGGTCACATATTTTTGATCCCACCCTTAATTTTAAAACATCTCTAATATTGGGTGATACTCTTGTCTTATCATGCCAATATTTTTTGATTAAAGATTTGATTTCATTAGTTAATTTCATGTTTGACCTTAGGAGGCTACCACTAGAACTCCAACATTGTTTAATTGGATCTTTTTCAATACTTTTTCTTCTTTTAGCTGCTCTTATGAAAGTTTTAGGATTTACTTTTTTATATTTACTAATCTTACTTAACATTCTTTTATTTGAAGTTGATTTATTAACTAGAACAATTGTTATTGCATGACAAGTTGCATTCTTATATCTATATCAACTTTTATTTCCTATAGAATCAATAGCATTAACAACACTAGATATGACTTGTTCTATTGAATCATCTTTCTTTTTTTGTTTTATATAAATGCCTAATTTTTTCATCACTTTTCGCATTTTCTACATTTTCATCAATTGCATCATGAGTTGACATTAAAATCCTACTTTATTTCTATAAAAAAAATCTTATATATTCCATTTCCATGAGTTCTCATTTGTCTCCAAGAAAATTTACGAAGATGGTTATCTAACACATCATGAGTTGACATTAAAATCCTAATTTATTTCTATATATTTTTTTTATATATTCCATTTCCATGAGTTCTCCAAGTGACTTTTTGGAACCAAGATTATATCCATGATACTCTAGTGTGGGAAGATGCTAACCATTTGGCTACTATATTTAGGCATATTAGAGATGACTTCAGCTGGATTTTGTCTAATATATATGCTCCCAACAAAAAATGTACTAGACGAATTTTTTGGAAGAGACTTGAGTCTTTTAGGCTAAGTTTCCCTAATGAGAACTGGATCATTATGGGAGACTTTCACACACCATTGCTTGTCTCGGAAAAATTTGGAGGGTCTCAGATACAACTGGATAGCAAATTAGATTTGATGGATTTTATCAGTTCTCAATGTTTGCATGATGTGGATCTTAAGGGGGCTACCTACACTTGGTCCAATAGGAGGGCTGGGAATGATCTTATTGCAGCTTGATAGGGCTTTAATTTTGGATAACTGGATGAAGGACTACTTCTATTCTTTAACTTCTCTCTAGGATTGGTTTTGATCACTTCCCCATAAGTTTTGTGGCTAACTCTGTGTCAGGTAAGAGAAACTTCCCTTTTAGATTTGAAAGAATGTGGTTGTCTCATCCTCAATCTCTACTTCCATTCAAGATTGGTGGAGTATTAAGCTTAGTGGTATTTCTATGTTTTAGGTGGCTAAAAAGCCTAGTGAGGTCAAAACTAAGGTTAGACTCTAAAATAAGGAAGTTTTTGGGGACATTTTTGCTACTAAGTCTGCTATCCAAATGGAGTTAAAGGATATACATGATAGAATTCAGAAACATGGTCATGTGGGAGATCTCCTCTCCAAAGAGAATGAAATTCTTACAAACTATCATGATATTATTTCAAAGGAAGAAGAATTTTGGAAACAGAGATCTAGATCAGTTTGGCTTTCTTTAGGGGATAAGAACACTAGGTTCTTCCACATGACCACCATGAAACAAAGGGCGTCCAACCGTATCACCCATATTTTGAAGAATGGCACCAAAGTTTATAAAGAGGATGAGATAAGAAGTGAGGCTAACCTTTTCTTTGATAATCTCATAACTGTTGATGAGAGGCTAGATGCGAATGCTCAAAAAACTATCATTGATGCTATTCCCAACATTCTGAATGAGAATCAAAATAAATCTTTGACTGCTATCCATTTTTGGGAAGAGGTTAGAAATGATGTTTTTTTCTTTTGAAGGTAATAAGGCCCCTGGGCTTGATGGGTTTCCTATGTTATTTTTCCAAGTCTTCTAGGAGATTTTGGTTGAAGATGTGGTTAATGTTGTTAAAGAGTTCTTTGGATCTAGGAAACTGTTGAAGGAGCTTAACTCTACTTTTATTGCTCTCATCCCTAAGTTTCCCAGAGTTGATGCTTTTGACTTTTTCCGCCCCATCAACTTATGCAATTCATTTTCCAAAATTATTTCTAAAGTTGTTACTACTAGGCTACTTGGTGTTCTCCCGCTCTTGATTTCTCCTCAGCAGAATGGCTTTGTCCCTGGCAGACAAATTTTGGATTCTATAATCATTGCTCATGAAAATATTCATTCCTTATAGGTTTCTAAGAGCCAAGGATTCTTGCTTAAGTTGGATATGTCCAAGGCCTATGATAGATTTGATTGGGAGTTCTTGCTGAAGGTCTTAAGAGCTTTTGGGTTCTCGAACAGATTTCTACAACTGATATGGGAAATGATTTCCACTACTAGCACTACTATCATAATCAATGGGTCTCCTTCCCATTTTTTTAAAGTCACTAGAGGTTCGAGACAAGGGGATTTTGTTTCTCCTATTGTCTTTACTTTGATGGAAGAAAGCCTAGGAAGGTGACTGCACAAAAAGGTGTTGGAAGGAAGCTTAAAAGGGTTAAAACAGTCATCGGCTAACCTTGTTTTCTCACATTGGCAATTTGTTGATGACACTATTATGATGGGAAGCTCAAACATTGAAGAAGCTAGAACTTTGAAGTGCTCCATTTTTCTTTATGGGGAGGCCTTTGGACAAAAAATTAACAAGGATGAAAATTTCACTATTCTTTTTTAATACTCCTGAACCTAGGAAAAGGAAGATTGGTGATTTTATTAGTTGTGCAATTAATTCTCTTCCTTCCATTTATTTGGGGCTTCCCCTGGGAATAAAACCACCTTAATCTTTTTGGATTTTTCTTATGGATTGGTTTAATTAGAAGTTGGCTAGCTAGAAAGGGGCCCTTCTAAGTCAAGCCGACAAAGTTATGTTGCTTAATTCCTCTTTGTAGAACTTGCATGTCTATTTTCTTCATTTGTTCAAGATCCCCACCAAATTTGCTAAAAATATTGAAAAGATTCAAAAATGATTTCTTTGGTTGAGGGTTGAGGAGAAGAAGAAGGTCCCATTGGTTGTTTGGGAGAATGTGTGCAAGCCCAAAAAGTATGGGGGTCTTGAACTAGGGAGTATTAGAGTGTTTAATAAAGCCCTCTTTGGTGAAGCAGGTTTGGAGAACCTTTGTTGAAGTTCGTGAATGGAATGCTATATGGCACAATAAATATTTGAGGGGTGTTGCTTCTCTCAAATATTTCTTAGCTCTTAGACTCCCCCTCCTAGCTCCACTCTTTGGAATACTATCATTAAGGCTAGGGAACTTGCTGGAAAAGGTGTGAGATGGAAGCTTGGAGATGGTAAAAAAATATTGTTTCGGGAAGACAAGTGGATTGGGAATGAAACTTTTTGTGAGCTCTCTATCTTTAGGAATCATATGGAGGAGTGAAAAGCTAGATTTGGTACTTTTGTTGGGGACTATTGGAGGAATGATCAGTGGGTTTGCATCTCCACTATCAGTTGAGCCTTGTCTCACCTACAGTCTCTCCTAAACTTTGTTGTGCTGAGTCCGAATGGCCATGGGGATTCTTTGGTTTGGAAAATTTATTCTTCTAGGATTTCTTTTGTCTCTTCAACGGTGGCCACTTTTCATAATATTTCCCCTACTCCTATTTGGGTGAAATCTTGGGTGCACAACCTCATACCCAAAGTCAATATTTTTGTGTGGATCCTCCTTCAGAACAAAAATTTGACTAATGACAATATTTGTAAGCGTGGTTTTTTGTTTCCTAAAAGATTTTATCTTTGTTGTGCAGAGGCTGAGACTATTTAACATCTTTTTCTCCTCTATCCTTTTGCCTATGACATTTGGTCCAAGGTCTTGCAGTTGTGGAATCTTAGCTAGGTTTTTCCTATCTATATCTCAGACTTCTATTGTTAATGGAAGGCTCCTTCAAACAATCAGGTGCTGAAATTGCTCTAGAAATATATCTTTCCACACCTTGCATGGGGTATTTGGAAAGAGAATAATAATAGAATATTTTTGGATTCTTCTCTCTCAGAGGAAATTGTCTTTGGTAAAATCATCAGAGTTGTGAGAGAGAATCTAAACTTTCTTTGTAAACCTAAGGCCAAAGGAAAGGTCAGATGCCAAGATTATGAGCTCAAAGTTGCTGAGGCGTGGAAGATTAATGTTGATATTTCCTTTTCTCTTAGACCTACTAAGGGTACTAGAGATGGTATCCATTGGAACTTGCCTCTTGTTGGTTGGGTTAAAATAAATTTTGATGGGGTGGCTAAGGGAAATCCTAGGCCTGCAGGGTGTGGGGGAGTGATAAGGGATGAGAATGGTTTTTTTATTTCAGTAGTGGTGCTCCCCTTGGAAACCTAGACCAACCACCTTGCTAAAGCCATAGGGGCTTTCCAAGCCTTAAATCTTTCTCATCGATTGAGCTTAAAAATGTGTGTCTTGAAGGGGACTCGGACAATATAATACAATGTATTAAAGGATCCCAAAAACCCTCATGGACCATTAAGAATTGGATTAATCTCTCTAAGGGGATTATTAGCTCCTTTGATAAATGCTTCATTTCCCATGCTTATAGAGAAATTAACATGGTGGCAAATTTCATTGCCAATAAGGGGGTTTGGGCTAAGGGCAAGATGACGTGGTAGAGGAATGACAAGTAGGAGGCTGATGCCACCGCCTTATTAATGTATGATAGAATTTACGGGAAGGTTCAAGTTACCCTATCAATTAATGATTATGGGTGTTGAGTGTCCTTTCATGCAGTCTCAAGACTGCTATCTAATTATTTTTCACCGAGGGCTGGAGTGTCATAATATTAGTTGCCATTCCGATATCTTGTGCTTCACATGCTTTCTTGGCATTCTAGTTATCAGGTTATTTGGCTTTCAGGACTCTTCAAAGAAGGTTTTCAATTATGGAAAAATGGGTGGTGAGCATCATTGTGTTGAACCGAAGGATTGTGAGGAGCAGAGGAGCAACACTAAGGTTTGGGAATTGCTGAAGAAGGGTGGGATGATTAATTACATCGAGAAACTCCATGGTTGGGACCAAAAGATTACCAGGTTTTTCACAAAGGAATGGAGTAATGTAAAGTTAATTTTTTTGGGAGAAAGGTCACCATTGATGAGCAGTTTATTGCAGAGGTCACAAAGCTTCCTATGGAAGGTCTCAAGTTCTATAGGGACAAGAAAATTTTTGACTAGGCTATGAGAATTTTTTTGAAGACTGATAAGGAAAAAGAGGACCTACGTAGAGCTACCAAAAGCAGTTATGAATCCATGAAGATAAAATTTCTGTAGTGGGAGGTGTTGAAGGTGATCATGGAATACATTACGTTGGATGGCAGGTACACCAAGATTTTTTGTTATCATTTTGTGCTCCTGAATAACTTTTGAAATCAGGTTAGGGTTTCCTTCCCTTCTATCTTTCCACCTCTTTGAATGCTAGCCTTCAGGACCATAGCTCAAACTTGGTTAGACACCCCATTCTTCAAATGGGTTTTCTTGTTTTAATCTATGAACATTTTAGAGCTATGTTGGCTCTGTCCCACAAGACCCCTTCTGCCCACTCTATCTCTCCTAAGGATGAATTGGGTGCTACTTACATAGACAAGGATGAATGGGAGACTGATATGGAGGATGAGGAAGGTTTTCCATCAAAGGTGGTGGGGAAGGGTAGTAAAAAAGTCAAGTCCAAGGTCCGTGCCCTTCCTAAACCCAGTACTATGATCTCTAAAGGTAGAGCTAAATTCATTTCCCCATATTTTGATGAAACAAAACTGAAGGTGAAAGGAAAATCAAGTCTTTCCCCCCAAGGAAAGGGAAAGAGGAAGGTTGTGGAGGACCCCTCCTATGAAACCAATCAGGATGATCCTTAGTCAACCCTTTAGTCAGAGTACTCTAGCTACCCTACAACTAGTAGAGAAGGTAGGCTTAGGTATCCCAGTGATCTTAAGGAGGATGACCATTACTTTAAAGTTGAATGGGAGTTTCCTGCTGATATCCTCGCTATCACTCATAATGGGTCTCTTGAATTTTTAGGTTGATTAGGTGGGTGTTTTTTGAAATAAAGAAGATTAAGTTGAATCAAAGGGCTATCAGCAACAAGCTAGAAAAGACTGATATGACGGATAACACTAAAAAAGATAGAGAACTGGCCACCAACTTATGGACTGAGGAAGAAAAAAGATACATGGTGGACTGCCCTAAGAAAATAGTTGAGGATTTGCAGCAATTTAAGAGCAATTATGATGGGAAGCTATCTACTATGGAGGAAAAGCTTAAGAATGTTGAAGAGTTTATTCAGAAAGTGTTGGAAATGAGCCACAAGATCTTAAAATCCATCGTGAATGATGAGCCAAGTTTTTGGCGCATTTTGATCATATTTTTATAAATACTTTTATGTTTTTATTATGCTAAATCAAACATTCAGTCTGATTATGGGATAGAACATAAACCTTTTTATGACTCAAATATGATGAGTATATTATGATAAAAGGTTCCATGATTATTATCTTTAATGTTTTATTAGTCTGATAAATACTTTATGGCTTTTTGTGATCATAAAACCTTCCTACAGCCATGTCTGAAATGATGCTTGCCTTAGTTTAATACTTAATGAATGAATGAATGAAGTAATGGACTGTCTTAAAGATGAATTTTTTGAGCTAACCTTCTTCTCCAAGAAAGATGACGAGTTATTTTGTAGGTGCCACGATTAGAGGAAGGAATTTAAAATCCACTTGAAGAGTAGAAGGCCAAATCTACAAAGATTGGTTCAACAACGAAAGATGGGGAGACAGTTTCAAACTTATCCACCAAGCAAGAAGAATGTTCCAGGAATCTAGGCCAGGTGTCCTGCTATTTTTCAAATCCAGGATGATGGTGCTTTAAGTCTACCAAACCAATTTGACTTGGTCCTTGCATTGTCATTTGCCTCTTTAATCAAGTTAGTTGGATGTAATAAATACCTCCTGATTTATAAGGGAAGGTTGGTTAGTAGTTAGGATTAGTTTTCAATAAATAGCCCATTCTTCTTCAGAGAATGGGCTGGAAGATCTTGTCATTTGTAATACATTTTTCAGTATCAGAAATACAGTTAAGAAGGATTGTGCTATGTACTTGTTCACTTTAACTCAATAAATTTTATGGAGCTTTTCACCTAATCTGTTGATTACTTTGGCATGACCTAAGAGGGCCTACTTAGGAAATTGCTTGTACTTTCATTCTGTAGGTTAGGATAGCTGTAGTTTCTTTTGTAAAAGTTAAATGTGTCTATTCCTACAACAACAAAAATACATCACTGTTGACTGTTCCTGCAGCCACTAGAAACAAAGTAGTCTTACCTTTCAGTTTTTATTTCCAACAAGTTATTCAATAAAGTAATTCCAAAATTTAGAGTTCTAGCATTTTAGAGATCATGCATGTCTGGAAGTGTGGTTAGTGCATATATTTTGCTGTCCCATTTCAAGTCTACATCCTTGGGTTGATAAGTAAATGAGGTTCTTTAACAGATTATAGCTGCTTGTTGTGATGTCCAATCCCTAAGTTGAGGAATTCATATTCCTAGTTATCAAGTTGATTAAAGAACACTACAATAAACACTATGAATATGATGGTTGAAAATATGGAAAATTCTTATCAGGTAAGTATTGCTGTGGATCTAGAAGATGAGAAAGAATAAAGCCAGGTAGAGGGTGTTGGGCCGAGGAAAAGAACTAGAGCCAACCTGAAGAGGAAGGATGATAATATCCCTGTTAACATCTAGGAAATAAAAAAAGCAGCTTTAAATATGAACAATCTGGAGTAGGAGGTGGTAGGATATCTTGAGGAATCTGGCTTAGTGGCTGGACTTTCGTTGGGTTTTTGATGTGCTTTCTTTGGGCTAGTTCTTTGTCTTCATCTTTGTTGGCAACTTTCTATTTTTTGATTTGAACTGTTTCATGCTTTATCTTTCTCCTCTTTTTTGTTAAAGGGTTTTAGGACCCCTTCAAAACCTGCTTTTTCCTTAATAAAAAACACATCTCTTTTAATTGTAAAAAAAAAAATTCATTTTCAATCATACAAGTGGTTTCATTTTCATTCATGCAAGGGGTTTAATTTTCATTCATGCAAGGGGTTTCATTTTCATTTTCAAACATAAAAGGGATTTCATTCTCATTTTCATCAATATGAGGGATTTCATCATTATTTTGTTTTTGCATTGTTTCAAAATTAGAACTATTGATCTCATCAACGATGTGTGCAACTTCATCTAAATAACTAAGATCAATATTATCAAGACTTGGGTTTGAAGACATACCTGAATAAATTGTTTGAATATGTGCATTTTCCGTATCATTGGGAGGTGGATTCGAAAACATACTTCAAGTTGTTTGCATAGTGCTATTTTCATTTCATTCAAAGTTGAAGTTGAAGGCATAATTGGGTTTGTCTCCATAGTTGTATTTTCTTCCATATTCACCATCTCCATATTTGCATCACCTACATTCATTTCACCCTTCATGGTTTCCTCTTCAACATTCAAGGAACTAGATGCTTCCAAATTTTTCATTTGGAAAATCCTTTCTCTTCTATCCCTTTGTCTTTTTTCCTCCATTTCTCTATTTGCTTCAATTTCTTCAGATGTCATTAACTTTCTACATTTTTTTTCCTTTGCTTTGATCCCATGATTACCAAACCCTCTTGATAAAAGAGAAAAATCAGTCTTAACTTATTTTCCGATTGCTACCTCCTTTAAATATTCAAATAAAACTACATAATATGGAGATCCTTTCTTCTATAAACTTTGAAGTACAAAAACATCATGAATACATCCAAAAGTTCTCTTTTTCTAAATATTCTTGTAAACCATCCTTGTACTTGATTCCAATTCAGAAAATTCAACTTGCACTTGTATCTTCCAGAAATTTGAATAGAATATGCCTTGTCAAGAGATTGCATAAAACAACATTGAAACAAAAAATGCAGAAAATAACACTTTAAGATCGTACTACAAAAAAGGAATGTTGTAGAAAAAATGTGCTCTATCAGTTTTTTCCAAATGGGGAAAAAAAATATATAAGAAACACATGCATTATAAAATGCATATGTGTTGTTCTATTTTAGTAATGTGTACATGTTATATAATTTATACACATTTCCTTTATCCAATGAGTAAAGAGATAATGTGTATGTGTTATATAACGTGTACACATTTATTTTAAATAACGTGTACATGTTTTTAAAAATTTGAATTTCCAACCCACATGCTACCTCAATTTTAGGCTCAGGAAAGGCTTGGCAACTCGACCCTTAGCCTTTGACCTGCAACTAAAAAACTAAGGCATGTTCAAGATAAATGTCTAACTTTGGCAATATAGCTGATGGACTTTTTTCTCTGAATCAACCTATGAAATTAAAACCCATTATAGAAAACATTGTCTAATTTCCAAATATATAAGTTTTGTTAAGATTGGATTATATTTTCTATTTTTTAATTAATTTCTAAGCAAACTAGTCCATAAACTTGAAATATTAGGCTTTTTTGTTTTTTAATAACTTTTTTTGGTTAATTTTCTTGTAAAAACAATTATATGGAATCAATATTTAGATAATTCTCTACAAAATGGAAAAAAAGAATTCAATTTTTTTTTTAATTTAGGTCCAATTATGTTGTCCGTACACATTGATTTTTAAAAACAACAATTAAGGCCAATAAAAATTCAATAAAATAATATTCTGAAAAAAATTTCAAAAAAATCCTCATCAATCTTCATGTTGTTAGATATAATCCCTCGAAAGTAATTAGAAAAATACTTTTATTTAGATCAAAAAGTGTGGTTGTACACGTGCATGGTATGGTAAAAAAAATGACTTTTAAAAAGTGGTTTTTATACATGTCTATCAAAATTTAATTTATATCATCTGGGTATTTGAAAAAATTACATATTTGGAAAATAGATTCAAGATAATAAATTTCATATTACTAGCTTTTTTTAAGATTCATTATGTAAGTGCTTCAAAATCTCAGTCCAAGTGTGACAAATTCTGAAAAACATCAAAAACACTTCCACTTTTTGAGCTTTTTGTGGACCCAACTTCTTGCATCAACCCAAGAGATAGAGGTAGGAAGAGATATAAAAAGAGATAGAGAGGTAGGCAAAGAGAGAAATAAAAAGATAGAGGAGTTTAATATAGATACAAGGGGGGGGGGAGAGGGGAGAGAAAGATAGAGATATAAAGAGCGAGGAATGGAAATATAAGTATAGAGAGATACCTAATTGAACAAATCATGCTTAAATTTAATAATGTATGTTATGTAATACACTTGGATTATAAATTAAATTGGTATTTTATAATACAAGTATGTTATATAGTGTATTGGAATTTTGTAACATGAGAATGATAAATAATATGAGCTTGTGTTTTATACAAAATAAAATCTCCCACCTATTTTACCATGGAATAGATTTAGGAAACAAGCCTAAAGGCTTGTACTATTAATTTCCCCCCATTTCATGTGTTTTTGACCTTTAGTATATTTTTTCAACTTGCAATTCATCAAGTGTACACATTGTATAACAATATTTAATAAAATTACTATGTTGAGTTAATCCACAATAGTCTTGGATAAATTAAATTAGGAATTTGGCCTATCCTAGGCTAATAGATTCCAAGAATCTAAATCTAAATCCTATTTTTATGGGAACTTTCCTATCCAAAGTAAGAGAGGGTAATCCTTTTATCAATTCCCAACTATAAAGGTCTAGATTTACCCCATTTTTTTTAATCTTTGATTCTACATTATCTCTTTAGTATTTCATATCATTTAAAAATCTAGTCTACCACCCATCCTTCAATTTTATCATCAATTCCAAAAATCAATCATTCAAAGCTTAAATATTATCCTATGATCATCTATATATCATCATGCAAATATATAAAACAATTATCCAAGTATAAAATAGTGATTTTAATCCAAATTCATAACCGTACAAATCCAAAAAATCAATAATCTTGAAGTCTTAATCAATTAACATCCATCCAACCAATATTTAAAATTAATTATGTAACTCCAAGTCATCAAAAATTATCAAACTCGCAAATTTTTACCCAAAAAACTAACCATTTCTACATTATCAACTCAAAATAATTCTTGTAAAATCAAAATATTTAATATCCCAATTCATCACAAAACAATTAACTTCCTTGTATTTCATCCCTAGTCTCTATTCATCTAAACAAGTAATATAAAACTCTCCATACTACATCTTATCACATCCACCCTTGACCAAGGTCAAGAAAGAAATAAAACCAATCAAGTTTCACCCTTTCATTTCCCCTATCACACAATCAAAAGATATAAGGAAAATGGAACCAATTACTTACACACTTGGTATGCCTAGTAATGAAATATGTGATCATACAACCCAAAGAGAAACTTTAAATTGACCCTCATCACAAGAAATACACGATGAATACAAAATTATTGTATTTAACCTAAATATTCACCAAGGTTTCAAGAAATTATTAAAAATCAAGAGCACTAGATCTATTGGACTAGATTATTGATATGGATAAAGATCACTTCTTAAACCAATTAATTCAAAATGGGGCCAAACTTCTACCTCACTTTTATCTTTCCAAGATAAAATATCTAATTAGACAAGAGCCCATACCCATCATAACCACAATTGAAATTCATGGAAACACCTTCCTTTTTCACCATCCAATGATCCCAACATCACACATATACTTGAAGTAGTACTATTAACACACTAAATTTGTAACCTTTCACTATCAATATTCCAATTCTATCACTCATCATTTGTCCTCAAGTCACCCTTCCTAATACATATTCATAAATTTGAGTTAAAATAACCATAAGTTTAGACCATCAAAGAATTCATCCAACCACATCACATAACCCCAAAATAATTCATCATATTTAATTCATAAAACACAACCCCCTTAAACATATATTCCTTCTCACAACATTTCACAATTTCATCTATTACTTGAAACAATGCATACTTTCCCCAAACATGCATTTCTAACCTTCCAATATATTTACCACAAACTTCATCATAAATTCCTTCTAATTCATTATACTATCCTTTTTCAAATTCATGTATATCCCCCACACTTCATCATATTTCACTAAATCCAATCATCAAAAAATCCTACCTCTTAATAAACAAAAAATGAGTCTCTGTCACATTACATAATCACTACCACCACTCACCAACACAAAATATGCACCTTTGAATCCTAGCCTCATAAATTATTTTTCACAATAATGGCATGAGATGAAAGATATTATTAAGGGACTAAAATCAAGGAAACAAAACCAAAACATACCTTATATATTTAATGACATATGTCTTTATCCTTTTGATAGATTCATCACTACGATCCCCTTCCCTCAACAATTTGAAATTCCTGAATTTGATAAATACAATAGAAAGGGAGGCCCATGAGAAAATGTGAAGGAGTTAAACATGGTTTGTCAAGAATTTTCTTATAGTGAATTATATCTTATGTAAATTTTCCCTCAAATATTAGGATCCCAATATTTAGAATGGTTCATCTATCCACCCCAAGGTTCTATCTAAATATTCAAAGACCTATTTGAAAAATTTGTTGCATATTTATCATATAACGTCAAACATGAAATCACCATGTTATAATTGTGAAACAATAATAAAAAAGTAATTGTGAGATCTTGTAGGCATCTTGAAATAATGGATAAATCTTGCAAGAAAATTCCCATGGCCTATTCCTCATAAACAACTTGTCACAATATTTATCCAAAATATTTATTAGAAAATAGGATTCCATTTATAGGTCCAATATGAAAACTCTATTGATGAAATCATAGATAAAGGGGTCACTATTGAGAAGGATCTTATTATAAAAAGTGTGGAAAAAATATATAGAGAAAAAATACACAAATAAAAACTAATTATATAATGACAAACCTTGTTTTTGGGCCAAAAATAAAAATATAGTCAATATGTTGTTATAGATACAAAACATATTCAAAATGTATAAATGCTAATGCTATCATCATCCCAACATAATACAAATTTTGAATATTTGGACTTAAGTAAAAATTAATATATTTATTCCACAAGGAAATATTGAACAAAAAAACCATAAATGAAAATATAATGCATAAGGAAAACCCACAGAGGTGGTCTTTCAAAAATTGGTTTAACCAATATGATAAATTTTCCCATGACTAGATATTTTGATAAAAGGTCAATGAATATATTGAATATCATCATGCTAAGGTTCATAACACATCAAAATGTACGAAACTTAAAAACTACATCCAATATCTCATCAATATTAGTGAGATCAAAGTTGAAGGTCATCCAACAAATCCCTCAAATTATCAATTAGGTATGCACAAAGATCCACTCCCAAATCATGATAAAAATGATCCTTTCATGTACAAAAATATGTTGGAAATTCGGTTGTCATTTATGTCAAAGGAGAGTTAAAAAATGAAATGGATCTACTTATATGGAAGTATTGGTGTAGGTTGATGGAGTAAGGAGCATGTTTTTGAAATTGTTGCAAAGTTTCTAGAAAAGTTGCAATGTTGACATGAAATGTTGTCACTATTTTGCAAAATTTTCTTCAAGGTGTCTGAAGAGAAATCTATGGCTAGATTTGATATGGGTTTTTTGAGTGCTTCTCATTATATGGTCTACAGGTCTAGGAGTTGCATAATAGGCTTTGTAATGGATTATTTGTTCTCTTAGAAAAAAATAGGGTTTAATAGTTAAACCCTAAGGTTTACAGTCATGACAATTGAATAGGGTTTCTAATTTATCATTGACTATGTATAGGTGGTTCCCGGTTTCTTAAGTTATCACTTAAGCCATTAAAGTCATTGGTGTGATCAGCCCCCTTCTCCTAGCACTTTAGGTTGGTGGTTTGTGTGTGCATCACACAAACCCTTCACATCATTGTTTTCACTCATAACAACCAAGTCTTAACCATGATGTGCGATGTGCCTATGATGAATATCTAATGGTGCACATTCACGGTTCAAAATTCAATGGCTATCACATAGGTCCTTCACATTACACTTTAGAGTTTACATCTTCCCATGCATTGAGTGATATGTGATGAAGTTTGATCAATGATAGTGATCAAACTTTGTAGATGAGACGGTGCCTGCCAGCCCACGACATGTTTGGTGGGTTCAAGTTTATCCCAGCAAGATAGCAGGTTGAGGACACATGTATGGTGGGACCAATGTAGTGATAGGATCTGCAAGTGGAGCATGACATCATGAAGGACATGTGGCAGAATATTACTTGATTGATTTACATCATTGGTTTGAATTAGAATGAAGAAGGCCTTTGAGTGATGGGTGATGAATGGATGTTAGTGGAATATAACGTACATAGTGGATAGATGGCAGCCTCCCTGCTAGTTTGCTGGATATGGTGGACCCCTTGTCTTTTCCCTACGATAGAGTAGGCATGTGACATGTGTCCTGATGGGACCCAGTGATAAGCGATTGCATATGATGGAGATTGGTGGCTCAAATTTAAAGGAAGGTGATCAAACAGTGATCACTATATCCATTCAATCACTAAAATGGAAGTCAAAGGCTTATATGAAGTAGTGATGCACTAAGTGAATGCAATGGGATTTTAATGGCTGAGATCATTAGGTGAAGATTAGATGAATATCACTAAGGTTCTTTAGATAGCGTAAATATAGAGTGAAGTCTCTATCAATGTAGTGATATGGTATAAGGTCACAATGGCTATGAATACAAAGTGAATGAGATCAATTATGGTAATTTAAAGAAGATCAATCCAATGATCATATTTTAGAGATGGAGAGGATAACAAAGATCATTCAAAATGGTGGGATGCAAGGTCTGATCAATAGTCCAGATTTGAAACTAAAGATCTAGAATGACTAGAAGAATATTATGGCAGAAAAACCCTCATTCAAGTTGGTGGCTGATATAGTGAACAAATTTAATGTCTACAACTGCTCTAACTACCAGGATTTATGGTGATTTGATCATTTGGGTAGTGACATTTATACTATTGAAAAATACAAGATTAGATACATAGTATATGCATTAATGAACATAAACCCTAGATCGGTTACATACCAAAAATAGCATGTTACATAATTTGATGATGATGGTGTGTGGATCGATGCACACTTATCTTGCTAGAGAAGATTATGATTGAGGAAAACCATAGAAAAAGTTTTTGGATGAGTTGGAAGATGGTGCATTGCTTGAGGTAGTAATTTGAAGCTTGAGAGAGATAAGAAAATGGGAGAAGATTAAAAAAAATGTCTAAGTGTTTGTGTGTGTATGATGCAACAATGAGAGTTAGAGAGCCAAGTTGTAGACAAAGAAGGCACTAGTTCTGAATGAGTAGAACCCAAACAAAAATCAGAGATCTTTATTAGGGTTAGCATTTAAGAGGTATAGAGTAGAATATTGAGGTGAAAAGAGTACAAAAAAGTGTTGTGTAGTTGCAAAATAAGTTGCAACATTGAACTGTAATAGAATTATAATATCTTGAGTTATAAATTTGATTGGTGGGTTCCATTAGATAATTTGGTAGTTGCTCAATTTAGGGAGTGGGTGCTTCCTTGGAGTGGATTCTCCTAAAACAAGGGGAATTGTGTCCCCTTAGGGTTGGTGACCTTAAACATTGTATCTAAACATTTGATTGTGAGGCTGGATTAGGATAGTAGCTCCTAGCAGCATTTCTCACCGTGGTTTTTCCCATCTTGGGTTTTCCATATATATTTTATGTTGTGTGATGCTTTTTGTGCATGTATGTGTTTTTGAAAATTAAATTTTAATCTGCACATAAAATTATAAAAGGAATGAATCTACATAGTAGGATAAGGGCTAAATTATAATAGATCTATTGATTCAACCCCTTCTTATTAGATTGTTGTGTTCCAAATAAATATTCTTCCTATAATCACACCAATATCATCCAAAACACAATGTCTAATGATTCAATAGTTGGTGGAATTGAACAAGGTCATCCATAAGTTTCCACAAGAACCATAAAAATTCCTAGTTGTGTTGTCACTACTCACCACAATAGAGTAATTTTCTAAGGGGATTCATTTTATTCCTAACCATCTACCTATACATTCTTCTTAATAACCTTTGGAGGATACCTACCTAAATATCCATTGAGGAGCTTCTTTGAACCTCCCTCATTCATAATAAAATCCTATATTTTTCTTTACAAGAATCTAGGGCTGCAAAAAACATCAACCCTAATCAATTTTAAGCCATGATAGCACACTTACAATCACTACACCACTAAACATTCAAAAAAATATCTAGAAAATATTGATCTATCACACACCAAATCCCTCCATATCAAAGCTATTATCTACAAACATAAAATAAAATGAGTTCTTATAGATGATGGATCTGACTTAAATTTATGTACATTAAGATTAACAAGGTAGTTGGGGTATTTTAAGGAGTTTATGGATCCCAAAAATCATTATCATAATTAAATATTATGATGACACCAAAAGAGAGTTATAAGGAACCATAAGGCTACCCATATAGGCTAGTCCTATGAAAATGAAAACTATTTTTATTCCTCATACCTTTATCTCCCCTAAAATATCCTCCTTGGATGCCCATGGATACATGTCATGTAGACCATTTCTTCCACCTATAACCATTACATAAAATTTTCCCATAATGGTATAACAAGCCATTATTTTTAATCCTCAACCCTTCCAATTTTGTAAATTATTTTAAGGCACCTAGAATTACTCCTATCGTTTTCAAGCCAATGATATCACTCCTCTATCTCATCTATCAACATCTTACATCCTGCCTCACTCATGTCCCCTTCAACCTCCAAAATTCCTACCCTTAATATCAAGAATAAGATCATTATCAAAGGATGTGTAGAATATGAACTTCAAGGTTCATTTTATGTGGGTAACTCCCACACTCTCCAAAATCACATATTTGGTATCAACCTTATCATATAAAAACCCCATTTTCCATCTATTGCCTTAGTTTTTTCCAAACTCATTCTGGTCAGGTGTCATTGGGAAATTAAGAGGATTAGTAACCTTTTTCGGCTTTCGAGAAGGTTCTTAAAACCCTATTGAAACCTGATAATGCGTTCACAACATTGTAAAAATATGCCAATTTGAGGTTTTATAAATTATCTATTCCTTATTAGTTCTATGTCATATTTAAGTTTTGAGAACCCTTTCATCTTCCAACAAGGTTTTCATAACTAGTTCAAGAGTCAATGTGTATGTTTAACTTGATTTAATCATGCCAAATTATTTATCAATTTTCATTGGGAGGGTAATATTAAAGAGTATTTAAGGATTGAAAAAGGGTTGGTAGAGTATTTCATATTTTTTCATAGGTTTTTCAACATTTGTCAAAACCCGACAAGGTCCTTACAACCTTATCGAAAGCGGAAAATTTCATGAATCCCTCTTGTAAATGATTCTAAGTCACTAATCAAATCTTTGGATAAAGATTATTTTTAAATAAAAGTCACCATTTGAAGAAATTGAGAAGTTTTGAAACCTTTTTCGGAACTTGATGAGGTTCTCAAAACCACTCAAATATTTGATGGTTTCCAAGTTGTTGCTAATTCGAAATTCAAAAAATGTCAAAAGTAGGTGTCAAAGAGAAAGCTCACACACACCAACATTAAGACACATTTTATGTTTCATCTTTGATGCAAAGTAGGGAGGCAAACTGCAAATCATCACAATTTTGATCAAATGCAAACTCACTTTCACCCCTTACAACCCTATCTCATTAGCTCTTCACAATTTCATCAAATTTTCCTTGTAGCCATCCAAACAGAGAAATATGAGCATGTCTTCCAAAATACACCTCAAACCCACAAACTATTTATCATTTTGCATACCATTTAAGGCCATTTTCAACATATCCAAATTGTACCCACCTTTTTTTTTTGGAACATCAATCCCTAAAATAGACTGGTACGTTGAACAAAGCCCCAACTAGCCCTAATTTACAAAGAAACACCAGATTAAAGACCCTGCCAACCCTAAATCTCTATGCATAATCCTTTACCAGGTTACAAAAAATAAAAATCCACAACTTTCCTCAATTGGAACAAACAAAACCTCATGAAAATGAAAAACCCTTACCTTAGGCCAATCTAGGCTTGAAACAAGGAGGGTTTATTGGAAATATGCATTGCACACTCTCTCTCATCTTATCAAAACCTCAAACATGTCACAATGTGTCTACTCATGATTAAGAAATCGTCATCCAGCCTTTACCACAATTTTTTTATCAAAACCCTACTTGAAAGCATCATTTTTCAACTCAAAACTCAAGAAAACTCAACTAGTGAAACATCTTATCTCCTCCAAATGCCTTCCCTGCTAATGCCAAATCAATGAAATAAAAATCTACATCTAAGAGTGCCATTATACCAAGTTTGAACCAAATACAACAAGTGGAATGGCCTAGGTCATCATTTTTGCACTCTCAAAACCACAAATCTGGAGTTACAGACCACTTATAGAAAATTGGCTATAAAAATCTCATTTATCTATTAAATAAAGTCCCACAAAAACCAAAATTCACTTAACACATGTTTCTATCCATTTCAAGGAATATTTGCTAAGAATACTATAGTACGAGTTTGTATAGAACCCCGCAACAACATATTACCATGGAAAATATAAAAAATTCAATGAGAACAAAGTGTTTTTATTGTGTAAACTTAAAAAATGATTCACCCACCTCTGCCTCAAGGTCCTACAAGCATATTTATACTAAAAAGTCCAAAACTTACCCAAAAACCAACTCAAACTAACTTTTAAAATGACTAACCATTGGTATTCCAATTTTTGCATTTTTACAACTTTTACAATATTGCATTTTGACATCTTTTGCATAATTGACACCAACCTAACAACTTTACTCTAGCCACCCTAAAATGAATCAAGATACATAATAAATAGTCTATTATGACCTTATCAATTACCTTAGTGTCAATCACACCAAAAAATTGACTAAGAAACCATATTTACAAAACCTAACATCATGGTGCCCTTGCACCATACACCCAACTTGAAAAAGACCTCGAGTCCCTTTGAGGACTACATTGCAGCTTTTTCAACTTGATCACTTCATGTCTCTAACCTCCAAAAGATCTTTCATCTAGAAATCCTCTCCATATATTTAGGTACTAAAGGTGTGCATCATTCTTTGTACCATTGACCTTGTTGCCATCTTGATATTGCTCCAACCTTACAAACTAACATCCTCTGACCTTCCTCTCATATGAAGCTATTGCTAAATTGAATTTCTTATCTGTAACCTCACCTTTTCCAACTTTTTATTGGGTTACTTTATTATTTACCTCATCTACTTGTTATTGCCACTAACTTCAATTCACCTTGCCTTCTACCTTTAGTTCTTTCCTCAGATTTCTGGCCCCAAGAACCTCTGTCTGATCAGGTCACCAAACCTTTGTACCATTAGACTTACCAATCTTTGTCTTGATAGTATTAGACTACCCATCAACCTCATTAGCGACTAAAGGAAAAAGAACTATCCCTATCAGAATCTTATCATGTTTTCCTAACCCATCTTGCTTTCTCAAAAAAAATTCATCATTGACCTTCTCTTTCTCAGACTTTAACACAAAACCATCATCTTTTCCTTCCAACCTTGAATCATACTTCAAAATTTTTGTCCCAACATCTTCAAGCCTTGGAGTGGCTATCATCTCTTCTTGTTTGTCTTCCTAAAAATTTACAAATTCCTTCTTTCCAAACATAATTACCTTAGCTATCTTGCTTTGTTCTTTCACACCTTCTTGCAATGGAGTCAATGTAAAAGTATTCCCATCCTTCTCAATCTGATAGGTATTATCTCTTCCATCATATATGGCATGTCTATCAAAGTTCCATGGTCTTCCAAGTAATAAATGACAAATCATTGGAAAAACAAATTAC
This sequence comes from Sequoiadendron giganteum, assembly GCA_007115665.2. NCBI lineage: Eukaryota > Viridiplantae > Streptophyta > Pinopsida > Cupressales > Cupressaceae > Sequoiadendron > Sequoiadendron giganteum. The sequence continues at coordinate 558,066,167 of CM021101.1, read as the reverse complement.
AAAGAACCTTGTCTTTATATCCACCAATTTGAAACTCAACCAAGGCTTGTTCATTAACCAAAATGGACTGGTCATCATTCAACCAAACTACTCTATATGGTGTTTCATGAGGAATTTTCTCAAAATTTAGTTTATCTACCATTTCACTAGAAACCATATTGTAAATACTTCCTGAATCTACTACAACTTTATATACTTTACCTTTGCATTTATAGGTGGTCTTGAACAATGTCCTTCTTTAAGTCACCTCATTCTCCTTGGTTGCTTTCAATAGTGTTCTTCTCACCATTAAAGATTCTCCAACTTCAGGAGCAATATATTGCATTGGAGAGTTTACACTCTCATCTTCATCTTCTTGCACCAACTGTACTCTCTTTTCACTTCTCCTCTCACCACCATATAAACTAGAAGCTTGTTCTTCCTTGCACTACCATGCTTGATGGCCAAACTTATTGTAATGATAACACCTTCTTGTGAACCCACTAGATCCTCTTCCTTGAATTCCAAATATACCTCTAAATATTGATCTACCACCTCTAAAGCCACCTCTTTGATCAACAATTCATTCTTGGCCTTTGTTTGCATCTTCTTGGCTTTCATTTAATGGTATTGAAGTAGAAAATGAACCTCTTCCTCTTGAAGTGTTTACTTTGCCCCTAGTTTGCTTGTCTTGGCTTCTCTTAACCTTTTCTTCCACCCTTCCATTTGATAATACTCCTCAACTATTATTGGATTTTCTAAGGTTAGCTCATCTTGAATGTTGAATCTCAATCCAGTTAAATACCAAGCAACCTTTTCCATTTCATCCTCCATGTGAATTTCTCTTATGCTAGCTTGTAAAATTCTTCAATATATGCTTTAACACCCATTTATTTTTGTTTTAGACTTTGAAGTTTTCTAAACATTTGAATAGCATAATTAGAAGGAAAAAAATTACCTTTCATTTTGTAAGAGAGGGGGACCAACCACATCAAGGCCCCAGGTCATGGAGGGATGAGAGAAGTAGGCTACCCTAACTTACCTACATTTAAAGAAAGTGTTTGGAGATGCAGGATGAGAATGATGAGGACTATAAGGCCCTTCAATCATTTTGCCAACCTGAGATTCTAAAGGAGACTAGGCGAGTCAGTTTTCAAGTTCAACTCTGTGTCTCAAATAGTTCTTTGTCAGAGGATGGAAGCATGGTTCTAGGATGAAAGCGTGTTGCGTTGGCCTCTCTCAAGTGCACTGGCGACTGTACGACTAGAGAACTAGGGAGACAAGGTCTAACCACTAAAAAAAACTAACGACCTAGTTAATAGTTTCTAAGTGAATAAAATAGCACTATGAAGTAAGAAACATATAAAAATATATGGTAAAATAAGTAGATTAAGGTAAATGTGACAAGAATGATCTCACATAAAAGCTTCTTCCCCAGCTCGCTCTAAGATATCTCCACCTACACATTGAAGAGAGAAATTTTTGGGGGGCTATTTAGGGGTCTACCTCATGCAGACCCTCATTTTAGTGTTTCCACCTCCATAGACAACCAAGTTTGCAATGATGTAGAAATGATATTATAAAGAAGGAAATGCAAGAAAAGTACACAAAAACACTACAAAATAATAATGTGCTAACTCAACCAAGTAATAGAGAAGGAAAGTAGAGAGCATAGAGAAGGAAAGTAGAGAGCTTACCACCTCCATCAAGAGCGCTCAAGGATAAAGGGGGAGAAAAATGAGAGGAACTCAAGCCTTTTCTGCAATGGTGTTGTCCTACACTTGCTCTATTGAAGTGATGGAGTGATGAGATTTCTACAATGGAGTGCAAGAGTGTGCTTGAATACTTGAAGTGAATGCTAGAATGCTAGGAGAGATTGTGTAGAAGCCTGTATAGAAGTCTCTAAAATGGATGAAAGTGAATGAATTTGAAGGGAAGATGAAGAAAACGGCCATATTTGAGTCAGTCAGCCAAAGGGAGGCATTACAATTTGACTTCCAATGGGAAGTCTAACACCTCTGTAGGCTCCATTCATAGGAATATTCCAAGGAAATAAGCGTGCTACATGAGCATCCCCAATAGTTATTCTTCCACCGATGCTCAAAATAGACACCAAGTGGAAGGAGGACAATGAGATTGTGTGGAATTAATCCTTCAAATTTGGTTTTCTAAAGTGGAGAGGGGTAAAAGGGGAATTTACATTAGGGGTGAAAATTTTCTCCTATACATTTTTCCCCACTTTAGCGAGCACAAGTACTGATGAGTGCTTCGGTAAAGTAGATTGTAGAAGTAGCAGGGTTAGAGATGTATACCTGAACTGTCAAGGAATCAGACCATGATCTAGAAAACCCAAGAGTGCAAGACAAGAAAAGGACTTCATAACTCTGTGGAACTATGAAGCTGCAAAAATAAAGTGCCTTACAGGCCCACGAACTTGCAAGGAAGGTATCCTCCAAGAAATCTCACATGAAGGAAACCAAGGAAAGCACCTTACAGACCTACAGACCTGCAAGGAAGGTATCCCCCAAGAACTCTCGCATGAGGGAGATTGAGAAAAGCGGACTCCATAGAGTCAAAGTGGCGACATGTTTACTTATAGATAAAACACGTCAGGAAGTGGCCACACAAGACGTAGCATGGATACCCCCGAGCTAGATGCCATAGAAAAAACTTTTGAAGGGGTCCCTTGGGACATAATGTTCTAAAGCTAGTGCCTTCTTTCTTGAATTGATTCATCATCAAGGAATCCTTTTGAAATATTTTCACTTCATCAAGGAATTCAAAAGGAAGGATATACCCCCACGTGAGGGGAAGATCTAAGGCCTTCCCTCTTTGGAGGAAGGAGTCCAAGTTATTTCTTTACAAACCCATGATGAAGGAAACATGTTCCATTAGGGTTTCAAGTTGAGAATGTAATTCTAACAAATACGTGTGTGAAGATCATTAACAAAAGATTCATTGGCCATGAATGAATCTTTTGAAGATCAAGGCAAAGTAAAAGTGGAATTGTCACACATGAGAGGGACAACTCAAGAAAATAAGAGAGAAAGATAAAGGAAAAGAAAAAAGGGAAGGAGAACATGAAAAAAGGACATAGTGGTAGCCTGATATTTTGGGGTTAGAATTGTTCATATATATATATAAGTATAATTAATAGTATATAAATGAACTATCATCAACCCCCTACTATATCGGGCCATGTGAGGAATGCATGAGAAGACAAAGTAAAAAAATAAAAAATTGGGTCAGCATGGAAGGGAAGCCTAAATGCCCCCGACGCTTTACATCATCCCCAATTTTCCAAAATTCAATCATAGACATGGAATAATGATGATATAAATGGAGGAAGGTTTACAACACAAACACCAAACCTATATCCAAGCACCAATAATGGTGAAGAGGGTCATCCAAACACATATAGCACGATCACACAGGAACACAACACATCACACACACCTCTAATATAAAGGTAAAGAAGAGGAATCCCCCTAAAACTGGTCAATGAAGAGTTCATTAGCTTCCTACTCTAGATCATCATAGGGGGAAGGAGGACGAGCCTGTAATGATGGAATTTTAAGGGGAGGGGATTCCGAACCTCTCACAATAAGGGCTAAGGAAGAAGGATCACCAAGGTCTTCATCACTCAACTCTTATGGGTATAAGTGTTGGAATATGGCTTCTAATGTTGTCATTCATGGCAACCTAAAGTCATTCATCTGGTCCACAGTTTAGTACTTTCTCATACTAGAAGACAAAATGAAGAACAAGGCATCCCATTAAACCTAAGTCTATCGATCAATGTGTATTATCTGCTTATCAGTTCATGTTGCACATCTCATGGAAGATATTTGGGTATCTGGAATACCTTATTTTAGATTTTTGTGGCTACACATTCACTGGTGTACGATCTAGGAGATTCGATGCACTAATTTTATGATTATTTGTGGTAGAAGGCCGACCTGGCGAAATTAGTCGTTTTGGATGTTTAAGAAGTAATTTTTTAAATGTTTCTAAGTTTGAATATGTTTATTTGGATCCTCAATATGCTTTAACCGACTATGGGTGTTGTGCATAAAGAATTAATGGTGGATTTAGTCGACAATTGAAAAGTATTTTATGTTTTATGTAAGCCGACATATGAATGATCAAATCCTTGATTGCAGATAAATATATGAGATTGGTTGTATCATTTTAAGAAGCGAATGTGTAGTATGCGAAGTATATGAGTGTGTGGTGTGAAATTAAAAAGTATAGTGGTATGAATTCATTTATGCATGGATTTGTGTTATGAATTGCAGAGAAGAGCAGAGCAAAGTGGAGAATCAGACAAAAGGTCCAAAATCTGATCCATAAGCCTAACTGGAGCTATAACTTGCCATAAGTAGATGCTACTACTTCAGTTCAATCCTTTTGATGGATTTAGTCTGAAATCTTGTAAGGTAGTGAGCCTTTATACTATTGAGCAACGAGCTTTAGGCAATGTGCATGAATGCAATTGCATTCCCTTTTGTAAACCTTATAATTGAGTACTCAAATTGTGGATTAACCTCCACCATGGTTTTCCCCCTAATAGGGTTTCCACATAAAAATCCTTGTGTTATGGTGTTGTGGATGATTAATTTGTGTTTTTTCATCTTTCTTTGGTTTAATGTTGAAATGGTTTAAATATCAGATTAATAAAGTTTAGAATTGCAGAACACTGATTCACCCCCCCCCTCTTAGTGTTCCCTTGAGTCAAAAAGCTGGTATCAAAGCATCTAGTTCCTCAGAAGAATTTTAGTAGCTTGAGGTGGATCTTGGAATGTGATGTACTTTGATAGTCTTTAGTAGTAGCTTGTGGTGGCACTTGATGACCTTGGTCAGTGTAAAGAAAAATCTTGGGAATTGAAAGAAAATCTTAGGGATGTTGAGAAATTCATTCAAACATTGAAGGATCAGATTGTTAAATCTAGGGAAAAGAGGAAAGATATCTATGATAATATTAAGCATAAAGAAAGAAAAAAATGGATGATGCTCACCTGAATCAAACCTTGAAGGAAACAATTGAAGAATGTGAAAAGCTTGGCAAAAACAACGCTACCCTAAATCATGAGATGGAATCTATGGTGATGAAGCTGACTAAGTAGATTGAAGAAAGGAAGAAGAATGAGGAGAGTCTTGCCCAGTCCTTAAAATAAAGATCTGATGAATGCAAAAGAGTAAATGGAGAATTCATTCAGTTAGAAGTTAATTGAAACAATCCAAAAACAATGAAGAACTTGAAAAAAAAATTATTATTCTCAGGGATGAACTTGTTACTACAAATGAATACAAGAAGTTTAAGATTAGTTTTTTTTCACATAGTCTCTTTTGCACCAAAAGATCAACTTGTTAATGCCTGATACAACTGCTAGAGTTAACAGATCCATGGGAGGTGGTTAGTCCATGTCACAAATCCTGAGGGGAGCATTGACCATCTTCCAAAAAACTCCCCCTCAGCATTACCTGAGGGGATTCGAACCCAACACCTTTGGATTTGATACCAATTGTTGGAAAATCAAGGATAGACAACCAAGAGGGGAGTGGGGTGGATCAGTTGTTACATAATTTACACTTATTCAACTTTAATTAGCCTTTAATCATAGATTTGATAGTTAACAGTGAAAGCATAAATCAACAACACATCAGAGATACATGACCACCAGGATTTTATACTTGAAAACCCTGCTAGGAGAAAAACCACGGTGGATGTTAGTCCACAAGATTATACACTGTTAGAAGTATAATGAAAGAATGAATATGGAATGCACATGCATCCAAGCACACTTCCTAGAGCTCACTTCTCAAAGGGAAGGCTCAATGCCTTACATAAAACAATCAGATTAAATCCATCTGATGAGGTGGAACTGAGAAATTAGCTTCCACAAAAGCTTGATGATAGTTCTAGTTAGGCACAGAAAAACTTCTTCACACTTTGCTCAATATTCTTCACACTCTGCTCTAAAATCAAATGATCTTATCTTTATTCATAGATTTTTCTCATACACACTTCTCATGCACACTTCAAAATGAAGAAACAATCGCTCTTATATATCCGCTACATGAATTTAGATCAACAACTCTATTGGCCACAAAAAAGGAATAAATTACAACTGTCAGCCTCAATACATGAACAAATCTCAATGCACACCAACCTAAGTCGGTCACAAGATAGTGATGACCTAAATCAACATCCTTGAACATGCCAAGCAATAAAATATTAATTTATATTGATCCGCAACATGCTACCATTGAAATATCATCCACAAACATGAAAGCTTGAATACATAAAGAAAGATCTTAGATCACGAACACACCAATCAATGCGGATGTAGAAAACTGATAAAGAACAATCTAGAAACATCAGTGAACATCTTTGGAATGTACGCAACAACTCAATTCATTGGAATTGTAATTTCATCTTCCAGAAACACCTGCTACAGTAACTGAAAAATTGTAGGAACACTAAACTTCATAAATTTATCAATTCTTGATGTGCACCTCTGAAACTTTTGGAAAAAATACTAGATAGGATAAAAAAAAAACCCTTTAATGCATGCCTTCTGATCATCACTCTAACCTTCTCAGCTTCACAAAATGCTTGCAATATTTTTTACAATTTTCTCAATATCTTCGACATATATAACCTTCAATGCATTTATGATAATAGTGTTGACATCAATGACAACCACATATCAGCATCAAAACCACAATATCCAACAATCTCCCCCTTTGGCATTGATGGCAACACATGATGTGAAAAATATACCATCAACACAACTAGCTCTTCATATAGTACTCTTCTCTCCTTTTGTTCTACACTTCTCCTCCTTACAGTTCTCTCCCCTACAGTACAAGATTTTTCACATTACACTTCTCCCCCTTTGACATAAATGGAAAAGGTACACAAGATCTGAACCACATATAATTTGAATCATTTGACTACTCCCCTTGAGTAGCAGCCACCATAACATCAATTTGAAACAAGATCTGACTATAGATGCACAGATTAATACAAATAATTGCATCTTAGTTCAAATTAGGAGGGGAAATCACCCCTAACTTGCCTCTAAGATACTCAAAATAATCCTTAGGAAATGGTTTAGTAAAGATATCTGCAATTTGTTCCTTTTTAGGCACATGTTCCAATATGACCTCTTTATCACTCACTTTGTCTCTCAAAAAGTGATACTTGATAGATATATGTTTTGTCTTTGAGTGTAGCATTGGATTCTTAGATATGTTTATGGCACTTGAATTGTCACAAAATATAACAATAGGCTCATCATACTCAACTCTGATATCTCTTAGCATCTGCTTCATCCACAATACTTGGGTATATTTGTTTGCAACAACAATGTACTCTACCTCAGTAGTAGATTAGGAAATGGAGTTCTACTTTTTACTTAGACAAGACACCAAATTCTTCTCTAGGAAGAATGCACCACCACTTGTACTTTTCCTACCATCCACATCTCTTTCCTAATCTACATCTATAAGTATCTGAAAATTCTCTTTATTGCTGTCACATGTGATTCCTTTGGATCGGCTTGATATCTAGCAACCATGCACACAACATTCATAATGTCTGGTCTGGTCTAAGTCAAATATAACAATCCACCAATCATTGACCTATATCTTGTTTGATTAGTCTTAGCAGAATCATCATTCTGTGTTAGTTTGCATCCAGTTACCATGGGTGTACCAAATGGCTTTGAATATTCCATACCAAAAATTTTTTGTAACTCTCTTACACATTTGGACTAAGAAATAAATATTCCATCATCTAACTAAGTAATTTTCAATCCCAAAAATAATTTTAGTTCTCCTATCATTGACATTTCAAATTAACTTTTCATTTTATCAACAAACTTCATGCATAAGTCATCATCACCTTCATAGATAATTGTTGTGCTTGTTGCACACACGCCCCGTTCGGAACGGGGACCCTCTCTTCCCTATTTTGCTTTCTAGGTCCTTTTTGCTTTGCCTCATTCTACGCGCCCATTTTTGCATCATAAGGGGTCAACATATTCTCAAAAGTTAAATTTTAAGTTGACCAACTTGACACCCCTTTTTGAAAGTGTTAAGATTTTAAGCCTTTTCGGGTTTCCCTTATCTGTCAGCCTCTCTCACGTCCATGACCCCTCTCGAGCCTGGACCCTCAGGTTTCCCCCTTCCGCTTTCCATTCTAGCTTTGTCGTTTGTGATGGTCGGTGTCCGATGTCTCTCTAGCTTGCTGGGCCTGACCTTCCAGGATTCCCTTCCCGAGTTTCCTCTTGGACTTCGCCGTTCCAAACGGACACCAGCTTCCGTCTTCCTAGACCTCAGACCCTGGGTTCTTTCCCGCCATTTCGACTTAACACAAAGCAGATTCTAAAGTGGTTGCAGGTCGACGTCTTTCCAGCCACTAGGCTCCGAATCACCCACCACTGCTCTGAAAATTTGAATTCACCAACCCCGCTTGCCACCATACAATGCATTTAAATGTGACATTAATTGCGTTTAGGGCTATATAAACATGTTTTTTCCTATCATTTTCACATGACAATGAAATATTCGAAAGCTTAGTGATGCCCAGCATCTTCTGCCTTTGTGCCTAAAATCTCACTTCGCTATTCCCCGTGAAATCCGGCATCGAGCTTCCCTGGGATTTGAAGGTAGGTCTACCACCACACCTACCTTCCGTTCTTTTTAAGAATTTAAATGTAAAGATCAAGTAAGGTTGAAATGAATTTGAAAAATTGGTAGTGTAGTACCCCTGGCTCAAAACCCACCAATTAAAATCAATGAACACTGCACAAAATCATCAGAATTTAACCCCGAAACTTGACCTTTCTGTCGCTATTCTTTGGAACAGGTGACTGCCTTCCTCATGCTCAGACTTGTCGATGACAGTTACACAAATTTGAACTTTGAAAAGCGACAGTGAATGAACTTGCCTCGAGTCTCAGCCTCTAGATTTCCTCTCTCGGGTTTCCATTCTACCCCTGCCATTTGAAACGACCTATCTTGAATTTCTTCCCGAACCTCAAATCCCAAGTGTAGCAAGTCCATTAACAACTTGCAGAGGAAAATCAAACCATTCGAACTCACCTTAGACTCCGGCGTTTGGATTTGCATCCTCGGATTTTCGTGTCTATGTCGCCATTGTCAATGACAGAATCCATCCATCTTTCCAGACCCCAGACCCCAACGCTGCAATCTCCGTCTCAGAACTTATTAGAAAAATAGCGCGTCCAAAGTATTCTTAGACCCCAACCTCCGAAATTCCATCCCCATAATTTTGTGTAGCTTTCGCCATTCCGAACAGCCGTCCTGGGACGTCTTTCGTTGAGCATAAAATCTAAGCGGAGAACTAATGACCAAACTCCTTTCAGACTCCAGACACCAGAATTCCGTCTCTGGGATTTTGTTCCGCTATCGCCATTTCAAATGGCCAAACATGAATATCTTTCCAGCCTCTAGGTCTCGACCCTTGGTTCGCAGCGGGGCTTTCCCAGCTCTTGAATTTTTCTCCAGGGATTACCCTCTGAACTTCTATCCCTGGATTGCTTCTACATTTCTCCGTAATTGCTTCCTGGAAATGGAAATCCGAACTCCGACGCTTGGAGTTCCTTCTTCCTTGCGCTATTTCAAATGACCTTCTTGTAGCTGAATCTGAAATGACTAACTGAGGGCTTAGATGAGCTCCAAATCCAAAATGAACTTCGACCCACTTCTTAAAATTTTCATCTTCTTTCACACTAGCCCTTCATCGATCAAATCCAAGATCAAAAACATCATCAGGAGTTCTATGCCTCGTTTGCTCTTCCACACAACATTCTGCCAAGGGAATTCTGGCCCTGGGAACCCAGATTGCCTATTTTTCTTTCTTGTGATGTTTTATCAATTGTTAGTCATTTATCAAATGTGAATGACAATTGCAGAACTAAATTTGATGTGCAGGGAGATGTCCAAGGCCATTTTTCTATGTTTAATGTTATGATTCATGTCTCTTTGTGTAGGATTTATGGAATCCAATGCAGAAACCTTCGGTGCCGCCAAGGAAAAGGGAAAGGGAACTGCCAAAGCACCTTGAGGCAAGGAGGATAAGGATCAAATGAAGTTCAAGTTCCAAGGGGTGCCATTGCACTCTAGAATCACTACTCTTTGGAGAGACATCATAGATACCAATATCGGGCATGTCGATATTGATGAATTCACACAGAGGGTCAGGATGAACCCTGAAATAGAGAATGCAAATTTAATCAAGAGCAATGGACTCGCTAAGGCTGTAGGCTTCCCACCAGCTTTGGTGGCCCTCGAGCTGGTATTGGAATGCCAGGAAGCGTATCAACCCCGGACTAGAACCATAGTGGATAGGGATGGAAACATTCTTGCAGAGATGTCCCCTCTTGGGATAGCTACAAATTTCCACATCCCCGCCTTTGAGACCATGGAGACACCAACTATGGAGGAATGCAAGGTGTTATGGGAACAAGATCCTATGAGGTGCAAAAAACTAATCAATCAATACTGGTTGAAGGATAAGTGGGCCAGTGCTGGAAAGGTCCCACAGGAGCTCTTTCGTAGTGATTTCTTCGAGGATTATCATGACATCGTCACCTTGCTAAGTAGAGTAATTGGTCTTCCTATTGCGGCCTTCTTCTACGAATGGATGTTTTACTTTATGGAGAAAATTCTCTGTGGTGACATTGCCTTTGACTGGGGAGAAATAATCAGCAATTGCTTCCACGAGCAATTTATCAAAGTGAAGAAGACGTCTTAGTTCTACATGATGTCCTACCTGGTTTATTTAGGTCCCAACCAGTGGCATTATCAATGACTCAATGCACTACCCAATGTGGTTCCAAGGAGGGAGATCAAGCCTTATGACAGATACCCTTAGTTGCAATACAAAAACTTCAAGAGGGATTACTGCAGGGTGAATGACGCCTTCATTGCCTACATCATCCGACTCCTTGGAGGGGATTTTCAGAGAAGAGTATCCCATAGTGTGAGAGCCCTCCTTAGGCAGTATGCCTTCTTATACATACAATTCCCCAAGTTCACATACATTCGTGCCCAAGGATTCACGAAAAGGCCGAACAAGCTGCCCCAGTACCCCAATGATCGGATCATTCTATTAGAGCTGACCTGGCAGCTGTGCCACATTCATAATATTATAAGCAACAAACATCTGGTAGGGAAACCTTACCCTATCGACCTCAGCCAGAGGATGTATAATATCCATACCTCCCAATGTGCAGGGAATTTAGAAAAAGAGCTAGCCAAGTACCACTTTTGACAGTGTACAACTCGACCACGAATGGACCCCTACGGTCATATTAGAAAAGCATTGGGACCTAAGTATGCCCACCTCCACAATGTTGAGGATTTATGGGCCAACTGCAAGGATGATCTTGAGGTGCGGTTGCGGCACTACATGCTAATGACTGCCCTCTATGTGCGAAGGGTGAACTTGTGTGCGGTTCCAGACCAACTTGAAGAGGATGAAAGCATGGTGATTGACCCAAGATATAGTGTTGTCACCAACCTGTCGTTGCCTATGTTTTATTGGGACGAGTGAGAGGATGATAACCTTGACATACTCACCAAGCCTGTGGAAATTTGAACGAAGGCACGAATCAACTAGCAAGTGGCATGACTGAAGCAACATGGAATTGCCTTAACATTCAAGGGACTTGAAATTGAGCCAAGTGGCTCTAATGGTAGGATGTCTTCTACAGCAATTGGGGAAACTTCCAAATCCCCACCATCTGTTAAAACAAAAAAGAGAAAGGAAGCTCCCATGGAGGGGCCTAACCCAAAGGGTTACGCTTGAAAGACTTCGGAGGGCGAGCCTTCCAAGAAGAAAAAGAAAACGGTCGGGGTTGTTGAGATGCCGGTCATACTTGAAGTTCCACTCCTTGAGGGCAGAGAGGAAGAGTTTGACCAACCAAGGTTTGCATCTACTGCAATTACTATTCCTATTACCACTATCCCACCTACTTCACTTGCATCTTTTGCTTCCTCCCCACCTGTAGTGGAAATCTCTATCCACCTCGCCTCAACTTCTCCAATCATGCAAGTCATATCGATGGAATTATCCTCTGCCATGACCTTGCTAGTCTCTTCTTCTTCTATGTATCCTTCCCTTCCATCTGCTTCTATTGGTGTAATGCCTACCCTCAGTCTCCTAGAATCCTTCATAAAATACATGCAAAATGTGCCATTCGAGCTCTCAGGGATGCTTATGAGTTGAATAGTACAAGTTGCAATAGACCAGGCTATGGCTAATGCTCCAGCTCCCCCTCCCCCAACCAAACCACCAAGAATAGAGGTGACAATGCAAATATCCAATGAGCTTGAGCAACAACAACAAGAGGTTGCAAAGGGGCCCAAGGATGAAGAATTTGAATATCACGAGCATCTGATGTTTGAGCATCGATAGATTGACGAGGTGGCATATGAATCCTCCAGTGAAAGCATCGAGGAGATAGACACTGAATTAATCTAGGAAACACATGATCCAAAGCTCGATGCCAAATGGAGCAAGCAACTTAAGGAAATCAAGGATAAAGAAGCTAAAGATTAGCTTATGGTTGAAGAAGAAGTTAATGCTCTAGAGACTGAGGCCAGTGGGTCTCCAGCTAAAAGATAGGGTCGAACTCCAGAGCATGAAGAGATATCCCCTTATGTGAATGAGCAAGAGGATAGGCTCAAGGAACATGAACACAATCATGATAAAGAGAAGGATGTTGAAAGAGAAGATCCCTCTTACAAACAATTTCCCAAGTCTCCTGCCAAGAATATGATGCTCATATAGGACTCCGATGAGGAGGAGGATGCAAGAACTGAGAAGGAGGCCCTTGTCATTAGAGCCACTAAACTTGGGATGAAGGGCAACAAAGACCAAGTTGAATCACCCAGGGGAGAGCTCCAAATGCCCAATTGGCTAGGGAAACAGCTTAAGAAAAGGACTCCCACCTTAAAGGATCCTAAGGAAAGGCTAGAAGCCATACTAGCCAGAGCACAGATAAGTACCAAGAAAGAAAAAAGGCCAAAGATCAAATCAAAAGTAACCATGGATGCCTCCGGATCCAAGGCAGTACAAATAGAAACACCGATAGTTGGAGAACAAGGAGTGACTTATAAAATCTCCACTATCAACTTGGGGTTGGCCATGAGAGAGAAGAAGGTCAACCACCTCCAAGAATCGGTCGCCACAGTGGTGCACTTTATCTAGTAGGATAAAGTTTCAAAGGAAGAACTCAAACACAGGTGGCTGATCTAATGGCCTATATGTACTAGTGGTCGTCCTTGGATGAGCAACCCACTATGTCATCATCCCCACCTTAGTTGTTGTCTCAAGAGTAGTTCAATAAATTGGAAAAGAGGAGGAACTTGGATAAGACTACAGAAAACTGGTTTTGGTAGGTCATAGACATGGGAAACACAGACATCAACTTGGCGGTCCGAACCGCAAATAAGTTCTTGGAAGTGCAAAGAACTCTTGAGGGTACAAGGAAAGTCTGCCAGGGGTTCCCAAGGAAGTAAAAAGCAGGCTACCCAAAAATTGAGGCCATACTCACGTTACCAAGCGAGGTTTGGGAGAAGGACCTTGCCCTCAAAGATGATGACCACTGGGTAGTGGATGTATGGAAATGAGATTTTGATCATTGGAGGGGAAAGTTGGAGCAGATTCTGGAATGAGTAATTCTGGATATCGAATGGGTCAGGGAGGCTAGAGAGGATTTCACTCAGTACCTCAAGCTACTGACGGGGTACGATTTGCTCGCTGTTGAAATTAATCCAGAGAGCATAAAGCCACACTTCTTAAAGAACATGGAAGATGGGATTTCGGCTGAAGTCACCATGAATTTCATGAGTTTTCCTGCTCGAGGCTTCACCTAGTCTAAGCTTTTTAGAAGGAATGCTACCAAATATGATGATGACTGGAAGAAGGTCATTAACAACTCCCAAGAATGGAGCTACTAGGTGCTACGATCGGATATTATGGAGGTGGAAAAGCTTTAGCTAATGATCTTGAGCTTCGTGGAGTATGCAACTTTGAAGAAGCATGAGGAAAACCCTATCATCAATGGAGAGTTCCTAAAAGAGTAGCTACAACAAAGGGAAAATAGCGAAAGACAAAATTGCTACAGTGCTATCACTAGATGACGAAATAGGGAAAAGACAAAAGGTGTTTTAAAAATGTAAAATATTTGGGGGTAGGTGAAACCCTAGTGTAAAGTGAATCTTGGCCAAAAAATAAGAATCGAATCTTGGCCACTCATTTTTATTTTTTAAAACTATAAATAGGGCTCTCCTTCTCTCATTTTAGGAGAGGAGAGCTGTTGTAAAAACATTATGTAGAAATAGAAAGCAACATTGCATGATCTATGGGTGTTACTTTTGAGTTTTCTCATTATGTGTGCATGGTTCTACCTTCCAAGTTAGTTTTAGTTGTAGTTTCTTGAATGGAAGTGGTAATGGTGATTGTTATTTCAGTATTTGATGAATTTCCAGCCCATAGTTTTGGCACTTGTTGATGACAAGCTACTATGCAAAGTTAGCCTGGGCTTCTTTATTTGATTGCTGCAACTTAGTTCACTTGCATGTTCATGTTGTGTGTATGCAAACTAAAAATTTGCAATCCTTAGAAGATTGCACTGGTTTTTTGTAACTGTAGGATCCTCTTGGCCAAGCAAAACCTAGTTTAGGGAGTTTGTCTACTGTAGTAGCCTCCATGATTATTGTTCATTCATAGTTTGAGATCCAGGAACCATGTCTCTTCCCTGCCCTTTTTCCTTTTTATTAATAATTAACCTTAGGCAAGGTTCATTGCACATTATAGAGCTAAATCTGATGTTAAAATGGAGTTCTAGACTGCTGTTTGAACTTCCAGCAAATGCTCAGCAACTCTCCCATCTTAAGAACTCCATTTGCAGATCCAACTTCCCCACTTTGTAACTCTTCCATAAGCCTGCCTTATGATTCCAAAAAATCACATAAATCAACTGAGAAATTCCAAGCACTGTCAAGACCTGACATCTGAGAGACCTTGGGATAGTGTTCTGCAATTTGATTGTGGAAGATTTTCTTTCAAGAGAGGTAATCACCTATGCATCACCTGTGTTGTGAAGAGCATAAAAAAAACATCAACAATAATGTCATCAACAAAGACTTCAATAATCAATTCTTTATCCCGATCCAGTTTGAAATACAAATTATTGTCAGCAGTACCTTTATTGAATCCAATTTTCAACAAGTATTTATCCAATCTAGAAGAGCATGCTCTAGGGGCTTGTTTGAGTCCATATAGTGCTTTCTTCAATCGAAAAACCATGTATTTTTCATCAGTCAGTTGAAATCCATCCAGTTATTCAAAATATACTTCTTCTTCTAATTCACCATTCAGGAATGTTGACTTTACATCCATTTGATAGGCGTTGTAATTCCTTAAAGTAGCATAAGAGAGAAATAATCTTACAACTTCAATTCTAGCACCAGGGGAAAAAGTTTCTTCAAAATCAATACCTTCCATCTATGAGTATCCTTTACATACTAGTATTGCTTTGTTTCCAACTACTTCACCTTGCTCATTCAACTTATTTTGAAAGACCCATTTGGTTCCAATTACATTTTTGTCTTGAGGTCTAGGAACAAGAATCCAAGTATCATTTTTCTCTATCTGCGTCAATTCTTCCTTCATGTTTTCCATCCAATATTCATATTTACATGCTTCATTGATATTGCTAGGCTCAATGTTGGATATTAGATAATATTCTTTAGAAATTCTTCTTCTAGTATATACACCTTTTCTCTTCTCTCCTATGATCTGACTTTCAGAATGACTTCACTTTACATACCTTGGAATTTTGGGTTCTTTTGTTCTTTCTTCTACATTTCCACTATCTTCTCCTTCATGATTTTCTTGATTCACCAGAACATTTTGAGTTTGATTCTATGTCTGTGTATTCTTTCCATCATTAGTATTGTATTTCTGGTCATCTAAATCATATCCACAATACCTGGATGATCTGACAGTATCTTTATCAACTTTGACATTTTCACTTTCAACCATTTTCTTCAATCATTTATTGTAACACTGGTATGCTTTACTCTTAGTAGAGTAACCTAGAAAGATTCCTTCATCACTTCTAGCATCAAAATTTCCAATATCTTCATCTTTCTTAATATAACATCTACTTCCAAAGATTTTTAAATACTTAACAGTAGGCTTATAACCAAACCATAGCCAACTAACATCAACTTGAGCAATAAAACAACTTTCACTAGTAACATTTAAATGAAAAATATTACCTCTTGTCATTGTACCTGAAGCAATCACATTTCCTAAGCTTCTCAATATCCTACACTTACCATCTTTGAATTGAAGATTGTAACCTTTGTCAACCATTTGTCCAATACTCAACAAATTGGGCTTCAAACCTTCAACATATAGGACATCATCAATATTACATTTACCACGAAGAGAAATAGTGCCTTTGCCACAAATCACACCAGCATTGTTATCTCCAAATCTTACAACACCACCATCATATTTTTCCAAGCTTAGAAATTTTCTTTTGTCACCAGTCATATGATGTGAGCATCTATTTTCAATCACCCACTCATCTTTCTCATCAATCCTGGTTGCAAGAGCTTTCTCAATATTCTAATTACTAGTTGATTCAGTGGACACCTGACCATTTTCCTTGATAGCAATGAATACCCATTCATCTTCATTTCTAGTTTCTTTATTAGGTTCATCATCAGTAACACCTTCTTCAACATCATAACATTTCTTTGGAAATCTAGTTTTATCAAGTTTTTACTTAGAAATTCTCTTAGGAAACCTTGATGCAAAATGACCTATCTTACTGCAAGAGAAACATTTAATAGGAAACTTTCCCTTGTACTTACCTTGTCCTCTGGCTTCTCTTTTCACAATTAGTTGTTCCAATTATTCTAGCTCTCTTTCTTCATCTTCAATTAGTTTCATTTCATCTTCATACTTGAATGTATTCTTGGAGCTCTCTCATGGATCATATCTTTGTTGGATTTTTCTAGATATTGTAGCTTTGAATGCAGATTTTGTCTTAGGAGAAGATTCACCAAATTCACTCAACTTAAAGGGAATTTTTTTTCCAATCAGCATGTCTCTTGTTACATTTTTTAATTTCTTGATCTCTTCAATAGCATGACCTTTTGTTTTGTAAGAAGTAGGCATAGATCTAAGTATTTTAGCCACAACCTCATCTTCTTCCAAGATTCCACCGGCACATCTAATGCCCATCACTAGTTCATTTATCTTTTGCATGAAAGAAAAGATATTTTCATCTTCACTCATCTTCTTGTTCTCCCACTTGCCTTTCAGAATTTGTAGCTTAGAAAATTTCACTAGTGCATCTCCTTCATACAATGTTTTGAACTTTTTCCAGATCTCATGTGCAGTCTTCAAACCTATTACATTTGTCATCTCTAAATTTTTCAAAGCACTTAGCAATAATTCTATAGCCCTGGTATTATTTTCTGTTTCTTTGGTCTCATCAGCAGTAGAGGGACCATTATGAGGAATAGTATATGAATTCTTTGTAATCTTCTATAAAGGCTCACCAATGCACTTTAAATGACACTCCATTCTAAATTTTCATAGAGAGTAGTTTGTACCATCGAATCTAGGATTATCCTTCTTGTATGATCCCATCTCATATCACCTCAAGATATTAAACTTCTTCAGAGGAACTAGCTTTGATACCAATTGTTAGCCCATAATTGCTGTTGCACCAAAAGATTGACCTGTTAATGCCCGATACAACTGCTAGAGTTAACGGATCCATGGGAGGCAGTTAGTCCATGTCACGAATCCTGAGGGAAGAAATGACCATCTTCTAACATATTTCTATTAAGCTTGATGAGCCGACTCAAGGACAGAAGAATGCTAAAGACAATCGAGGTCTTGGATATGGGAAAGGAGAAAGTTTCGGATCTGGACAAAGAAATTTCAAGTAAGGAAATCAGAAGAACAAAGGTGGAAGGTATCTGGTAAGACAACCTAATGCTCAAAATTTTAATGGATACTATTTTTCTTGCAATAAATTCAGTCATATGGGTTCTTAGTGTTGAAGTAAAATGAAATCAAGTAATTCATCATTCTTTGGTCATTGCTTCAATAGCAAAAAGTTTGGTCATAAATAAATTGAATGCATAAATGTGTCAAACTACTTTGTCAATAGAAGGAATGTGAATGTTATACCTGTGGAAGAATTGGGCATATTGCAAATCAATGCAGCTCAAGAAAAATCAATGGAATGATTGGTTTGGACAAGTAACTACTGTGTGTTACAATTGCAACAAATACAATCACATTGCAAGATTTTATAGAAACAAAAATGTGGGTAAAAGAGGTCTGATATACAAAGACAAAAATACACAGAAAAATGATAAAGAAAAAGGGAAAATGATTGTAGATAAAATAAGAGATCAGATGAAGAAGACATGGGTAAAGAAGAATGAATCTGATGTTGGAATTAGCTGTGCACTAGAACCTTCTTCCGATAATTCCATTGAAAATTGATCTCAGGCCATTGGCCTAGGGGATGTTTCTCAAGAAAATCCTTTTTCCCCTATCTGTAAGATGGTACCAGATCATGATAATTTTGTGAAAAGGTGCATTAATGATCTACAGATGTTTTGGAAAACACTCAAAAGGAAACTTAAAGAAATAATAGGTTTATAGAAGAATTTTTCTCTCACTATCTAAGAAAACAGAGTATCCATAAAACCTAGGGCAAAGGCATTTATTACAAGTTTGTGAACTATAAAATATAAGTTGTAACTATCATTTTTCACTTTGCATCTAAGAAGAGAAGGGGGAAAGAGGTCTGCAACTGAATCTTAAAGGATTAAAGTTAATTCGACGACGAATCTTGAAATCAATCAGGTATTTCAGTTATATTCAAAATTTCCATATATTTTGGCATACGATTGTATGAAAGGGAAAAATGGAACAAATTAAAGGGTCAATAAATTTAGATGAATACAACAGTGAAAATATTAGAGCCATAAGATTTTTTTTGTCTCCCGATGAATTGAAATGGGTAAAAGAAGCCAAACACAAGAATTTGGACATTTGAAACGAGTTTCCCTATTTCGAGAACATGAAAATCGTTAAATTCATTTTGAGAAGATTGAATAATGAAATTTTGGTTCTGGACAAACCCTACATCATTTCTAAATAAGTAATTTAAAATATAACTGGATTATGAAAATTTGGGGAGATACCAAGAAAGAAATCCATCTGAAATAAAGCAGTTGAAACCCTAACCGGAGTTATTGGAGATCAAAGGGCATTGATAATCTCGACAATCAAAAACTTTGTGACAAGGTACATTGTGCATGGTGTATCATATAAAATATTTTTCAGGAACAAAGAATGAGCAACTTCAGCTGGTGTAGTCTAAATCTCACACAAAATGATAATGGAAGGTCAAGACTTTGACCTGTGCAGTCTGTTAAAGGATCAACTGATGGAAAATGTGCTATTAAAAAAGGAGACAAGTTACCCTTTTAGGTTTGGTACTCTGGTCATATGTCTGGTAATTTATTTTTTGAATTATTTACTAATGAATAACAATGTGGTGTGGAAATTAAATGAACCGGTGTGCAAAAAAATATATACACTCTAAGAATTTGGCTAACTATGATCAAGAATTTGAAAGTTTCTTTAAGAGTTTGCTAGAAAATTTTGGCTCAGTTGGTATTTCTCTTCCAGTAAAAACACTTGAAGTTGGTTCCTCTTCCGATAAGATGGAGAGAAAGAAGAAAAGAGAGAAATAAATTGGTGTTTGTACTCTTCCAGAATGCAAGATTTTGAAAATTGAAGTAAAAGGAAAGGAACATGAAATTATGGATATACCAGATGAGGAATCTGATGAAGAAACTAAGGAAATATAGGGAAAAGATCAAGATTTAGCTAGATCAAAACAAGAAAAGGAAATGACAGAAGCAAGTGAAGAAGAAGATAACTTGACAAGAGAGAAGCTACAAAAGCTTATTCACAAGGAAGGTGGAATGCAAAAAATTGCTCAGTTATGGTCTATCAGACCCTTAGATGATCAGGATATGATTTGAAGTGTACTAAGTGCTCATATTGTACATAGTCAGATCAAAATGGAGAATTTGCAGAATATTTTACCTGAAGAAATGATTGAATGCATTAAGGAAACCCTGGACTCTGAGTTTCAAAGCAAAGAAGGAGAAGTAATATCTCATTTGAAGGAACAATTCAGTCTATCACTCACCAATTTAAAAAAGAGGATGAATGAGCTGAGGCAATGCATAAGTGAGGAAAATAACATCTAGAACTATTGCATACGTTGGCCTCATGCAATTGGGAAATACAAAGACAAGTTGGAGCAAATTGAAACAAAATTGAATGGGATTGGAAAAAGCTTTGATATGTTTCAGGATCAGGATGGAAAAATAAAGAAAAGAATTCAAGAACTTCAATCTGAGCACACAAAAGTTCAGTTCACTAAAAACAAACTTGTAGACACTTTTTGGAAAGTGAAGGACCTAACTGAATGCAAATTGGAATAGATGGTTGAGATACTGAGGAAAAGTGAAAATTTAGAAGATGCGATCACAATTTCGAAATCCCTCACTGAGATTCTAAATAGGACATCTAAGAATAACATTATGATCATAATCATTGGAATTTCTATAGATGCATGGAAGAAATTCCTCCCGAAGATGAAAGAGAATCACAAGATAATTTTCTAAGTTGTAGTTGTTCTTTTGCAAAATTTTGAATGAATTTTGAAGTTTTGGTTATATTTGAAAAAGGGGGTGAGAAAGAAACACATGTTATGTCAATTGTTTTGTCATTTTTAGCATAAGGCTTCTATCTTTGTCATTGATTTCAAAGAGGGAGAGAAAGAAGTGAAAAATGCCTCATCAATCTAAGGGGGATCTATGTTTTGGAATTTTGAAGTTTGGAAGCATACTCATAGTGGTTTTGTAATTTAGTCATTTTTCACTAAGTGTTGCCATCAATGCCAAAGGGGGAGATTGTTGGAATATGGATTCTAGTGTTGTCATTGATGGCAACCTAAAGTAATTCGTCTAGATCATAGTTCAATACTTGCTCATATCGACAGATAGAATGAAGAACATGGCATCTGGTTCAGGGCATCTGATTAAACGTGAGTCTATCGATCAATGTGTATTATAGACTGGGTGATCCCACAATAGTGGTTTACAATTTTTGGCCAAACTTGACACTAAAATTATTATTTTTAACTAAATCTTCACATTTAGGCACCTATAGAGGCTAAACCATGAGGAATTTTGTGATGATTCAAACTAGAGTCTCATCACATTTTATCTGTAGATTCTAAAAATATTTTTTTCAAAATTTTTGGAATAAGGTTGCACTTCTTTTTCCATCTCCCACGAAAACTGGTTTTTTTCAAAAAGCAACATTTTTAAAAAGTGATGCTCACCGTATACAACATAAAAAAAATTGTATGAAGGATAAAATTCTATTTTTTTTGAATTTATATTTGTAACTACAATATCTAGCACTTTCATTTGGTCTCATAGTTTTTTATTGAATATTTTTTCCTTAATAGAGTTTCGAAGTCAAACCAATTGTAATTCAAACATAGGCGGACTATATACAACATAACTTTTTTTGTATGTATCGAAATTAAATTTTTATTTTTTTTAATGTATCAAGGACATCAATACCCAGCACAAACATATTTTTTTAAAAACTATTTTGATAATTTTCTATTTTTTCACATGTGCAAAACAAAGAGCTTGATTTTCGGTGAAAAACTTATGTTTAATAAAACTAAAAAAACATATACAACCAAAACATATTAAAATTATATTTGTGGGATAGCTCATTTTGAGGACTACCATAATCATTTGAAATAAATTTTAAGTGAATTCATTTGATCCCCCAAAAGGTAAATCACAAGTGATTTTTTATCAGCATTTTGATAGGTGTAAAGGAGACTCATTTATAGGTATGGTTTAAGACTAGTGAGGTTTTATCCAAGGGGGTTTGATCTTAGGTGGTTTGATAAAACCATATTCAATTGGAATCCCTAAAATGGAACTTTTAAAGGCTTAAATCATTATATTTTCTAAAAATATGTGATTTCAGCAAAAATCAGTTCCTCTCAGAAATTGTAAATAAGCTTTGTGGGATCACCAATCTTCTTATCAGTTCGTGTTGCACATCTCAGGGAAGATAGTTGGGTATCTGGAATACTTATTCTAGATTTTTGTGGCTACACATTCAATGGTGTACGATCTAGGAGATCCAGTGCACTAATTTTCTGATTATCTCTACTAGAAGGCCGACCTGGAAAAATTAGTCATTGTGGATGTTTAAGTAGTAATTTTTTAAATGTTTCTATGTTCAAATATGTTTATTTGGATCCTCACTATGCTTTAACTGACTATGGGTGGTGCACATAAATAATTAATGGTGGATTTAGTCGACAGTTGAAAAATATTTTATGTTTTATGTAAACTGACATACGAATGATCAAATCCTTGATTGCGGATATATATATGAGATCGGTTGTATCATTTTAAGAAGCGAATGTGTATTATGTGAAGTATATGAGTGTGTGGTGCAAAATTGAGAAGGATAGTGGTCTGAATTCATTTGTGCATGGATTTGTGTTACGAATTGTAGAGAAGAGCAAAGCAGAGCAGAGGGAAGAGCATAATTAGACAAAAGGTCTAGAATCTAATCCATAAGCCTAACCATAACTGTAACTTGGAATAAGTAGATGCTACTACTTTAGTTCAATCCTTCAGATGGCTTTAATCTAAACTCTTGTAAGGAAGTGAGCCTTTGTAATATTGAGCAATAAGCTCTAGGTAGTGTGCCTGAATGCAAGTGCATTCCCTTTTATAAACCTTATATTTGAGTACTCAAATTGTGGATTAACCTCCACCATGGTTTTTCCCCCTAATAGGGTTTCCATGTAAAAATCCTTGTGTTATGGTGTTGTGGATAATAACTTTGTGTGTTTTCATCTTTCTTTGATTTAATGTTTAAATGGTTTAAATATTTGATTAATAAAGTTCAGAATTGCAGAATAGTGATTCACCCCCCCCTCTTAGTGTTCCCTTGAGTCCAACACTAAGGTCAACGACTTTGTGAAGATCGTTGACAAGGTCAGAACACAATAGCACAACAAGAAATTAACACCTAAAATAGCATTAGATTTTAGTGTATTTGAGTCCGTCAATTGGAAATGGCTCATGACACAAAAGTCGATGCTAAAAGGTATGCTTATTCCAATGCCGAATTTTACTCCATATTTTTCACTAACTTTAGAGCCCACTATAGCACCTGAATTGGCACCAAAAAAATGGTGCTAGAAATAGTGTGTCCTTTAGCACTAGGAATAGCACTAGAAAATAACGTTGGAAATAACACCTAAATTAGCGCCAAATTTGGCTTCCAGTTTTCTTCTAGGTTTGCTTCTGATTTTGCTTCCGGTTTCGCTTCCAATTTTGCTTCCAATTTTTCTTCCAGTTATGCTTCTAATTTTGCTTCCATTTTTGCTTCCAGTTTTGCTTCTAGTTTTGCTTCCAGTTTTGCTTCTAGTTTTACTTTCAGTTTCGCTTCCAATTTTGTTTCCGATTTCACTCCCAATTTTGCTTCTAGTTTTGCTTCTATTTTTTCTTCTTATTTTGCTTCCAATTTTGCTTCTAGTTTTGCTTCCAATTTTTCTTCCAGGTTTTCTTTTGATTTTGCTTCCAGTTTTGCTTCCAATTTTTTTTTTTGGTTATGCTTCCATTTTTGTTTCCAGTTTTGCTTCTAGGTTTGCTTCTAGTTTTTCTTCCAATTTTTCTTCCAATTTTGCTTCCTCTTTTTCTTCCTATTTTGCTTCCAATTTTTCTTCCAATTTTTCTTCTAGTTTTTCCTGTAGTTTTCCTTCCAGGTTTGCTTCCAGTTTTTCTTCCGATTTTGCTTCCAAGCTTGCTTCCTAGTTTTGCTTCCAGGTTTGCTTCCAATTTTGCTTCCAATTTTGCTTCCACTTTTTCTTCCAATTTTTCTTCCAGGTTTGCTTTCGGTTTTGCTTCTAATTTTACTTCCAATTTTGCTTCCAATTTTGCTTCCAGTTTTTCATCCAGGTTTGCTTCCGATTTTTCTTCTGGTTTTGCTCCCAATTTTGATTCCAAGATTGCTTCTAGTTTTCTACTATTTTGGCTTCCATTGTTGCTTCCTTTTTTTCTTCTAAAAATGCTTCTTATTTTGCTTCCATTTATTAATTTAATGTTTTATTTAGATTTATTGAGTTAAATATATCATGCCTCTTAAATAACTCATATAATTATAGAGTATGTAATTTAATTATTTAACTCATATGATTAAATAATAAGATAATTATTATAACATAATCATCGTCTATAATTAAAACAAGTGAGACAAATATCTATAATTTAATTGAATTTGACAATATCCATCTTGAGTAGTAAGTTAAAATCATCATACGTAATAAATATCTATCCAAAATTAATCATCGAACATTTTTAAAATATATATAAATTGATAAGTCAATATTAATAATATCATCATCATATATAACTAAAACAAGTGAAAGTCAAATATGCCACTAGATCAACAACATGCCAAAATGATACATGTCCAACAATAGACATAAATCAAAATGATACATGTACAAATGATATAAGTAAAAATGATAAATTATGTAACTCAAATTGATACAAGTCAAGATGATAGATGTCCAAATGATATAAGTGAAAATGATACATTTTAATATGACACAACTCAATAATATGGTACTATAGGCCATGAAAATGATACATATGATAGTAGCCATGAAAAGAGGCATCATAACAATATATCAACAATGATCCATGATGCAATATATATGATCATGAATGCCATTGGGTACTACCAACAACTGCCTCATCATCATCACCACTATCATGATCATGATCATCCTAATGATATACCAGCAATGATCCATGATGTAGCCTATATGATCATGAATTTTGTTGGGTACTACCAACAACTTCCCTATCATCATCATCACCATCGTCATCATCATGATCATGATCATCATGATCATCATTGTCATCAACCTAAGTGTCTTTCGTATCTACGTCATCATCATCCTAATCCATGTGATTTGTACCAACATAACCAATATTTTCTGGATCTATATCATGATGAGGATCATCTTGATCTCCTAGAAGACCCGTTTTCTGCAAAAAAAACATTTAAAATTAAAATTTATTATTTATTTCATGCAATAATTTATTTTTCTGTTATATATCTAATATTACAACATATGAGATGAAACCATAATCATATTAAATCATATCAAAGTGCACATACCATAATAAAATTTCAAAAAATTTATAGCTAATATGTCACTCCAATGATGTAAAACATGCAACAACTCTAATAAACATTAGTAAAGATCATGAAAAAATGTTATACAATTTAACTATCAACTGTAAATTCTATTACATAACCTTAAGTTCCAACCCTCTACAAATGAATGAGGAGACTGTAAGAAGATTGGTTGTAGGGTGCATTGGTACTGGAGATGGACATGGCTCTTCCAATCCATCCATTGAGATGGTTTCGTACAAAAATCTAGATGATATCCCCGTTTCTAGAGAGCTCATGATTTTGGTTGATATGAAAAATGATGTTGTTTTGGTACCCATATGTGACATCATGGTTCCATTTCATGTAGCCACCATCAAGAGTGTTAAAATCCAACAAGATGGAAGGAATTCTTATATAAGGATAATTTTCAATGTTCCAGGTGTTGACTTTAATTCCAACTACATGCCAACATTGAAATTCCCTAGCAGTATTTATGTTAAGGAAATTTCCTTTAGATCCAAGGATTCAAAGCACATAAACCATGTGGTATAAATGATTAAATCCCATAGACATTTTGTAGCAATGAAAGAGTCTAAAAAGGCAGAGAGAGCTACATTGGTGACTCAAGAGAAACTTCAACTTTCAAAAACAAAGGCAATTATGCTAACAGACATGTGGATCAGGCCAACATTTAGTGGAAGAGGAAGAAAGATGACTAGAACTCTGGAGGCCCACCATAATGGATTTCGGTATTGAACAATGAGAGTAGAAGAGAGAGCTAACACTAACTCATTTGATTGCAAAATCTGATAAAAATTTCTGACGAAAGCTATATAATCAGATGTATCATCGGGCACTTGTGCTAAATTTTCATTTTTAAAAATTTTTATCCTCGACGTTTGTCGAAATTTTGATGAACCTTTTTTTTTCATTGAAGTTTCGAAGAAGATCTTTTGCCAAAATTTCGATAGACTTGCAAAGTTAAATTGTGGCCGACATAAATAAAAATTAGCTCGACTATTTATTGCGACAGTGTTTTGCTCGACGATTTTCTTGGGAAAAATTAAAAAAATCTCAAGAAGATATCGCCAGGTTGAGGGTAGTCATAGTCTTTTTCCAGAATTCATTTGTGAAATCAGATTTGTACTTCTAGGTTTGAAAATCATATTTTAAAGCAACATTTCATCAGATTTCATTTTTATTTTTGTGCCTTTTCAGAATTTCATTTCCAGATTTTAGACCCGACTTCACAAATTCTTTATAAGGCAATTGTTTATAATTGATGGAAAATTATTGATGGATTTGGACAAAGATTATATTTGCAAGGTTTCAATTTTAACCCTAATGATCAATTTTCAATAGATTTGGGAGCCATAACTAGATAATATCAAAGGCATAGGGATAGCTATAGAGTGAAATAGCTATCAAGATTTAGCCCTAGAGGGTTGAACAAAGAATTGGGAATGTTTGATAGTGGATAGTTAGATCCATTTAGCTATGATATTTTTGAATACTACTTCATAAAATGTATTTTTCCCTTTGCCAAGTTTCATAAATAGATTTTATACCTTAGATGCCAGTGTCCTATAAAAGAAGTTATGGTATATCTATTACCTAAAGTTCTTGAACTCATCTTGACTCTATACAAATGTATCTATTTTTTATTTGAACAAGAAAGAAAGAAAGAAACCAATTTGTAAATATTGTGAGATATTTAAAGAAACAAACTAAAAAATGAAAAAATGAAGGTCAAGGCCTCTCTATTTTTCTTAGTTCACTTAAAATTTTTAGATGTTGCCAAACATCTAGCAAGCTATAACTATCATGCAGATTATATGATTTCTATTTTTTTTGTACTTTGGAACAGTTTACAAGATGAAATTGTCTCCTCATGTAGAAGTATAAGCTACCAAATTCCTTCAGAAGTTGGTATAGGAACCAAAAGATGAACCTGTCAAATTGGAAACCAAACTTTTTGTGGTAAGAAGAGTTGATTTTGACATGAATGGCATGTTGTAACAACTTTATTAAGTAATACAATTTATTTAGTTATTTGACAATTTGGTGATTTGTGTGTAGATATGCCACCATATGAGACTGAGTGGAAAAGAGCACTCCTTACCTTATCAAGTAATATCTAGGTAAGGTGTTATAAAAAATAACTTGTGCTTTTAGTGAAGCTGGTCAACCTACTCATGCTTTTCCATGCTTAATTTTTCCTTTTGGATTGAGCTACTTATGATAAATTTTTAACTTTCCTTGCAGCCTGTGTATTACCCTCTCAAGTTTTTAACTGGTTAAAAGCAATCTCTTATAAAGGATATAAAATTACTTAGTACTTTATATTTTCCTTTATGTTAAGGGAGGCATCTGACTATTGTTTATATAATTCAACTTTATTTGAGAGTAAGCATATTTAATCTCTATGTGGTAGATTCATACACTAAAAGAAAGTATTTGACCATATTAGGAAAAATAAAGCAAAAAACGTAAAAGTGCATCACATCTCTGTTGAAAGTGATCCCATATCCTTTGTGATACCTTCCCTCTAGCAACTTGAGTATCCTTTGTCTTTTAGGTTATGCATGAGTTTATTCATTTGATTTCAATGGCCTTGAATAACACTTGAAGAAATTAATTGTGGTAGCTCCTTGAGATATTGTCCATGCACTCCTTAATACACTTGTAGGTTGTCCTCTTTTGAAACATTGTGAGATGGAAATATTTATTAGTTTACCATACTTCTATGAAGAAAATTAACCCTTGAAAAGATTTATGATGCTTTAAAAGCCCTCTTGACTGCTCAGTTACTTTTCTTTATGTATCTTTTAAAGTTCGTCATACTACCCTATCACTATTATTATCAATTTCAATGCCCCCTTCATGCTTATGACATGGACTAATCATTGTTTATTTGAATAGTCATGACTGTGATCTCCTTTTGGGAATCTATAGTAAAGTGTCATGCCTTTCTTTGAAGTCCATTTCCTTAAATCTTTTCTCTTTGCTCGTTGCTCCTTACCTCTATAGTATCCTTATATTGCATATACATAGTAATTACAATTATGATGATAACTAGTGGACATGGGTATAACATCAAGTATCATACAAATGTAGTTTATATCTACATATATAATACCCTGAGATACTAATATTGTAGCACTAGTCAAAGAATCATCATCAAACTATATTTGTTGATCAAATACAATGAAAAATAAAATATATTAAAATATTAAAAATTGATCTTTTCTATCTACTCCACTGTAAATAATAAAGACTTCCAACACTCAAATTGGAAGGAAATTTCTACAGTCTTTATTATTTATAGTGGAGTAGATAGAAAGGATCATTGTTTTATATTTTACTATATTTTATTTTGCAAATAGCATTGGACAATAAAATGGCCAATACACTTTCAAACATAATGATCGGACCCTATGAATATATAGGTTATCAATCTTTAATCAATTTACATGAGAAATCATACTGACCAATAGTATCAATGAAACTTTGATACTATATAACAATGACTAGTCTTAGTTTGATAATATTTCAAGACCAATGCATGAATATCATTTGGGCCTCATGGCATTGAACATTATTTTCAGTCAGCCATGATATAATTTTACTATAGGAAGCACAATACTAGTATGATTGAATGTATCAAAGGAAATAGGATTTAGAGTAGATAAAAAGAGAACAAATATATTTTAGTGTAACCTTATTATTATATAAATAAACAAAAAAATAGTAAGAGTAGGAACCCCAAATATCATGTTCATTGTCTATGTGAATATGTGTGGAATAGAGTGAACCCTTATCTATTTCAATTGCCGATAAGGTTACGGTTTATTCTTATTCTCCTTTGCATAGTATAAGCTCTAACCAATTTTTAATATTTAGCTTAAAAGTCAAGATAGTATTCCATACGGATTCTATGTCAATAGGAGTGAGGAAGTTGTATATGGATTCTAGAATAAACATTGTAACTATTAGGTCTCAAAAATGCAGGTTTGAACCACAAGAGGTTGCCAAGCTCTTACAATGTTTTTGGCTAACGTACAAGGCCAAATAATGAACTTGTACCTTCTACTCTTTAGGCTCTGCTAAACCTAGGCGGGTGTACCTACGTGAATGATGCATATTTGAACTATGTTTCCTACTTGACCACTCTATCCACAATGGCAATTTGACAATGGAGAGATGTGATCCTAATTTGGTATAAATTGTATAAGTAATATCAAGGTAAAATCTAATATTTTCAGTTAACAAATGTCAAATAAAATGGATAAAATTAAATGATGAAATGGGGAAGAGTAGTGCCTCGTTTGGTAAATGGGGTGAAATGAAAGTATATGAGGAATGGCTTCTATCTGGCAAAAATTCTAATTGTTTGGAATACAAATATTTTTCTATAACTTGTATAAACATACAGGAATGTAATTATTAAGTTCTTAATGATCCAGATGATGCTTCCAAGTTACTGTGAATGACTAGAAGGATTTAATCTTTACTTGAAAGAACCAATTAATCATACCACATGAATACAAAAAATATGCATTGATAAATTGAACATATGCTTGATATATCAATTTAAATAACAAAGAAACACCAGCCTTGGAGATAACTTAATAATATTTTCAATTAACTCAACAATCAATTGATACCAGAATTGGCTTCATTAAAATCAGAGTCCTTTCATTGATTCCTCAAAATTTCATACATGCATCATCGTCCTTTTAAATGTAAGTATTCTGGAAATTATCTATTCTAACAGCCTATTCTCCTTCTAAGCTCCCCCCTTTCTTTTTGCTACCAAAATGGATATTTATACATCAACCACTTGAAAGGAAACGTCGTTTCAGAAATATCTTATGTTAAAACAACAATCAATTAAGAAAGGTAATTAGGCTTTCTTAAGCCATAAGTGAATCTTCAACATGTGGTCCAAGTAGTCTCGGTGCTCATGTGTATCTGCATCTCCCAATGCATTCCAAATCATGATCTCCATTTTCATCATATTTTCATTTTGTTCACATGCTTCATCCAGTGTTATATCTTTTGCCGTAGCTGTCTTTAGAATTTCTTGCAATATTGACTCACTTTCACCTTTCCAGCTAGTCATTTCTTTTAATCTTCCTCCATCATCGAAGAATGTAGTCAATCCCTTTTTGGTGGCATCAATTAATCCCTGCGCATCCCCTCACAATTCTTCAAAAAAGACTCTATGCTTATTCATAAGATGATTTGCACCCTCAATTTTCACATTATCAAGAACATCCCTTTGGTTTATTTCATGGAGCTTCTCTAGGATCCTACCATCCATTCTCTCATGTTCTTGTAATGCAAAAAATTTATTTGAGTGTGATCCCTAGAGTTTATTCAACCAAGTTGTTAGAATGGCTTGTCTTTTCTTAATTACTGCTACAAGTGCATCATACTTTCCTTGACAATATGCACTTGGCCCTTCCCAATGATCTTTTGCTTGTGAACTTTCACCATGGATGAGCTGCTTGGTTGACCCCATTGTAACTCCTAATAAATCTTTCAGGCGGTCATTTTCTCTCAACATTCTCTCATTATTCATTATGTACATTTATTTTTCCTTGATCAACATCTGTATTTGAGCTTTGTTCAGTTTTTCTATGTTGATCCCAATCTTTGTTGTTGCCACTAGATCAACCTACCCAAACTTTAGGGTCATAAAATTTCTGAATGCCTTCTCAGTATCAATGACAATTGATTTCTTGTGAGGTGGACACAAGGCCCAAATCATTAATGACCCTTCATTTGGATTGTACTTTGACCCTGCATAGACTTCTGCCACCTTTTCCAGGCTGAGCTTGTGTGTAGCATTACTATTTTTTAGGAAATTGTCAAAGACTAATGCAAAATTGAGATCCAACTTTGGAAAAATCATAACACCAACACTTTCTAACATTTTCCTTCCCTTTTCAGGTGTCATACCCACCATCTCTCTGTCCACACTCATCTTTAGATCATTCAGTAACTATTCTTCATTACTTGGTGTGACATTGTCAACCATTTTTCTTATCTCTTTTCCTTTTTGTTTATATAGGAATGCCTTAAATTCTAGAGAATTTATAAATTCATTATCTACTACAAATGACTTATACTCTTTGTGCCTTGCATCTATATCTATACTCTCTTCAACACTTAATTCCCTGGCATGGCAGGCGTAATCCTGAGTTCTCAACCTTGACATCTTGTTAGGTAGATCTTGTGGTACATTAGTCCTAGATGTCTCTTCCTCGGAAGACAACAACTTTGTATATTGCAATCCTTGATTATATTCTTCAACCACCATTTCCAGTTCTTCTGCCTCCAAGTTCCTAATCATATCATCAAATTGATAGGGCACATGTTGATACCCCCCAAAGTTTATATTTTTTTTAGTAGAATTGATATACCCTTTTGGATCAAAATTATTTCTCGATGGTCCTCTTTTCATATTATATTGTAGTAATTTATCAAGAATCAGATCATACCCTTATTTTTCCAATACAGTAAAATCACCGAAGCGTAGTGTACTGAGCATAAAAGCCTGCTTTCCAAAAGAACTCAAATTAATAACACTGGAAAATTCTATTTGCCTAACAATTTCCAAGTATGCAATCCTGTCTGGAACTGTTTTAGGCAAAATGAATGGGGCATCTTCAAATCCATAAACCCTAATCATGGTAGCATCCTCCAAATAGTACCAATCCCCCCAATTGTGGCTAATTGGACCATTGAAGTCCTTAGGCCTGAGAAACCTCTTTACCTCATGAGACAAAGAATAAGCACATGGATGATTATAAAATTTGTACAATGGTTTTACAAAATATTCCTCAAAGTGTACAAAACTAGAATTAGCAAATCTGTTGTCCCAAACAACAATCCATAATTGAATATGTAATGACATGCCTTGTCAAATTGTGAAATTTTCATTTCCTGAGGCCACCACCCTAACTCTTGTCTAAAATACAAAACTATATGCATCAATAGTGAATAATGCCTAAGATGTAAGATAGAGGCTCCACCTTTTATTGCCATCAACCCAGAATCGAGCCCCTTAAAAATGTATGAGGCATAATCAAAAGGTCTAGAGTTGTGATACTGAATATTTGCTAAAATTACCATGGGCATAATTTTCATATACTTAGGGACTTCCATTCCCAATACTTGACCTACTAAGAAATAAGTGTATTTCATATAGGGCTCAAAAAGATCAACATGGAATGGGGGTGCTTCACTATCTTCTAGTGGAATGGGTTTGCCGCCATATCTAATTCTGTGCAAGGGCAATCTCCAACCTTTATAAATTGTGTCCATCCTCCTAAATTCATTTTCTAACTCTTCATATATAATCCTTTCGTTGCATAACCCTTCCAATTTAAAAACTTTGCCTACTGCATCCTCTGATATGTGTATCAATGGGTTCCCAGATGGATCACAGATGGCTTTGAGTTTTGAATTATAATGAGTGTCCAACAATTTCACCAATTCAACATTGACAAATACATTAGGGCAAACCAACTTCCCCAGATTAAGCTTCCATGGGTTACATACTGGTTCAAAATGATTCCTCTGATAGTAATGAAAGATAAACAGTTCATAACCTCTTATTGGAGTCCAAATATCTCCTATGAGCTTACATTTGTCATCAAATTTATCCACTTCTGCCCTAATTTGTGCAGATCATCTAGCTTTAGGTCTAGAGCCAGGTAATTGGTTGATAAGATCTTGACTTAGCTTTCACTCAGTGCCCTCTGGCTGAATTTTGGTTTTCTATTTTTTCCCTTTAGACTGACTACTTTCCCCATGTTCTCTACCCCTTGATTTTCCCGAACTAGTGGCTTCCATTCTTTAAAATTGCAAAATTAAGGTATGAAGAACTTACTGTATTTTTCTCGAAACTTTGAACTAAAAGAATGCCCTAGTCCTTTTCTCGCTCCTTTGCTTCCTTCGCTATCAGTTCCACAATAATGTTTTCATTTGAATTCACCTTGATTCATGAAATTACTGATGCTCCATGGTGCCATTAATGTTTTAGCTAAAACATGAGTGTAGCAAGGTTTTTTGAAACTCTAACTATCACATCATGTAATCTTGTCGGCAAGATATTTTCAAGTCTTGGGTGATCCTTTTATTCAGGATTTTACCAACGTTCATTAAACACTCGCTAAGACATCTTGTAGTTTCCCCAACACTCTGACTCTCCCCAACAACTATTTTGTATCTTTTCTATCAATAGATCATATATCGCTAAGATGTCCTGTACGTTCACCGACGTTATGAGTATCCTCGAGAGTGATCCTTTCGATCTAAAGTATAATGCTATGACTCCCGCCAATGCAAACCTATCACTGTGACTTAGTAAGTTGGGCAGATAGTCCTCATCTTACTCCTAAGATATGTATCTTTCCAAGATATTTCCTTCGTCAATTCTAATTGCTAAGACATAATGATTTTTTTTTTGCCAATGGAACTACGGTCGGTGTGACCTTCCTACCTCTTTCCACTGAAGTCTATCTCATTGATGAATTTCTTCATCGAGGAGACCATGAATCATGTATTTATGATAATCGTTCCCTCCAAACATATTTCCAAGTCCCTTACCAATACAATTCTATTGGTGCATCATGGAGGGTCGACAAGACTCCTCAAACTCATCCTAGTAACATTATCCTACCGACAGAATCCTCCTTTGCTTCATCGACAAGACTAGATGAATGTCTCGGGCTGACTTTAGGAACTTTAGTTTGATGAATCTAGTCTGGCCAACATATTTCCTTGTGCTTTGAGCGATAAGACATATATAAGATCGATATGACTTCACACTATCACCTTAATGATTATTATCTAGCCGATAGGATCTATTTGTCATTTGAGACCATGAACGGCATATTCTCGATGTGTATCCTCAAATGAGATTTTATTGGTATGACATTCTTGACCTCTTGCCGATATATTGAAAAAATATATGCGTTAGTATAAAATGATTTATGGATCAGAGAGACCCACATCATCTTATGCCGATATGATTTATACATTCAAATGCTCAGGGTCAGGTGAATTTTATAGAACCACATGATAAAAAATGACTAGAACATGGGAAAATATGTTATGAAAAGTAGATTCTTATACTTATGGTATGGGCTTCTTAGGAAACTTATGAGTATAGATAGCCATAAAATTTTGAAAATTTTACAGTTCTAACAGTAACCAAAGACATGAATTACATGGATGGAAGAAAATTCAATACAAATGGCAATAGATTTAACATATAAAACTAGAGGATGGCCCTATGATATTTTGAAGCACTATTGTAATGGTAAAGTCCATTTAGATAGAGGCTTGCTTCATAAGTAGATGGAAGTGTACGAGGCATTTGAAGTTGCTTGTGAGAACAAGATTTAGCTTAACCTACAAAACTAGGCAAATGAAGTGTTGTCCTTACAAAACAAGTTTGTCGAGAGTGTGGAAGTGAAGGTCTATACAAGATTGTTTGTATGTATTGTATTCAACATAAATATGTTAGGATCGATCTCAACAATCATTTTAGTCTTTCAAAATGATATAATCCTTATTAAACCATACATAATTTTTGTCAGATGGATGTAATCATTAAGGAAGACCCTTTCATTATTCCCTTAATGGATTGAACTTTCAAGGAGGCAATCTAATGGTGTTTCCTATTGATATCCAAAGCAGGGATG
Source organism: Sequoiadendron giganteum (assembly GCA_007115665.2). Lineage (NCBI taxonomy): Eukaryota > Viridiplantae > Streptophyta > Pinopsida > Cupressales > Cupressaceae > Sequoiadendron > Sequoiadendron giganteum. Next base: position 558,031,055 of record CM021101.1, on the reverse strand, counting down.
TGAATATGACTGATGACTATGCAGGCTATATTGTAGATAAAATTCATAGGTCTTTTAACTTTATCAAGGCATATAATAGGGTGATCCACTTCAAATGTAACTCTTTATTATGCCATACTATTTTATTTCCAGAATTCATTTGTGAAGTTAGATTTCTACTTCCAGGTTTGAAAATAATATTTTAAAGCAACATCTCATCAGGTTTCATTTTTAGACTTGTGCATTTTCAGAATTTCATTTCCAGATTTTGTTGTGCAAGTTCAATATTCTGATTTTAGGAGTTTAATAGTTGGAAATCATAGTAAAATCAGAATTTAATAATTTCTAGAATTAGCATTTTAAAGTGTTTTTTGGGGTCATTAACTTTAGACTATCTTCTCTTTTGCAAGGGTGGTTGCATGCATAAGTTTTTTGGTGTAAAATATAAGAATTATTAGATTTTGTTACCTGTCTATGATTAAAAATTATTGTAGTGTGAGTTTGATATTTTTTGAAGATCTAAATATTCAAGCTTGGTAAAGAAAAATCATGTCAGATAATATTATTCCAAAACAAAATAAAGAGTCACTTGATAGATTGTGGGCTAGATTGAAAAGAAAGGGTGATGAGAAATATTATTGTCCTTGCAATAATTGCAAGGGCTTAAAGACGAGAAGACTTTTAATCACAACAGCTGAGAAACATTGTAGGCATCATGGTCACATTGAAGGGGGGCATGATTACTGTCCATTGGTAAGTTTTTCATTATATGTTTTTATATTGATTGAATTTGTAAATGTTTATATTGTTTTAACATTCTATATATATATATAAAATCACTTGATCATGATCATGCTTTATTTGTGTCTATCATTATTATAAAGGTGGGGTGCCCTAGGGCAAATGATATGGATTATCGCGGCCTGAAGAATACGGTTTTGCAAGCGAAGGAACATGGAGCTCTGAATATCGAAGATGAAGTTAATGATCCTATGGAAGAAGATGATCATGCACCAGAAAACACAGTTGAAAATGATGGTACAAATACATTGATCCATGACATATTTAGTGGCACAATTGATCATGTTGGTCGAGATGACTCTGATGATGTTGATGATTTACCTATACTTGAGAAGGCATACAAGCCCTTTTATGAAGGCTCTCAAACAACTCTTCTCTCTGTTGTATTGTTGCTGGTGAACTTGAAGGTTATGAATGACTTATCCATAGCAATCTCACAGATGTTAAGGTATGTCATATATGTCATGTTTTTTCATCTATTTTAATTGTTGTTAGCTCATCACTAGTAAATAAAGGATGAAATATGTACCATTAATATTCTTTATTTTAACAAATTATTTTTTGTTGTAGATTGATTGGTGAATTTTTGTTACCACCATCAAATATTTTACCTTGCTCATACTGAGATTTATCTGGCATTATGAAAGATATTGGAATGGAGTATCAAGCAATAGATGCATGTCCCAATGATCATATTATATATCATAAACAACATGAATTTGCAACAGAATGCCCGGAATGTCATATCAGTAGATATCGAACAGATCAACTAACAAAAAAGGTGCCTCGCAAGGTTCTTCATTATATTCTGATTATTCCACATATGCAACAATTATTTAGGTGCAAAATCTTAGCACAATTTATGGATTACCATGCACGGAATAGAAGTGGAGATGACATTCTTCGAATTCATGCGGATGGTTCTACATTTAGGGACATGGAGGAAAAATGGCCACACTTTACAGAAGAACCTTGTAATCTCAGGCTTTCATTAGCAGTCGATGGTGTCAATCCATTCAGAGAGCTGAGATCTATTTACTCGGTGTGGCTTATTTTGGTTATCAACAATAACATTCCTCCATGGATGTCAATAAAGAGGGAGCACATAATGTTGGCAATGATTGTTCTAGGTATTTTTTTAAATCAATTTTCTTTAACGTAGTAGCATCTCATTTGTCTTATTTTTTGCATAATGACATATTTTTTTCATTTAATAGTCATGTACATTAATTTATATATTATAGTAAAATGGTTATAATAATTATGTAATGTTTATGTTCATTCAACTAGGTAAGTACCAAGTTAAAGATATGAATGTATATATTGAGACTCTTATCGACGAGTTACTAAAGTTATGGAATGGTGTCACTATGTATGACGTATCTACACCAATAGTACAAAGACAATTTCAATTCCATGCATTGCTTGTATGGACAATTCATGATGCCCTAGGGCTAACACATTTTTGTGGTTTGTTATAATGTTCAATTGCATGACTTTAACGATATTTAATTTTATGAAGTGGATATCATGCATGTTTTTTAAATAATCTATTCATTATGTATAATTATTAAAATTGACATTTAATCCAATTATATATGATTTGTAAGTCTTCAAACAAAGGGAAAATTTGCATGTCCAATTTGTGGTCCAAAGATGAAATCTCATCGTTCAATTTTTTTAGGAAAGCAGGTGTTTGATGAGTATAGGCACTTCCTCCATGGAAATCATAAGTATCAAACTACTGAAATATCTGATCGTCTCTACAAGAGGAATCTCTATCACAACCAGTTAGTTAACTAGTTCTAACTCATATGCATGAATGTGTTTATTAATTAAATATCTTTATTTAATTAATTAATTCATGTGTGCATTCAAAATATTTATTCTTCGAGTTCTAAATTTTTCTTTGTCATTCAAAGTCTATTTCTTCTATTTTCGAACTCTTAACTGAAGATTAAATTGTTTATTTAACCTTGAACTTGTGTTCTTTCTATTTTCGAACAGTCTAGACACAAGATTAAGTTATCATTCTAATTTAATATTTATCCTACAAAATTTTTTAACTCGAATTCTATATGACATAGAACTCACATCGCATGACATTCATCAATCTCGTCCGTCGATCTCTCTTTTGAATCTGGGCCGATTGTTCGAAAATCCAAAATCTATAAAATGACCTGTCATTATCATTGTTCCTCCTCCCAAAATAAATACTTTTGAGAAGAAACTTAATCTTTGATATTTTTCTTAGACATTCAACAAGGTTATGCTTGCACCAATACTGAAAATATGAGGGCAAGAATACTAATTAAAAAAAATGGAGAAGGACAATCGAGATAATTCGAAGAAGTGGACACATATTTGGTGAGATATTTTCAGTTATTTGTTTATTGTTTTATGTTCATTTATTCATTCTTTGTTATTTTTATTTAGATTATTTGTTAGATTTGATCATCTTAATCTATGCAACAAATTCTCCAAAAAATCTATGTTACATTTGGTGAACCCGATGTGAACCACGCTTCAAATTCGCGCATTTCTTTCCATTTTCCATTTTTTATTTGCAGGTTATCGTACGACACACCGCATCCGCTCAAATAAATGATGCATCCATATTCGTGAGCCACATCTAATACATCCCATGATGCATCTGACATTCTGCACCGCATCTGAGACATTCCGCACAACATTCGCTTGTCAACATTGAATCGCATCCGCTTTTCAACATCGTGATGCATCTGTGGCTGGAAAAGCCACATTTGCCTGGTAATAGATTTTTCACTTTTTTATTAACTTATGTATATTCGCATTTTCATTTTTCATTTTTTGTGTTATTTCATTTTTCCGCTAATGTTTGTTTGTAGTTGTGTTTAGAGGAGTAACTTAGTTTTTGCAGGACGAAGCATAGAACAAATAAAAACCAAAAACAAACTTATTTTCTGTAGGATGAAAGCCAAAGACACAAAGGGAACTACTGATCAGTTTGCATGCAGGATCTAATGAAGAATTTGTTTATTTGGAAAGCTTTTTGTTTGGTAGTTTAGAAAATTATCATTTGGGTTTAAAAAGAACATGTGTTTTTTGTGCCTGAATTTGTTTAGATAGAACCCCGATTCAGTATATCAAAGTATCCTCTCCCCTTGTGCATTTATGTGATCCTGGGTGTAAGAAATGATTATTGACTCTAGAACTTGGGCCTGTCTTGGTGGGAAAAAATACTCACCCCAAGACAACTCAAAACTGGTTACGCGCTTATCACCAGCGACTTCCAGCCGGTATACAAATTTTAATACTTGAGGAAAGCTCAGTATTATGAGGATCCCAATAGACCGACACTTGACTCCCCAGTACCCTTATGGTATCTTAAAACTTGCAGAGCCTAACCTCTGTAGAACTGGGATGATATTGCCTCTCGCATGGCTCTTCTGAATGGGTGCCCAAATTAAAATTCCAAATTGTTGTAGTTTGCAAAAAACCTTTCTATTTGCTGGTGCAACATGTTCAGACCTGTGAAGCTGTCTTACATATTTATGGTTCATGTGTGGAGATGAGATGTATGCCATGGGAGTTTCATGGGTATAGTAGCTTGGCTGCCCTGTATAAGTGGGTGTCATGGAGGGGAGTCAGTGGGGTCAAGCTACTAATCATCCGCCTTCAATATGCATAGTTGGATTTATCCAAGTAAGAACTCAACAAATATTGTCCAACATATCCTAGGGAGTAAATGTTTTCTAATTTTAACAAATCTATCACTACAAATTGAAAACACATTGTATTCTATGATTATTTTTGTTATATTCATCAAAAAACTTGATCATCAAAAAGAGTCAATCAAAAAATCATTTTCATAAAAATCGCAACTGTCATTTTTAGAACCGCATCTGTCTTAGAGAGTCGCAACTGTCAATTTAATCACCAAAAGTGTCTATCAACAAAGTCCAATTTTATAGAGTTAAGATATTGCACCGTAGCTGTCAACTCTTGAGTCGCATGTGTATTTTCATGCCACATCTATCAAATGGAAAAATGCAACTATTTTTCAACAAGTTTAGGTTCACAAAATCCATATTCTGAGTCACAATTGTTACTGTGAGTCGCATCTGTCAAAAACTAAACAACATCTGCCACAAGTCAAAATTGCCGGTCAACATTCAAAATTTGTTTTTAGTCAAATTGCCGCATCTACAATAGAAAACGCATCTGTAAAAAATAGAACCGCATCTAATAGGTAAACCGCATTTGACTGTCAATAGAAAACTGAGAAAAATGTAAAATCGAGTCCAAAAGCATAACTATTTTTTTCACTTCTGTTTCTTAAGATCAACCTTGGACACAAACTAAATTTTTTTTACTAAAAACCTTGCATTATTAGGTGTCATATACATCCTAGTCATAGTCATCCTAAGTTGCATACATTTAGACACTTCCTATGAAATTTCATATCTTAGAATATAATAACTTTCCTTGTCATTGGATACGTTCATGTTCCGATTTTTCCTCATCATTGAACCTAGTCACTTTGGTCCTATTATTGAATCTTTCCAACTCAACAGTCTACTTTGGGAAATTTTCCTTGTTAACTGTCTTTGTGCTACAATCAGGTTCCTTGGTCAACTCAAATCCTTGCATGCATTTATTCCATAGGTGGTAGGTTATACCCATCTTAGAATAATTTTACCGTCATATTCTACTCGATATTTTGCATAATGTCCATCCTACCATACATCATCTTAGTATAGGTCATTTTAGAAATCTTTAGCAACATCCCTTATTGTCATAAAATCCAAAAAAAACATAGAAATAGGACATCTAGTTTTTAGACATAGTTTGCATTACCCCATTTTGAGAAACTTTTCATGGTTGAAACAAGGTCTAAAAAGAAACATAAAGCAATATCAGACCCTAACGAATTTATCAATCCTTTCGGAAGTCAACCATCAGGAAAAGAAAGACCACACAAACCTTTGCTTGAAAAACATGTCACTAGAGACACACATGGACAAATTTATATTGAAGACATAGATGCCACCGTACAAGATCCTGAATTTGCATCCTTTATGGATGAGTGTTTGGCAAATGATCCCCAATGATATCTAGCAAAGTTGTTAGTAGAAGGTGCCACACTACCACCAGGATTTTATATTCATACTTTGAAAACACCGTCTACTCAACCAATGCAAATTGTGACATCAAGTGTTTCTATTCCTCAAATTACCGTAGCAATACCAACTGGCATACCAACTCAAACATCATCAATTGTAAACACAACCCCTTTCAACGTAGCACAAGGTTTACAATTTACTCTAGGAGAAACTTCATCGAACCCCTTTGGCACCAATACTACTAGTAAGAGATCCATAGTTGGCATGAATATTCCTATACCAAATCAAAACATTCAGACAAGAAAAATTCCTATACAAATCAGAACATTCAGACAAGAAATATCCCCACACCGAATCAAAACATTCTAATGGGATTTATTCCCTTCCCAAATCATAACCCTTCATAGAACACAACATTTCAGAACACCTACATTGATCCAAACAATGCAAACAACATGTCCTTGACACAAGTAGATGTTCTCCAAAACCAAATGCAAATGCTTCAACAATAGATGAACAACATTTCTATGTTAGGCAAACGAACTATCTCAGCACAAGATCTATGTCTATGTCCTTTTGACAAAGCACTCTACATGACACCCTTCCCCCATGGATACATTATACCAAATTTTCCTAAGTATAATGGGAGGAAAAATCCTTTAGAACACATTAGAGAATTCTCTACGACATGCATGGATATATCATATGATCCCACATACTTGATGAGACTATTTCCACGAACCCTTATCGGGATAGCACTAGAATGGTTCTCTAAATTAGCATATGGCATATTATCCTAGGGTGAATTAGCTGAGAAGTTTGTCGAACACTTTTCTTTTAACATAGAAAATGAAGTAACAATAGCTACCTTGTGCCACACGACACAAGAAGATGGTGAAACTTTCACCACTTTCTTCTAGAGATGGAGAAGTCTAGCTAGCAGATGTCTAGTTGAAATACCAGAAAAATGAAAGGTCATGATATTCCTTGAAAACATCAATTCAAAACTAAGAGGTGACTTAAGGGTACATTGTTGTACTTCATTCCTAGACTTGGTACAAAAGGGAATCATCCTTGAAAAAGGCCTTATTGAAAAAGGAGAAATTAATGTACCAGGCAGAAATCCAATTTTTCAATATCAAAACGCACCAAATGATAGAAACAAGTTCTGGTCTAGAAACAAAAATGTTACAAATGATGACATTACTGATGCCAAAACCAAACATATGGGACCAATTATCACAATAAGAGGTTACAACCCCAATCAAGACATGACCAATAGTCTAGATCAAACAACTAATTTTGTCCAAAATTCACAACAACAACGACCACAAAGGAGATTTCCTACATGTGAATTTACCCCTTTGGGGCAACCAATCGAGACAATTTTCAAAGAGTTGATTAACCATGATCTCATTAAACCTTTGGAACCAAGAGAGTATGATCTCAGACAGTTTAAACCTTCATGGTGGGACGATAACGCCTATTGTGACTATCATTGAACAAAAGGACAACCTATAACAATGCCGACAACTGAAGAATATTATACAAGACTTTGTTGAAAATGGAACCATAGAGGTAAATGGGAAGAAAAATACCAAGAACAGTGATCATAAGGTCTTGACACACCCATTACATGACCACACAAAAGGAAAGGCCTCCATTTCGGGAACCAAGAATACTCCATTAGCCAATTATGCAAATACCAAGTATGACTATGGAAAAAGAAAAATCATAAATCACCTCCAGGCTGCAAATGAAAACGTCCATACCATCACCATTAAGAAGAATCCTGAATGTGTTGTAAACACATGCAAAACTAATATAATTCTTCGAGGTCCTTCTTCTGAGCCACCTACACAGTCTTCCAAGTCTAAGTACAATCTCCTTGATCAACTGAGCAAAACCCCCGCATAGATATCCATTTTGGAACTGTTGACTTTATCACCTAAGCACTGAGCCATTCTTGACAAAGCTTTACAAAAAAACTGTTCCTATAGACTTAGATGTCAATTGTTTTGAAGAAATGGTGGGATATTTAACAAACTCATATCATGCCACATTTTCCCAACAAGATTACTCAACCAAAAAGACTGATCATAATGACCCATTACATCTTGAAGTCCTAGTCCATCAAACCAAAGTCAGACGAGTCTTGGTAGATGGAGGAGCAGGTTTGAACCTGTACACCCTAAAATTGGTTAAGGCATTAGGATTCTTAGAAGAATGCATAGACACCTCTAAGAGTATAGTCATCAAGGCTTATGATGATGAGGAAAGATCATCCAAAGGAGTTGTCACACTCCCTATCCGAATTGGTCCAGCAATTATGAACACCAACTTCCAAGTCTTGGATCTCACCCTTCTGTATAACCTATTGTTAGGAAGACCTTGGATACACATAATGAAAGCCATACCTTCCACATATCACCAATGTCTTAAATTCTCGTATAATGGCACTGAGATCATGATTGATGGTGATCCAGATCCTTTTCAATATTTTACAAGCCTAAGGGAAATTCCACAATGAAAGGTACTAGTTAACCAAGAAGCTTCATCATCCACTTTATCCCTATATGTTGATCCATCACATATTACCATGTCCATTTCATTCAAACCACCATCATCCACTCCTAAGGTCGAGATCCAAGACAAGGGCTATAGAGAGTATTACATGAAGGCATCGTACTGTGTCAGTCAACTGGTTCCACCTAAGGCATATAGCTTACCCATGGCAGATAGAAGACAATGTGTAGTCATATTTCATGTTCCCCCTACAATGACATTGACCAAATGAGGAGAGTTAAGTGAAGAAATTATGGATCAAGGTGATATTACCTCCTAGTTGTACAAGGAAGACAATGAATACCCCTCATCGTCTATTCAAATAGCTAAGAATCAATATGGAAAAGGCTTTAAGATGATGCAAAGAAAAGGCTATGATGGGCATAGTGGGTTAGGACTACATCAAAATGGAGGGACATAACCAATCATAGTCTCGCCATGACCAAAATACCTAGGGCTAGGGTTTCAACCACTTAGAATTGGTTTTCCTAGTATTTTGTCACCATTTCAAGAGGAAGTGAGTGCTTATGTAGACATCGAGATATATCACGAACCATTTCTCCCAATTTACAATGAATCTCCTGACTCAAGCGACTATGAATGGGATTCCCTTTCCTCTACCAGTACCATGAACCTAGATAATATATTTGGAGTATTGGACCAAATGATAAAACCCTTACCAAAGTCATCTAGTCCCCATCATAAGAATTCCTTTTCCAAAGAAGAATGGATTAAGCATTATTATTGGGAAACCCTTGATCATGCATCTTAGGCACCTGAAAAACCATCTTCTGAGGACTTAGCCCTTGCAATAGTCCCACATCAGAGTTTACCTACCCATAGGAAAAAGAACAAGGAGTTAGTCCAAAACTTCTGTGACCATGTCAACCACTCTATATTCACCTTGTCAGCTTCCACATTTGATAACTCCGATAATGGCATGCCTCTCATATATCCCAAACTTATTGACTGGGATCAACAGGGTACACCCATCTTAGACACATTCAAGAACGATGAAGCAATAGATGAGTTCATGGGACTTCGAGAAGGCATAGCAAGAGGGGATCATAAATCTAGTTTTACCATAGACTTGGATGACAAAGCATATTTTGGGGATTCTATTTACACCTCTAGTCGCAAAAATGAAAATAAAAATAAAAATGATGAAAATGAGAAAAATAACAAGTCCCTAGGTGAAAACCAAAAGGTGCCTTTGGACAAAGAAACAATCAAAATAAAGGACATATCCAAGGGAGAAAACCTCTCCAAGGCACCCAAGTATGGAGGTTTAAATATTCTCCCAGTTGAGCAAGAAAAGTCACCAATGTTAGTAGAAGAGTCTATTAAAGTCAACATAAATATAGAAGAAAACCCTCAGAACATATACTTTGCAGCATCATTGACAAAGACATAACAACTTGAGTTTAAGGACTTCTTCACAAAAGAGATAGATAAAATTTGCAAGGTCATACATTGACATTCCTGGGATAGATCCAGACCTTATATTGCACCATCTACCATTACAACCAGGTATTAAGCCATTCAAATAGAAGTTAAGGAAAATGCATCCACAGATTGCTCTACTGGTCAAAGTAGAACTTAAGAAACTCCTGGATGTCAGATTCATAAGAACCATAGACTATGCAGACTGGATTTCAAATCTTGTACCAGTGACTAAACCAATTGGGGGCATCTGTATTTGCACAAACTTTAGAGACATCAACAAGGCATTTTCTAAGGATGACTTCCCTTTGTCAAACATAGACATGATAGTAGATCTTACAATAGGATACAAGATTCTATCCCTCATGGATGGTTTCTCTAGATATAACCAAATCAAAATCGTAGCTGAAGACCAACACAAGACCACTTTCATGTGTCCATGGGGAACATACTATTGGAATGTTATGCATTTTGGGCTTAAGAATGTAGGATCTACCTATCAACCAGAAATGACTACGATTTTCCATGACTTTGTACATACTCTCATGGAAGATTATGTAGATGAAATTATAGCTAAATCAAAAAAAAGGGCAGATCATTTGAAGGTTCTAGACAAGATATTCCAGAGGCTAGAGAATTATAACGTCAAACTAAATCCAAAGAAATGTGTCTTTGGAGTGAAATCAAGGAAACTTCTAGGGTATATCATTTCCAGAAGAGGCATTGAAGTAGATCTAGAGAAGGTAAGAGCTATCATAGAAATGCCTCCTCTAGGAAGCATTGGTCAACTCAGAACACTGCATGGAAGATTACAGTTTATCAGGCGTTTCATTGTACAATTAGCAGACAAAATACACCCATTTCAACATTTACTCAAGAAAGGAGTACCATTTGTGTGGACACCTAAATGTCAGGAATCTTTCCAACAGATTAAGGATTATTTGCTCACTCCACCTATCTTAATGCCACCAACAGATGGAAAACCATTGATACTATACATTTCAACAACTTAGTTAGCATTAGGAGCTCTTCTCACACAAAATGATGATCAAGGTCATGAGAGAGCAGTGTATTACATCAGTTGTACCTTGGTGGGATATGAATTAAATTACAACAACATAGAATGTGCCTATCTTGTGGTAGGATTTTCTACTCAAAAAACTTCGGCACTATATGCTAAATCACCAAACAATGTTGGTCGCAAAGATTGATCCCCTGAAATATCTCCTAAGTAAAGCAGCATTAACAGGACGATTGGATAAATAGGTTATGATACTTAGCGAGTATGACATCCAATATGTAGAGAGGAAGGCTATAAAATGATAGGTGATTGGAGATCATTTAGCGGATGCACCTATGAAGGAAAACCATCCTTTAGTGGCAGATTTTCTTGATGAATTTATCTTCACAGTTGACACTAGAACCGAATGGAAATTATACTTTGACAGGTCACATACAAATCTCGGTTTAGGGGTAGGTATCCTATTTGTTACACCTCAGGGCGATACTATTCCTAAATCATTCAAAATTGCTTTCCCTTGCACCAACAACATAGTAGAGTATGAAGCCTTAGTGACAGGATTAAGAATGGCAGCCTAGTGGAAGATAAAGAGTCTACATGTTTTTGGTGATTCTCAACTAGTAATTCGACAAGTAAATGATGATTATGAGACTAAGGATGAGAAATGTGCCCCCTACAAGTGCATGGCTGATAGTTTCAAGTAGTACTTTGATGACATTAACTTTCAACAAATACCACATATTCAGAACATGACTGCAGATGCTATGGCAACCATGGGTTCCTTATTGGATATTCTGAGCAACGTGCCTAAGTTTGAGTTTTTGGTTGAACAACTATTGGTCCCTACGCATGATGTCCCTAATTCTATGATGGTGTGTACAATTGTTGGTTCTACTTCCCCTTGGTAAAAAGACGTATTTGACTATTTAAATAACCAAACCTTACCTCTAGGCTTGTCAAACAACCAATGCTGAACCTTTATCCGTAAGTCAGCTAAATACACCATCATTGGAGATACCCTGTATATACATAGCCTAGATAATACCCTAATGAGATGTCTCGATGTTGAAGAAGCACAAAAAACTTTGCGAGTGGTACATGAGGGTATATGCAGATCCCATTCGAGTGGTCCTACCTTTAGCCCATAAGATTATGAGATTAGGTTATTATTGGCCTACAATGGAAAAATACTCATTTATCTTTGTAAAGAAATGTAGACAGTGTCAGATACACAAAGATTTGATAAGAGCACTAGCACAGGAGTTTCATTTGATTACATCACCATGGCCCTTTTCCGAATGGGGACTTGACCTCATAGGTAAGATACACCCTCCATAATCCAATGCCCATAAGTTCATCATAACCACAACCAAATACTTCACCAAATGGATCAAAGCTATTCCCATGACCTACATCACCAGCACACAAATATCCAAGTTTATCTTAAACTATATCATTTTTTGGTATGGTTTACCCCAATCCATTATCACAGACAATGGCCGCCCATTCAAAAACCAAGAAGTACGCCATCTATGTGAAGAGTTCCATATCAAACATCATTTTTCCACCCCGTATTACCCACAAGGTAATGGCCAAGCCGAGGCATATTATAAAACCATTGTTAGAATCCTAAAAAAGATTGTCAATGATGTTGGTCATGACTGGCACGTACAGCTAAATCCTACCTTATGGGCTTATCGCACAAGCATTTGTACTCCCACTGGCACCACTCCATACTCCCTAGTATTCGGATATGAAGCTATCTTACCTATTGAGGTTGAAATTCCATCCCTAAGGGTATCCTGGAAAGGTCACATTGATGATGAAGGATACCGTGTATCCAGATTACAAGAGTTAGAATTGTTGGATGAATGAAGACAAAAAGCACTAGACCATTTGCAAGCATATTAGAATCATCTTTGTCATAGCTTTAATAGGAAAGTTCTAAATAGACACTTTGACATTGGTGACTTGGTTTTAATGGAGAATCGTAAGAATCAAGCTGAACGAGAAAATCCAAGTAAGTTTGAACCTAACTGGTTAGGGCCTTATATTGTCACAAAAGCTTTTGGATAAGGAGCATACCAACTCTCTACCCCTGAAGGAGAGCCACTTTTGTCACCAATTAAAAGCCTTCATCTGAAGAGGTTCTATGCGTAGCTTTTGAGAGTCTTTGTCTTAATCAAGAAAATACAAAAAAATGGAAAAAACAAAAAAATGGTTACCTTGATGAAAACCTAGAAAATAGGTGTCTTTGTAACACCAAAAAAAATGAAAAATCAACAAAATAGTAAAGAGAAATAATCCGTCCAATAGTGAAAACCACTTTGGTGGCGCTATGGATAAGTACCATGGTGAAAACCTGGCAAATAGGCACCATGTGTAGTCAAAGTTGCTCTTTCATCTACCATCATTCCAATCAGAATTTTCACCATCCCTCATAATAAATGGTTGTCCTATCCATTACTTGGAATGATTGACATTAAAGTCCATTCCATCACATTACCCACTCCATCTTGCATGTCTTATTCCTGATTGGGGGAAAATCCTTGTTTCGTGCCATGAGGACATTGTACATAGCATTACACCATCGAAAAATGTCGTGAAAAAATCCAAAAACATTAGAAAACTTCAAAAGACAAAAAAATCAGAACATGTTAGAAAATCCGAAAAACAGAGTCAAGTCAGTCATGTTAAGTCAATCGTGGACATAGTCAAACTACATTGCCTCTGTGACTGGACTTAGCAAGGCCATCATTCAATGTGCCCCCGAGGCATTAGGTCTGTCTGTTTAGGTTTTTCATGTATCATACACATTAAAATTATGATTCTTTGTACATTCAAAGTCATTGGTCGTGTTGAATTACGAGGTCTCTGTGTGTACAACGTAGGCAAGGATAATCAATTGATGAGCTCACGAGACTACACTAGGTCAGTCCAATTGGGTTCATTCACATTCACTATCACACACATTGCATATCATCAGTACATATTTTGAGTCAGTTATGTCAGTTAAATTTTGGTCGAACTACGAGGTCTCTATGTGTGCAACGTAGGCAAGGCTATCAATCGATGAGCCTCCAAGGCCGCATTAGGTTAGTCATTTAGGGTATATCATCTCAAGTCATACACTATAAATATAGAAAAACACAATCAAATCAGTTGAGGAATCAAAACAAGTCATGCACCAACAAGGCAAACATCTCAAAACTGTCATCAAGTCAAAATCAAACACATTGTCAAATTGTCATAGCCTCATGTAGCTTTTTGTATCAACATCATCAAGCTCCAACATCTTATATGGCATGTGTCTTTCTAAAATCAGGCTTTGTCATGCCTTATACAGATAGTCACCAAGTCGAAACCAAACTCAACGTCTTATGCGGTATGTGTCATCCCTCACATTACGCTATGTCAAACATCAAATAATTAAACAATCCCACAAGATCAAGTTTTGGCGAATAATTTTATTGGGCTTTATGACTTTATATCTTATTTTGTGTTATCTTTTTATTGATTTGTGAAATAAGTCTGGTTACTAGCTTTCTAAAGGATGTCCCTTGAAGGATTTAGAGAAGCAAGGATTTCTCAAGACTCTTTTTCTTTGGCTTATGTCTATCAACTATCTTTTTAACTTTGGATTTTGAGTCATGTTACCATTTTTCTCAAGGATGTCCTATCGAGGATTTAGAGGAGCAATGACATCTCATGAGCTGTCTTTTATTTGTTTGCTGTTTGTGGTTTGTCAAGAAAAAATGACTGGGGAAATATTGTCCTTAGTATGAGTTAAGACACTCCTTGTCTACGACTGTCAATTTTTCACAGATGGATGACTTTGTACACTATGGCCTATCTCATAGCATGGTGTGTACTATCCATTTGTTTCATGTCCTACCCAATGATGATAAAAAAGAAAGCTTAGCATATATGGAAAAATATCAAAGATCATATGTTTTTCAATCAACCACCTTCGTTGTTTCTTACTAACATTCTAGATTCATCCGTGCTAACAATTTTCTTTTCCAACATAATGATAAAGTCCTGTGACACAAATTTTTTCAGATAATCTGCATATGCATACATTCTATAAGCATTATGTAAATAGTATAGTACATCATATAGAAAATTGCATCCATCATCATATAGAATCATCATAACATCATAAACTGCATAAACTCATCACATGTAGAAACAATCATTCATAACACATATACATGCATCGTCTAGGAAACATAATAATATAGAAGCAATGCATCACCATAAAATAGAACTACATATCATATAGAAGTCACCAAAAATCATATATATATCGCTCAAAATAATGTTTCATAGTACAATGTCAGAATGTATCCATAAATAAAAATGAGCTCGTAGGCTCTCTCTGATCAAAATACAATGTCTACATATATAACCATGTCAACGTGTCCCCCTACCACTACTTTCATGTGGTGAAGGTGGAGGAAACTGCCTCAGAGGTACTCTCTATGAGGTGGAAGGCCTGTCATATGGACTTGTCCTCGGTGGTCCTACCACACCCTCTGTGCTCTATGTCTTGGTCTGACTCCTGCTCTATGATCTATGGCTATGAACCTCTAAAAAGCTAGGAGCTCGTCTCTCTGCTAGCACCTCTGATTCATATAGATCCTTGTAATAGGTAGCTCTCGCTAATGATTTGACTAGCTCGCGTACCATACCATCAGATTAAGAGCCACTACAAAGGAGTCTGACCTCTGTAAACTGCTGCTCTATCTCTTGTCTCTGAGCTATGGCCTGATCTCTCTCCATAAAAGCATTGTCTCTCTCTATCCGCATGACATCTAGCTCTATTGTGACCAGTCTCAATCTCTCCTCCAAAGCCTCCCTATCATTTTCCCTAGGATCCTCCTCATCTCGTCTCCCCTCTACAATCCGATCTCAGAGCTCTCTTTTTTGCTCTTCCATAAATGCGTCCTCCTCAATATCAACCTCCCCATAGCTTGCCAAAATACCAAGAGGATCAATATCCACATCAACCTCCTCCTCCTCTATAGGGTCCTCTCCACCAATATCTACCTCTGCATGCTCATCTCCAACCTATGCCTCCGCTCCACCTCCAAGGTCCAACATCAGTACATCCTCTGCCTCCGCCTCTCGGATAGGTGATAATCCCCCTACCCAACCACCTCTCTGTCCCCGTCGTCCTCATCTACCACCACCACCTCTACCACCACCTCTACCTCTCCATTGCCCTCTTGGCCCTTTACCTCATCTCTCTACTAGTGTCGGCTGATCCAGATCTGTATAAGGAATCGGACGATGCTCTGCCCACAATGTGTCATATGCAGCTATCATCCCTGGATCTTCTAGTCCGCCTCTCCATCTCCACCATAATGGATGTAATGCATGAATCTCTACCTCTATAGTAGCTAGTGGTATCATAGGCCCCCAGTGTGGAACTTCTTTGGAAGATCGAGCAAATTCTGCTCTACCTCTAGGCTCATCCTGAACCTCCCCAAACTATCTCAAAACCCGATCTGACAGGTGTCTCTCAATAATGTGTACACTCAAAACAATCCTCCCAATCAGTTACTGTGTCTGCCTACAGTAAGTCAAATGTCCGTCCTCATCTGACCATCTCTCGCAATCCATGTATGGCCTCCAAGTAAAATGATCCAATGTATCTAGTGCATGTCTTAAGTAACCTGTGTCTCTGACATGACTCTGAGCAATGTTTCCTATATACTATAAAACATAAGGAGATCTAGCCTCCTGCTCTGCAATAACAAGAGGATGAAATACTACAATGCGCTCCCATGCCCAAACCATGAGAAGTGTGGTACCACAGCTCATAGACTGTGCCTCTCTATACACTATATCATGTAAATGGAAGTATAGCATGCCTAACAAACACAAACCCTACGCATACATAGTCTCTCTCTCTAACATCCCCACCAGCATCTCTCCCCACCCAATAGGAAAACCATGACCCCACCAGTCCAGAAGAACTATACCCCCTTTCAATGTACATGGGATGTAGTCAATCCTCTCATACCTATCCACCAACACCTACCATTTGATCTTATAATTCTCTATCCCTAGACTCCCAATATCATCCTACACATAGTATCTAGTCAACTCACTAAATTCGTGCTTGGTATCACACATAACCCGCTCTCCTCTGATGGGAAGTCTCAAAATCCTATAGACATCCTCTAAAGTGACTGTCGCTTCCCTAGTCATAAAATGAAAGGATGAAGTCTCAGAATGCCATCACTCGTACAAAGCCGTCAACATGCCTCTGTTTGCCGAATCATGGGCATAGTTAGCACATGTTGTAGACCTAGTCTCCATAATAACCGTGTCTCCCCACTGACCAACCGGGATATCAACTCGAAAGTATCTAGATATGTCTCCCGTGTATATATAGGATCTAAAACAACCTGCATTTCAACCAAGATGTCAAAATTTTCAAGTTTTTCTATGAATTTTTTTTTTTTTTTTTCAAAAAATTTTACCAGCCAAATGCGGCTCACTATAGCACATGTGGTGCATTCATACAAATGCGTTGCATCTCAAGAATTTATGTCACACATATCATATGCGTTGTACAAAATTCTAACCATTTCTAACAAATGCAAATGTGTTGCAAACATTCAAATGTGGTGCATTATCTACCCTACCTACCAAAATGCATATGCATTTCAAAAATCATATGCGATGCATTGTCCTAGATGTGTTTATCCTAAATGCAGATGTGATTCACAACTACAAATGTGGTACATTTTATTTCACATGCATTGAAGTCCTAAATGATCAAACCTTGCCTAAACATATTTTAACATATGCATTGTTCTGTAGGTAGATGTGTTGCACATGAACGCATATGCGGTGAATGCGAAAGACCGCATGTGCAAATTCAACTTCTAGGTGCCTAGAACACGTGCAAAATGAAATTTCAAGAGCTCATTTTAGGGTACATACCGGTGGTCCTATGTCAGCTGGCTGTATCCGATATCCATGATGTGCAACATAGGGAACTGGATACATCTTTGTCCAATGGTCAGAGCAACTTTCTCAATTCTTCAACTCTTCCAGGTGCAAATGAATTAGTTTTCAACCTAATTTATATTTATACCTAGGGTTTGGGTGGAATTTCTTCTAACCTTGTTTATTGGCCACTTAACCTTCCAACTTCTATTGATCTGTACACATCCATAACACTTCCAAATTTGATTTCGTCAACTCCATAGCATTTCTGACCATCAAATTGACTTATCAGGAATATTTCCTATTTTTTTTCAAATTTTTCAAAAATTTGTCAATTTTCCTGAGGGGGCATACCCTAACCTATTTCATACTGGGGCACAATCGGGGCATATTTTCTTTGACACAATGCTGAAATGACATTGTATTAAAGAGGGGAAAACTGTAGACACCGAAAATTGGTCTAGGCCTACGAGCACCACTTTCGACATAATTTTCTAATGTCCATGGTCATGATTAAATAATGTTTATTATTTAATTACCTTTACCCTTTTCAATTAATTCATTAATTCATTATGACCTTTATTCAACTTGATTAATTAAATAAATCATATTTATTTAATTATGTCACTAACTAATTAATTCTCCTTCTTAATTAAATAGTTTATTATTTAATTACCCCTTTGTCATATTTCAACTATAATTAAATATTTATTATTTAATTATTCAATTAATCCTTTTCAAGAGTCAATTAAATAAATTACATTATTTATTTAATTAAAACTTTCAATTTCGAATGTTGAATTAAATTAACATTTAATTCATAATTAATTCTTTGTCACATTCTTCTATCGTTTAGTTATCTAATTATTCACTCACCTTCTGACTCCAGATCTATTTTAAATCCACTAGTTATCTCCAGATTCTATATCTGATCGTCTCTGCGAGAGGAATCTCTGTCACAACCAGTTAGTTAACTAGTTCTAACTCATATGCATGAATGTGTTTATTAATTAAATATCTTTATTTAATTAATTAATTCATGTGTGCATTCGAAATCTTTATTCTTCGAGTTCTAAATTTTTCTTTGTCATTCAAAGTCTATTTCTTCTATTTTCGAACTCTTAACTGAAGATTAAATTGTTTATTTAACCTTGAACTTGTGTTCTTTCTATTTTTGAACAGTCTTGACACAAGATTAAGTTATCGTTCTAATTTAATATTTATCCTATAGAATTTTCTAACTCAAATTCTATTTGACATAGAACTCACATCACATGACATTCATTAATCTCGTCTGTCGATCTCTCTTTTGAATCTGAGTCGATCGTTCGAAAATCCAAAATCTATAAAATGACCTATCATTATCATTATTCCTCCTCCCAAAATCAATACTTTTGAGAAGAAACTTAATCTTTGATATTTTGCTTAGACATTCAACAAGGTTATGCTTGCATCAATACTTAAAATATAAGGGCAAGAATACTGATATAGCAAAATGGAGAAGGATAATCGAGATAATTCAAAGAAGAGGACACATATTCAGTGAGATCTTTTCAGTTATTTTTTTATTGTTTTATGTTCATTTATTCGTTCGTTGTTGTTTTTATTTAGATTATTTGTTAGATTTGATCATCTTAATCTGTGCAACAAATTCTCTAGAAAATCTATGTTACAACTACATCAAAACCATGAAGAATGACACCTCACCTATAGAAGTTGGAATATAATAGAATTAATCATCAAGGTTATACATCAGATCAAATTGTTTATGTATCATATATGATATGTTTTGAATTTATATTTTTATATTGTGTTTTTTTACTCATGCTGTAATTGACAATGATTGTCGTTGTTAATTTGTTTAACGTATATGCGTCATGAAGGTCATCAAGGCATTAATGGTCAGCTTCCACAGGGACTGAAAAGTTATCCTAGACAATTTAGTAGGTTGCCCTACTATGAGCAGCTACAAATTGTACATTTATTTGATACAATGCATATCAGAAAGAATATGACAGAAACGTTATGAAAAATATTGGATGGAAGGCATGACAAAGAAAAAATTGTCAAAATTTGTAGTGACATTTAGGAAGCCAATCATGCAATGAAAATGTCATTCAATTAAATAATGATGGAGACCAAATTAATATAAGTGTCCTTCCTTGGTTATTAACAGGGAAGAAAAGCAACGCTATAAAATAAGTCATACAAGAAATTTGATTTCCCATAGGATTTGCTGCGAACATAAACAATATCATAACAAAGAAAGGTGAATTTGGGTCAGGGATGAAAATGCATGATTGGAATACCTTCATTAAGGAAATTATTCTGGTATATTATATATATATTTGTATACTGCATTTACTTTTCAGTGTATTATGTTTACTACTTTTGGAAAAATAATGAAAAGATCATTTTATAATTGTTGCAGTACGTTCTACCTCTATCTCTGCCAAACAACTTTGACA
The DNA here is from genome assembly GCA_007115665.2 of Sequoiadendron giganteum. Classification (NCBI taxonomy): domain Eukaryota; kingdom Viridiplantae; phylum Streptophyta; class Pinopsida; order Cupressales; family Cupressaceae; genus Sequoiadendron; species Sequoiadendron giganteum. The sequence continues at coordinate 558,010,707 of CM021101.1, read as the reverse complement.
ACAATGTCAAGCAAATTATATATGATCTTGGAAAATACATGAGGTAAGTAGCAATATTTTTTCAATTCGTTGTATATTTTTGTTAAATCTCATTAATATATTTGTGCCTTGAATCACTTGTAGATGGCTGCCATCTAAAGCAATCCATAAAGAAGATATAAATTATTGGAAGAAAAAAATTCCTTGTCTAATGTGTGAAATGCAAAAGTGTCTACCTTCGACATTTTTCAATGCACAAGAACACTACCTCATACACCAAGTTGAGGAGATTGAATTGTGTGGACCTATACACACAAGGTCAATGTGGATGGTTGAGAGGCACTTGAAATTTTTGAAGGCTTTGGTTAGATAAAGAGCACATCCTGAGGGTTCTATGGTGGAGGGATATATGGTATACCAAACCATGATGTGCATTACCGAATATCTTCCTAATTTTGTAGAAAAGATCCATGTAGATCACATTTTGGATCCCAACTCCATTAACAAATTAGAAGGGGAGTACTTGATGGGGAAAGGTAGATTGAGGAAAGTGACATGTAATTATAAGATGGTCATGGAGATTAATAAGAATACATTTTACATTTGGTTTTTATGTATATTGTACTTATTTAATTATTAATCTTCAATATACATCAATTATAAATTAAGGTCGTATACTGTGGTAATTAACTAATTATACGTCATTTGTGAATTTCATTTTTTTTTGGTACAGTTGGTCGAGAGTGGGATGCACTAAATTTGTACATCATAAACAATCTCGATTGGATGACAGTATGGATTGAATGATGTCAACAATCTGGTCACACATTAGCATGGGAAGGTGTGGCTTCATTGGTTAAAGAAGCTCATCATAATGGAGATTCCAATGTTACACCAAGGGAAATTGATTTAGCATATGGTTTAAGAGATAAACAGGTACGTATAAATATATTAATCACCCATATTATTTAATTATTTTCAATTATATTGATGTATAAATATGTTGATATTTTTTTCTTTGCATACATTCAACCAAGAATAAATATGTTTATCAACTGACGATATTGCAATAATTTTTACATGTTTGACATATTGTAGGTGAAACACCACAAGGCTATGTGGTGCAATGGTCGTAAATTTCAAATCAAAAAGTTGGATGACACGAAGAAAACTTGTGATTATGGGATAACTGTAGTCTTTCAGGTGACTAATGTTCCATCTAGAAGCGACATACATCCAGAAGTCTCAAAAAACCAGTACTATGGGATTTTGGATGATATACTTGAGTGTGAATTTAAGTCCTTCAAATTAGTTTTGTTCACCATCCTATGGTACAAACTATGATTAAATGAAAATGATCCTGAGAGAACTGTTATTGAACATGATAATGGATTTACCATGGTTAATACAAGGTATTTTGAGCGAGCTGGAAATGAGCTCTATGTTCTTCTAAGCCAATGTGAGCAGGTATTTTACTCAGAGGTTCCAGGTAAACTGGGTTGGTCATATGTTGTTAGAAATGATCCAAGAGGAAGACTGGTAAAGTTTAATGTGGTGGAAGAAGAAGATACCGAAGAAATAGAAGATGATGTAGATGGTGATCATGATCAACAGTTAGTTGATGATGTTCTTGATGAAGATGTCGAAGAGGAGGAACTAGATCATGATGATGTAGGAGTTAATGTTCATGAAGATGATATTCATGTGGATGATGACATTATCAAAACTTATATCAATGACGATGATGATGATATGACCAATCCTTACAATGTTGAATCTAGATCAGATAATACAGACAAAGAGTTGGATGAAGAAGAAGATCAATGACATTGAAATGTATGAGTTATGCGATTGTATTATCTATTTGATATTAATTTCTTGATAGAATTATATTTGAATTATGTGGTTACATAATTAATTCATGATGTTTTTAATTTTTATGCCATTACATAATTAATTCATGATGTTACAACTATTGTAGCTCTCCTAGAAATTTCCATATGATCATAATGAATAGTGTTTTGGGAAATTTCATGAAAGATGACACATTGATCGTAGTAGTGAAATAATTGAAAAGTCATTTAGATTTTTAGACCAATCACCCTTCGCAATGTCATTTTTAGGATCATCTCCAATTTGATTACTAGGACACATAAGGTAGGATTTGATTGGCTTATCTTGGATGAACATTGTGGCTTTGTGTAATGTGAGAAATTTTGGATGAGGTAGTGGTGCAAGAGAACCTACACCTCATAAAGTGACCATTGTAAAGGTTGTTGATGGTTGAGGATTTAAAATACAAGATCTTGATATTCCAAAATCTGTGTTTTTCTTCAAAATTTCTATATTTTTCCTACTTTGCAGCACTGTATGGTCACATACAGCCATATTTTGATGTGAAATGAATTACATGTCATGAAGATGTGTGTCATATTTTTATTTTAATCTTATTTTAGGGCTTAATTCATTGAGTTGAGTTAGAAAGATTCATTTCATTGCATACAACCCGGTTACCCTATTTTTGAGGGTTTTGTAGCCCAAACATGATATAAAGGGGCTCTTACACTTTTTGTGATTATTGTAGCTTGTGTAAGAGGCCCCATGGATACTATTGTAATTTTATGATGCATGAACAGGGAGTAGGATGAGAAATAAAGAAGGTATAGCTGCTGTCCTCAAGAGTTTTGTGAAGAAAAGCATGTGAAATGAGAGGTTCAAGCCTAGGTTTCAACAAAATATGTATGGGTGATCTGATTTTATGAATTTTTTACCCATGTACAGACCTAATGGGTTGTGTCTAAGTTGGTTTTGAGGTTTGGGAGGTTGTGGAAGTAGGAGATTCAATAAACCCTCATGATTTTGGTCTAAAACAAGGGTTTTTGGGTTTGGCAAGAATTTGGCCGTAGAAGTGGAATCTTTTTGTGGATTTGGAGGTTTGGAGGATTTTAGCTCTCAAAAAAATAGGTAAGAATACCTCAAGATGTTACCAATCTCTTGATATTTTTTAGGGTAACAAACAAGGCCAAATAATTTGAACCTTCTTCTCTTCAGGTGCTACCAAACCTAGGTGGGTCTACCTTTGTGAACTAAGCAGACTTAAGTGATGTGATTTTGTTTAGAAAAATATATTCACACTGAAAATTTTATATTGAATAGATATAATCCTAATAAAGTGTATGTTAATATTAGAATATGTTTAGTTAACAAATGTAAAAAATAAAATGGACAAACAACTTTTCCAATTTAACTATATGTATATATAACTTTAAGTTCTTTTTATTTTAAATAAAAGTACTGAAGTTACAACATAGAAATTAAATGATATTTATGATTAAATATATCTCTCAAAATCCTTTTTGTCCCAATTTGAAAATAATTCTATATTATAGAATACATTTATTTAAATTTTAAGATGAAAATAGCAAGGAAAAATCAAACAAATATCTTTATGAAAGAAGTATATTGGTGTGAAATTAAATATGATTTGTATTCCAATGTAAAAACTAAAAAGTATGGAAACAATTATTTCAACACAAACTATTATTAGTAGTCAATTAAAATGATCTAAATAGTCTAATAATTTAACCATTAGTATATAGCAATTTCTATAGAGTTGTAGATCTCTTCCATTTCAAAACTACAAAACAATATTAGGCAGATAATCAAACATATTTCTTTTCTATAGTGACTTATTTATCCTAGAGGAACTAGTATATAGTATACAAAGAAAACCAACAAACCCACAACTACCCCTATTTTGAAGGAGTTTAGTTTTCTCCCCTTCCCGATCTCCCTAATATTGTCTAATTATTTTAAAGAGACCAAGGGTCATAACACAACTTTATTCATCCCACTAAATAGCTTGGTTAATGAAACTTGACAAAAGCAACAAAAGAATTGCTACATTTGGCATTGAAACTGGATTTTGTTTACAACAATCTATTCACAATGACAATCTTATAGTGAATAGATATAATCCTAATAAAGTGTATGTGTAATATTAGAATATGTTGAATTAATAGATGTAAAAAATAAAATGGATAAACTAAAAGATGAAAGCATGAGACCAGTGCCTTGTTGGGTGTATGGAGTCTAATGAAGATCTAGAAAAGTTTAATCTATGATGACAATATTTCAAACTGTCTGGCACATAGATGTAGTTTATAACTTGTATAAACGTGCAAGTAAATGACTAACAAAATCTACTTGAGATACAATGACAATCCTAGTTATGTGATTATTATTATTGATCCAATTAATACTCTTAAGTTACTGTGATTGACTAGAAGGGTTTAATCTTTACTTGAAAGAACCAAATAATCACATCACACAAATACAACAAATGTGTATCGATAAACTGAATATATGCTTGATATATTAATTTAAACAATAGAAAAGCATCAAAATGGAGAAAAATAGATAACTGTATAATTCCACAAACAACTGATACCAAGATTAAGCCACAAGTTCATACATATTCATTAACTTCATCAAAATTCATACATGCATATGATTCTTTTAAAGGAAAGTTTCATTGCAAACTATCTACTGTATCTTTCTCCTATCCACCTATATCTGTTTTACATTATGAAACAGATATAAATATATCAAAATTGTGAAAGGGCACGTCCTTTCAAAAATGTCTTTTGCTTAACAACAATAACAAACTAGAAATTATTCTCTATTAAGCCATAAATAGATGTTTGGCAAATAATCTTGATAAGCTGGCCACTCGTGTGTATCAGCATCCTCCAGTGCATTCCTTATGGTTATCTCCATTTTGAACATCTTCTCATTCTGTTCACATGCCTCGTCCATTGTTAAATCATTTCATGTGGCTATCTCTAGAATTGTTTGTATCACCGTCTCGCATTCCTTCATCTATTTGTATTTTCCCTTTAGTTCCCCTCCATCTTCTAACAACATTGGTACTCCCATTTTTGTGACATTGATCATCCCCTACTCATCACCTTGCAATTCATCATGGAATTTTTATGTTTTTTCATAATATGGTTTCCAGTATCAGTAGCTATGTTATCGGGAGCATCCCTTTGGTTTATTTCCTGGAACTTCTCTTGAATCCTGCCATCTATCGTCTTATGTTCTTGTAGTGCAGTAAAATTGTGTGAATGTGTTTCCCAGAGCTTACTCAACCAGGTCATTAAATTAGTCTGCCTCTTCCTTATTATTTTAGTGAGTGCATCACATTTACCTTGTGAGTACGCATTTGATTCTTCCCACTGGTCTCTTGCCTAGGAACTTTCACCATGAGTCAATTTCTTTGTGGATCCCAATGTGATTCCCATCATGTCCTTCAAGTGATCATTTTTTCTGAGTAGTCTCTCGTTATTAATCTTATACATTTATTTTTCCTTGATTAGTTTTTGGATTTGGGATTTATTTAATTTGGCCACATTAATGCCAATTTCTGTTGTAGCTATTGGATCAACCTCACCAACTTTTAACATCATTACATGGCCAAAAGCCTTTTCAATATCGATTACAATAGATTTCTTGTGTGGAGGATGCAGGGCCCATATCATAAGTGATCCCTCATCTGGGTTATACTTGGATCCTGCATAAATCTTTGTTACCCCCTCAGGAGTGAGTTTATGTGTGGCGTTACTATTCTTCAGAAAACTATTAAAAAATAAAGAAGAGTTTAAAGCCAACCCAGGAAAGATCATGACACCTACATCTTCTAATAATTTCCCTCCTTTCTCAGGGGTCATGCTCTTCATTTCTTCTTCCACACTTGATTTTAAGTTATTCAACAGTTGTTCCTGATTACTTGGTGCAATATTCTCCACTGATTCCCTTATTGATTTACACAAAAACATTTTAAATTATGAGGTTTTAATGAATTCATCATTAGCCAGAAATGATTTATATGCTATCTGCCTTCTGTCAGTATCTACACTCTCTTCAACATCTAGTTCCCTGGGAACATACTTGTAGTCATGAGTTCTCAATCTAGAAATTTTATCAATTGTATTGCTAGGCCTACCATCACCAGATGCCTCTTCATCAGAAGATAATAGTTCTATATCTTGCAATCCGTTGTTATACTCATCAAGAAATTTTTCGGCTTCCGCTACTTCCAAATTCCTGATCAAGTCATCATACAAATAGGGTATGTGATTGTATCCTCTGAATTTCATTTTATTTTTGGAAAAATTAATATACCCTTCTAGATCAAATCCTTTTCGCACTGGACCCTTCTTCATGTTGTATTGCAACAATTTATTGAGAACCATGTCATATCCATCCCTTGCTAATATAGTGAAATCATCGAATCATAATGTACTAGGCATAAATGCTTGCTTTCCGAAAGAACTCAGATTCATAACATCTAAAAAGTCCAATTTCCTAGCAATCTCCAAATATGTAATCCTATCAGGCACTGTCTTGGGCAGAATGAAGGGTCCATCTTTAAATCCATATACTCTTATCATGGTTGCATCTTCTAGATAGTACCAGTCTCCCCAATTGTGGTTGATAGGTCCATTGAAATCCTTAGGCCTTAAAAACATTTTTATTTCATTGGATAATGGGTATTCATAATGATGATTGTAAAATATGTACAGTGGTTTCACAAAAAAATCGTCAAAATGTAGATAACAAGAATTAGCAAATCAGCAATCCCAGGTGGCAGTCCAGAGTTCTACTGGTAATAACCTTCCTTCCTTATCAAATTGTACAACCCTCAGTTTTTTAGGCCACATCTGCAATTCTTGTCCATAATAAAGTATCATGTGCATTAGGATTGAATAAGCATCCAAGTGCAAGATAGGAGCTCCACTTTTTAATGCCATCAATCCTGAATCAAGTACTTTAAAGATGTGTGAAGCATAATAAAAAAACCTTGGATTATGACATTGGATGTCCACTGCAATTACCATGGGTACAATTGACACATGCTCAGGGGTCTCCATTCCCAATACTTGACACACTAAAAAATTTGTGTACCTCATGTAGGGTTCAAACAAATCAACATGGAATGAGGGACCATCATTGTTATTCAGTGGAACTGAAACACCATCTTTCTTAGACCTATGTAGTGGCAACCTCCAACCCTTATACAAAGTATCCATCCTCCAAAATTCTTTTTCTAGCTCTTCAGGTACAATTTTTTCACCACACACTCCCTCTAGGTTAAAAACCTCACAGATGGCAGCTTCAGATACATGTATAAACGGTTTTCCTAATGGATCACAAATACATTTACATTTTGGATTATAATAGCCAACTAGCATCTTCACCAATTCTACATTTATAAATACATTGAGGTAGACTAGTTTCCCTAGGTATAACTTCCGAGGATTGCACACTGGTTTGTATCGGTTCCTTCATTGGTAATGAAAAATAAATAGCTCATATCCCCTTATTGGGGTCCATATGTCTTGTATGTGCTTGCATTTAATTTCTAACTTTTCCACTTCTACCCTAAGTTGTGCAGATCACCTGGCCTTAGGTCCTAAGCCGGGCAATTGATCAATTAAGTCATGGTTTAGCAACCTCTCAACTACCCCTGATTCCTTCTCTGCTTCAATTTTTTTCTTTATTCCTCTAGGGTTTTTACTCACTCTATTTCCTACCTCTTGCTTTTCTTGAGCTAGTGCTTTCCATTTTATGAATCACAAAGCCAGAAATTTAATTGCAGGGAACTTACAATTTTATTTAGAATTCTTTGACCGCAAGATCCTTTGGCCCTTCATTCGTTCCTCTGCTGCTAACTTTGAAAAAATTGCCTTCAATTACTTTTCTCAATTCAAGAAATCATCGACACATTTGGTAGTAATACTACCATTAATGTCCTAGATTTGAACACAAGCGTAACTGATCTTTGAGTTTACCCCACTATCACATCAAATGTTCTATCGACAAGACAATTGAAACTTTGGGTGATCCTTTTATTAAGGCTTTACTAACATTCATTAAACATTCTTTTTGTCGGGGAGACATTACACCGATATCAAATAATCTATCCATCTGATTCATATAAATGTCACCAAGAGTCACCCCGATGACTATCTTGATCTGTTTGCGTCTTCATTGGAAAGACATGGTGTATCATTAAGACATTCAATAATTTTTCCGATGTTATAAGTCTCCCCGATGATTATTCCTTCGATCTCAAGTATGTCGCCAAGACTCCTGCCAATGTAATCTTATTGGCATGACATAGTGGGTCGGCAGAACATTTTGAACTCATTTCGATAGCGTTTGTCTTGGAGATAGTATTTTTCTATGTTTTGTTGGCAAGACAAGATGAGTGTTTCGGCGATGATATTTCATTAGCGAGACAAATGCACTTGGGCTGACTCAGGGATCTTACTCCAATGGCATTGGTTTGGCTGATACAACTCCTTATGCTTTGATTGGTGAGACATGCTAGGTTTCTTGCCGATGGAACTTCATTGGGGAGACCTATATGCTCGGTATGACCTTTTCATTTCACCCCGATGGAAATTTTCTTGCCGATGATATGGGTTATTTGAATACTAGATTTTGGAGGTTTTTCATGATATCAAATGGTCAAGAATGATGTGATCATATGTGACTATGATGGATTATACTCAAGATAAGGTTTTCTTTAGGGAATCAACCAGTGCAAAATCATTGTAAAGGCTAGTTTCTTTGTGATGAATGTTATACTGTGGGCCTCTAGCCTATCCTAGGTCTTTGTAGTAGTTTTTTTAATTCTTTTTTTATCAGTTTTTAAATGTTCTATACAATGACCAAGTTTCTATTTGCAATCTGCTTTAAGTTGGTCATTAAAAAGAGATATATGGTTTGTTTCCTTATAGAAATAATGCATTTATAACATTAATGTGTTTTTCATTTAAAATAATGGAATTTGGTAATAATAAGAAGGAAGTGTGAAGTTTGAAAAGTCATATTTTCAAATTTATTTTTTTGTCTTTTTTGAAACAATTAAATAAGTTTGATGCATAAGAGGATTCAATAAGTTGTTTAGAATAGTAAAATGGTGTCAATGTTTGTGATGAGGAAAAATGAATTGGATAGTGGTTCAAAAATGTTTACAAGGTTTGAAAGGGATGTTTAAGTTGTACTTTTTAGAGTGATAAGGTTGACATTAAACTTTTGAAATATTTTTAGTTCATATTTTTAAGATAAAGATTCTTTGAAACAAAAAAAATTGTTTTAAATTTCATACTTGGAAAACAAAAATGCAAATGCAATAAATTAATAATAGAGAATCATGCATGGGAACAAAAAACCACCTACAAATGCAAACAAGTTATTGGAATGACATAAAATAGATGATAAAGTCAAATATATTATTGGCCTTTCCCTCTGACATTAAATTTTATTATATAGATTTAGATAAATCATCATAGGAAATTTGGGATAATTTCAATAAAATATTTGGAGCAAAAATAGATAATGTGAAGTTTTTCCTAAAACTTCAACTATTTAGATTCAAAATGAGAGATATAATCACTATGTCTAATCACGGAAGAAATTTGACATCTCTCATTAGACAATTGGTAGAAGTCAAGGCTCTATTAGATGATGAAGATACTAAGGATATTTTGTTAAATTGTTTGAAAAAACAACAATGTTATTTCTATTCTTAGTCCAATAACTTCTCAAACACAAGAAAATTTGATTTTGGCCCTATTAGGAGAAGAAAAAAGAATAATGGAAAATATTTAAAATTTGATTCTCAACATGAGAATGTATTATACTCATGAGGTAATAATAATTAAAAAATAAAAATGAATGTTATATGACCTACCTCAAATCTTATGTCCACAAAGTTGCTAAAAACATAAAACAATAAGAAAAAATTTGAAGGTACAACTAAAAAAGGGTTATTTCCTTTTGGCCTCATCCACCTCTTATATTTCAACATAGCATGGAATTATGCTTACATAACATAAACTCAAAAAAATGGAATTTTATAGGGACAAAGGAGCCCAAGTATATGGTAGGCTAAGCTAGATCTAATGAATGGAAATAGAGGCATACAATTCTTCTTTAATACCTCCACCACAAACATATGCAAGGAAAGGTCTCCTCCCTTCTTGGTAGTAATAACCTCCTCCACACACAACCCTTAAAAATTATGAATAGAGGAATATAATCTTCGAAGAACTCAAAGTTGATTCTCTCCTACCTAATTCAATTAGTCATTTTATCCTTACAAACATTTATAGTGATTACTAGAGGGACATAGACCAATTCTTCATAATAGAAGAATTTGATCATACTTTTCCAATGATGGCATTATAAGAAAACCTTAGGTTAAATAAATAATTCCTAGCTAAGTTCTTTAAATCATGTCCAACCGTATAAGAGAAGACCGCTGCTATGTGTACTTGGATACCATGGAGAAAGGCTCTTTGGGCTCTTTCATCAATCAAGGTATTGTTATGTGATGTGATCCAACTGATAAAAATTACATCGTGATGTGATCCAACTGATAACAAGGCTCTTTGGGCTCTTTCATCAATCAAGGTATGATAAGGTATTGTTAATTTTGATAATATTTTTAATATTCTTGTTGCAGTCAGCTGATCGAGGAAAGGCACCAACAATAGAGGAGAGCATCCATATGGAGGTACAATCACTATTATGCGATGATGACATCACATTTTCCACAAACCCTATGGATATGATGGGGAAGGCCCAAAAAAAATGCAATGTCCTTAAGTTGGTATTCATAGTGCCTCAAACAGATGAGATAAGAGAAAGGGTTAAAATATTATCTGAGAGAGCATAAAACTTACAAGTAAGCTTTCATGAGATCTTTAATTATAACATAAGTTCATTCATTGTTTTATATTTTGTACTCTTTTATGTCATGAACTAAAATATGTGTTGTTTTTACAGGATTATTTGTATCCTCATGATGCTGCTGGCCATGATCAGGGTACTACAAGTGTTTCCCAAGAAGTAGGGGTTAGTAAAAGTGTCAATACTGATCCTCCTACGTATACATCACATCATCTGACCCTATCATCCGTGCCTATATTTTCGACTGAAATGTCGGCAACACATACCATGCAGGCATTCGATAGTGCACCCTTTGGCAACAAACACATGCCACTACATGTGTCAGGACATGTACCTAGGGATGCATAGGCCACTAGTACTGGTTATGTTTTAGCAACATTTCCTGGATCTTCCCATATTACTAGTATGGGAACATTGCCAGTCACATTTATGGTGATCAAGGATTTCATTCCCATAAAGATAGAGAAGGTCCCAGGTACTTTAAATTTTTTTAATTATTATTATATATAATCCAATTGAAATTTAGTTTTTGATCACTCTTTATAGACTAATGATCCCATGATCATTTTGCAAGAAATGATGTTTTTTATAAAAATATAAGTGATATTACATTGGAGCTCTTTGGGCCCACCATACGTACACGGTGGAATGCCCAAAATCAAGATTCAAAATATGAGCTCATTAACCGTTTAGTTGTGTTGTTCGATGATAAAACATTCAGCCGAACCAAGGTCCTTAAGAAATCTGGTACCTATCTAAAGTATGTGAGGGACCAATATAGGTCACATTTAGAGAAGAACATAAAGTACAAGCATTCCCCCCATGATTTTGGAGAGGGAGTGGAAGGACTTGGTGTCAGATGGAAAGGAGAAGGCTAGAAAGAAAAAAGGAAAGACACCACCAGGCCAAGGAAGGTATGTGATACTATCAACAATGTAATTATATACTGATTACTCTTTATTTTTACATAATCTAATTCATTTAAAAATTTTCATAGGCTTACCGACACATCGAAGGTAAAAAATGCAAGACTAGAAAAACACAGGAAGCACAAACTTGGCTCTGGTGGTTATATGAAATTAGCCACACAAATTTTAAGTATCAATAAATGAAATATTGCATCCAAATAATAAATTGCAAACAATTTTGGTTTTATCACACCATAGAAGAAAAATTCATGATCTTATGCAAAAATGCAGGGCTTTGATTTCAATAGAGTGCCCATAGAAGAGGACCTGAAGATTGCTTTCCAACAAGGCTATGGAGCCTTGGCTGAACACCTAAGCATCTTGACTAGGAAAACACAATCTTCCACTGCATCCAACACACAGGTAAATAAACTCAATAAAGTTTATTTAAAATTGAATACTTGTGCAATCTATTCAATATTAATTTCCACCATAATAATGTGCCTATTTGTTTTTAACAAACAAGCAATGATAATACTGCACATGACATTGGAATGCAGCTTGGTGAGGGTGTAGCACAACCTACAAATGAAGGCCATGGTGTGCTTCCCAATATTGGATGTATTCATGTGCTATACAAAACACAATATGGATTAATACAGTTAAACATCTTTAATTGCATTTGGTGTATTAATTAATCTAACCTTTCGTGTTTCAAATTTAGAGTGTATAGAGCGTGATCAACATGTTGAGCATGATCGGGCTAGACAAGATCAGGAACATTATGTGGCCCCATCAGGTAAAGAGGACCACTCTAATTTTCTTTTAGACATATTTAATTGCAATTGGTGTATTAATTAATGTAACCTTTTGTGTTTCAACTCTAGATCAAGATTTAGAGGGTGTTGAACATGTTGAGCATGAGGCTATAAGACAAGATTAGGAACATGATGTGGCCCCATCAGGTAAATAGCACCACTCTAATGTTCTTTTAATTAATGAAATACGTGTAATAGTAATAATAAAACATATCAATTTAACATTTCTTTGCTATTACAACAGACCCCCCCTTGCAGCGGCATCCATGTTGTGAGTACACAACTAGGCATACATTAAGATCATGAGCAAAGCTCAGAACAACTGAAGGGGGGATAGATGATTTAGAAAATGATACTCCACTTCAAATTTTTTTAGCTACAAAAAAGAAACAAAAAAAAAGTGACTGTAATCATATTATGACAACCATATTTTTGATAATATGTAAAAACTAAAAAAATGAATGTTATATGTTAATGAATGAATGTGAATATGTTAATGAATGAATGCTATATGGTAATGAATGAATGTTATATGTTATTAATGGATGAATGAATGAATGTGAATATGTTAATGAATAAATGCTATATGTTATTAATGCAGGATGAATGAATGAATGTTATATGTTATTAATGGATGAATGAATGATTAATGTTATATGATTGGGTATGGGGAATTGAGAGTGATGTGAGGGGGGAGGAGGGGCCAAATGAGCTTCTACCTTCATGTGGTTGTCCCTGTTAAGTAGAGAATATTAAACTATTCTCGAAACAAAGAGAAGCTCGATAAGGTAATGCACTTTTCAATATAATAAATGCATCGTTTGAAGCATCAAACCAATATGAAAAGATGAAATAAATTGATAAATTTTTACTATGAACATTATGTTGTGTGTGGATCTGGTTTCAAAGCTCCGTTTCTTTTGTTTTTAGTGGTCTCTAAAATTTCACTTTTGTGCATAATAGGTTAGTGGAAAATTTGACATCTTTGAAGGGTTTAGAGGCTTGATTGAGATAGATACACGGATATTTGGATCTTGTTGTTGATGGGAGGCTTCCACTTAACCATGAAATTTTGTACCATCTAGAGGTATGCAAAATTTTCTCTACTTACATTCATTCAACTTACTATAATATAATATCTGACAAAAATCTCATTTTCATTATACTTAGATGGATTTTCATGCCATGTTCCAAAGCACATGTTTTAGAACAGGCAAGAAGGATTCTGGCAAGGGTTAAGGAATTTGGATTTACACCTTCCAATTGCATAATTTACTTCATTCATCCAGCATATTTCCAATGCGTTTGACAATTGTTGGAATCATATCCTATAATTATAGAACTAGTGACATTAAAATATGTAAGTTTCAAATATGGCATTACATATCTTTCTATGAATTTTTGAAATAAAATATCAAAATGGAGAAGTATTAACAAAATAATCAGCATAATTTCTAAGAGATCGGGGAATTTTTTTGTAGAGTTATCTTGAATATATTTAAGACAAAAGTAACTTATAAAGATTGAAGAAGAATATCCGTAGTCTAAAATCACCAGTCAATAAATCTTAGTAGTATCTCAATTCAAGAGAATTAGGTCCACTATCCATTAGCCAGTAAAACAAATAAAATCAATTCATAAGATTATTCTTTTCTAATAGGGTTGACTGGTTGCTTGTTTCTTTTTGATTGTCAGGAAGTCATCAATATACACTTGGTTTTCCTTCCTTCTCGTGCCTCGTGGCCAGAGAGTTTCTATAGAAGGCATCAAAGTAACCTTCAAGATTGAAAATGAAAATGAGTACAAGGTTAGTATAACTTAATGCTAATTGGGTATGATTTTATTTGTTCAAGACCAATTTAGATTCATTTTCTGCTCACACTACTTTTATTTACATTTATGTTTTGCTAATATCTATTTTCCTTTACATTCATATTCTTCTATACATATTGTGTTTACAATAATGTTTTTCTTAATTTAATCTAGGGGAGAGGACCCAATACCTGAGCATGTTTCAATAGTTGTGATAGTAGTGGTTTATATAGTGCCCAACCCTAATTATTTGATTCTTCTTACTGATCCAATCAATACTTTCCAGTTATTGTGATTGATTATAAGGATTTAATCTTTACTTGATTGTGATAAACTTATATTTTCGGGCTTGTCTTACAGGTGCTTGTTTAGATGGGTGAGGATTGTTTCTTGTGCTAAAAATATTTTTATTTGTTAATTCTAAACTTACATAGCTGAATCAAGGGGTAGAGGTTGTCCTCTTCAAATGGAATAAAAAGGAGAGTTAGAAGTGGAAGATCAGTCCCATCTGTAAGTTTCGTGTGTAGATGCATTGTATGGAATTATTTTTCTTGGGTATACTTAAATTTAAATTTTTGATTATCTAAGTCATGTTTCTATAGAGGGTTTGGAGGCTTTATCTCACAATTCAGATTGCTTGTGTCACTATGTTTTTCTATTCAATATGATATGTATCTCAAGGAGGATATGGATCTGGTTCTTCATACCATCAACTTAATGAAGAGGAGCCTCAATGTCATGCTGTTAGGATTTACTATGAAGCTAATCCAAAGTTTTACATTACTGCTTGAGGCCATATTGCAGTGCTTTCTCTAGGAATCCCACATGATCCCCATTAGGTATCTTCTTTTTGTAGTCTCTAAATTTCTTAGAAGAAATCAACAACTAGTTTGTCTAAATGTGGCTCCTTGTTTACACATTAATATCTCTTTTGGAAGCAATGGATCAAAGTGGATTCATGGGGTCTTAAAGAGAAGGCTCTCAAACATGGAGATCAAGAGTGGGACCAAGTAAAACCATTCATAATAATGCTCATATTTTTTTATTGACTGTCTAAGAGCTAAGTATCTAGGATAACATTATGTATTTTTCTATTGAATTTCCAGAGTGAGAATAATTTTGGGTTTGCAATCCTATTTTTTAATACACTAGCTAAGTATCCAAGATGCACTGCATGTACGTTTTCTCACCAAATTGTTCATTTTCCACAAAATTAGATTCTAGTGTGTAGTTTAATATTCACTAGTTTTATTTTTTCTTTTTTAGAAAAACTAGAATCCAGTTCGTAGGTTGTCCTTGCTATGCAAATTTGTAAGATGATTTTTTTGTATTTAGCTGCACAGTACTTTCCTTTTTCAATAAAATTTTATGCAATGGAGTTCAGATATTAGGATTAGGTTACTAGTTGCTATTTGAGTAATAATTTAAAACCTTATTCATTGTCCTTATTAATGTATATTACTATCTTGCAAACTGTCCTCTTATATTCATGATTTTATTTCAACTTATCAACGAATGACTGTGTCTTAATTAAAACCTTTGTTTGATGGTTGTCCTTCATACGAATGTCTCAATCTTCTCTTTCACAACTTTATCTTACTTCACTATTTTGTCATACCTCTGTTTTTTTGCAATAGTGTCTTCAACCTCTTTGTAATTCCCATGATGAACTGTGTGTTATTGTGTCAGCACTTCCTTGACCATGAGAATGGGAAACAAAGCAATTGAGATTCAATTTAGTAAATCTATGTACATTTACAAAAACTTTAGCCTTCAATACCTCATCACCATTACACTCTTGAAGGAAATCTCACAAACTTATACTATCTATCCAGCTTTGAGTCCTACATTGTCCTCTGAATACTGTGCTTTCTACTTTCCATTATCAAAATTTGTCTTTAGAGCTTATTTAAGATTGTTCATTTGGCTTGAATTTGGCCTCCAGACTTGTCTATCATATTGCTTAGACCATCATTATTTATTGATTTCCCTCTTCATCGTAGTTGATTATCTTCAATAAAGTTTCATACCACTGTCTTAGTATAGTCTATCATTTTGATATGAAGTAAAGGGCACTGTGATGTTCATCAAGACTACTATCAAAACCTTTTCACTAGCACTAATGGATCTGATTGTACTCTTGATGATAGTCATGCAATTGTACTTCACTTGACAGTAACCTTCTTCTCTTGCTTTGATGTCAACACACCATTATAATTTTAAGGGTTACCATCTCTATGCTCAATCCACTATTTAGCTATCATTCCTCTAGCACATATCCTTACATCTTTCATTGTTGAAGTGATTGTACTTACACATTGGTATGACTATCTTTTAAAATTTGAGAATACATTCTTTATCATAGTAAACCTTCCTATAGAATCATAAAGTCTATTATTCATGTGCTCTATGGTGAATATTTTTTTGTCTTCACATCTATGATTCGTCATTCATTGTCCATGATAGTCCCCTTGATCTCATGACTCATCATAGGTTTTATATTTTTCTCCAATTGTTGATCATAACATCAAATGTGGCCATCATAATATCATCCATAGCCTCCATATTCTATAATTATTCATTTCTCATTTCTCATACATAGTAACCAAATAATGTAGACCTAGAGCTTGGACTGCAAATGTATGCAAAAAATGATAAATCCCTGCCTCTGTA
This sequence comes from Sequoiadendron giganteum, assembly GCA_007115665.2. Classification (NCBI taxonomy): domain Eukaryota; kingdom Viridiplantae; phylum Streptophyta; class Pinopsida; order Cupressales; family Cupressaceae; genus Sequoiadendron; species Sequoiadendron giganteum. Next base: position 557,993,750 of record CM021101.1, on the reverse strand, counting down.
AGCCTAATTAAACACAACAACTAACATGTTGTTTGCTATTTTAAACAGTCATATGATTGTCCTTTTTCTACCTTGTAAAAAATTACTCAATGCATACAATAATTTATTGAAATGCAAAGTTGAATGGCCTCTTAACTCTTGACACTAATGTCATTGCATTTTTCAAAACAGGGTTAATCATATTGTGATATAAATTTTCATAATGAAGTCTTCTAGTCTGTCCTTTATATCTGAGCATTGATGATAATCCATCTTATCTTTTACTACCCATTTTAAATGCTCATGGTCTTAGCACATCAAATTTCTCTCTTTGATTGACCTATCCTTATGTCCTATCATTATCCCTATTGATGCACTTTGGATCCTCCTACTACTTTTAAATATCGCCTAGAGTCACCACGATAAGTATTTCGATCCATTTGTATCTTCACCGACAAGCGATCATGTATCGCTAGGATATTCTGTAGTTTCCCCAACGTGGTGAGTCTCCTCGATGATTATTTTTCGATCTCAAGTATGTCGCCAAGACTCTTGCTGATGTAATCTTATTGGTGTGACATAGCGGGTTGGGTAGAAATTTAGAACTTACTTCGATGGTATATGTCTTGCCGATATGCTTTTGTTGTGCTTCATCGATGAGACAAGATGAGTATCTCGCCAATGAAACTTCATCGCTGAGGCCACAAGCTAGTCCTCCCGATAAATATTCTCAACTAATTGTGATCATTGTAACAATATTGATCTTTCACCGATATGCCTACATTTGAACGAATAGATAATTGTTTCATCGATATTTTGACAAACCTCCAAAAGTGTCCAATAAATTTTCGACGAAATTCCAAAATTGTCCGATGAATTTGCAATAAATCTGATGAAACTTTTGTCGTAATGACTTGCCTATTTCGTCGCAATTTCGATGAACTACTATCGTTGTTCTTGTGATCTCAAGTATGTCACCAAGAATCTTGCTGATGTAATCTTATTGACGTGACATAAAGGGTCAGGTAGACATTCATAACTTACTTCGATGGTATATGTCTTGCCGATATGCTTCCCTTGTGCTTCATCGATAAGACAAGATGAGTATCTCATCGATGAAAATTCATCACTGAGACCATAGGCTAATCCTCTTGATATATCTTCTCAGGCAATTTTGATCATTGTAATAGTCTTGATCTCTCACTGATATTTCCAATACGTCAAAAAAATTGTCATAATTGCGATGAACTTTTGTTGTCGATCCGATGCTTTGGAAAAGGCATGCCACTTGTGTTATGGCTATTGTTCATCGCTATATCGACAAAATTTCCATCGATATTGCGATGAGCTTGCGTCATGATTTCGACGTTTTAAAGTTTGTCGGAATATTGATGAAATTTGAGTGAAAAAAAATATTTCAGTGATTCGTCGGTATTTCAACAATAGATTGTCAAAATTCCAACAAACTTTCGTCGAAAATTGGAGTCAAATATAGTAGTGTGATATCATGTATCAAAACATTAAGCATGCATTCTTCCAGCAAGTGGAGAAGGAGATGATTAATTTTCTTTATTTTCATTTTTATAACCATATAATGGCATGGGAACCAAGAAGACCAAGGATGTCTAGTTTTATGTGGAGGTAAAGGATGTGGTCCAAACTTAGGGAGGGGCGAGAAGGTCAATGTATGATCATGATGAAATTGAGGAAGAACAACAAGACAAGGACAAGAAAAATAAAATCAATGCAAAGTTTCAAGGATTTTTCAAGCAAGTAAGAGAGCTATGGGAGCAGCCTCATCAAAAATATTTTGAACTAGAGTTTGATATACCATTTAGAGAGCTTGGTTTTCATGGAATAGGAAGAAAGATGATTACTTTGCTTCATTTTCATTTGCATAACCATACCATGGCATGGGAAATAAGAAGACCAAGGATGCCTAGTTTTATGTGGAGGTAATGGATGTCATCCAAAATTTAGGAGGGAAAAGAAGGTCAATGTATGATCCTGATGAAATTAAGGAAGAATAGCAAGAGAGGAATAGGAAAAATAAAATCAATGTAGAATTTCAAGGATTTTTCAAGTGAGTAAGAGAGTTATGGGAGCAACCTCATCTAAAATATTTTGAACTAGAGTTTGATATGCCATTTAGAGAGCTTGGTTTTCATGGAAGAGGAAGAAAGATGATTACTTTGCTTCATTTTCCTTTGCATAACCATATCATGGCATGGGAACCAAAAAGACCAAGGATGTCTAGTTTTACGTGGAGGTAATGGATGTGGTCCAAAATTTAGGAGGGGCAAGAAGGTCAATGCATTATCCTGATGAAATTGAGGAAGAACAACATGAGAGGGACAAGAAAAATAAAATCAAAGCAGATTTTGAAGGATTTGTAAAACAAGTAAGAGAGCTATGGGAGCAATCTCATCTAAAATATTTTGAACTAGAGTTTGATATACCATTTAGAGAGCTTGGTTTTCATGGAAGAGGAAGAAAGATGATTACTTTGCTTCATTTTAATTTTCATAATCATATCATAGTGTGGGAACCAAGAATGTTAGGGTAAAGGTCTTAACTTAATTATGTTGATTAAGTTACCTTTATTCCCTTCTTAAGATTTCATGTTAGTTTGCATAAAGTGACATTTAATAATTATATTAATTATTAAATGTTATCCTATTAGGGCTTCTATTAGGGTTTTATTAGGGTTGCATGATCTCCTTTTTATAAGGATTGATCCCATTGTATTTCATATCAATTCATTCTCTCATTCTCTCTGATATATACATTTTCAGTTTTCAGAGAACCCTTGCTTGTTTGTCTCCATCTCTTCTTTTATGACAGGTTATTTGCATGCAGGTGATCTTCGGGGTTTGTGGTGTTGTATTTTCTCAACTCTTACATGGTATCAGAGCTCCACACCTACTGCTTCCTGTTCTTGTTTTGAAGATTTTTGGAGCTTCAAGGGTTTGGGGCTTGTTTTCTTGATCTAGAGCATACCTTCAATTTTAAAGCATTTTCAGCTCAAAGGAACATCGCCATTGTGTCCGTAGCGGTCCAAAACCCCTAAATCGACTGTTCATTCATCCATTTTGGACAAAGTCAAAATTTAAGGCAAATTTTTTTGCAGTTCGGCCGTACGGCCATCCGCCTGCCTGGTAAAAATTTCAGAATTTTTTTTTTCCGTTCTTTTTTTCGTAAAAAATTATTATTATTTTTTTTCTGCAAAAAATTTTGATTTTATTGTAATAGTTTTTTGATTTTTTTTCTTAAAAAAAAATCACAAAAAAATCAAATTGAAAAGCCTTTTTACGGCTTGCTCAGGCTGGCTGTGGTTATGGTACCCTGCGCAGCCTACGCAGGCCCGTACCTATGCAGTCCCTACGCAGGAGCCCGTGCCTACATAAAGGCTGCAGTGGGGGTGGGCCCATGTGCCTCCCCCACCATAATTTTTTTTTTTAAAAAAAAATTTAAAAAAAATCTGTAATTTTTTTTTATTTAAAAAACATTTTTTTAGAAAATAAGCCAAATTATGCATTTACAGTGATGGTCATTTGGCCATCAAATTTAATCCAATCATTTTGCTGCGATGGCCGTATGATCGTCAAATTTAACCCAGCACTGGTTTTTTTCCCTCTTTGGAGCTGATTTATTCTAAAGGCCGTAACTTGGGCATACGATATCATTTTTTTGCAAACAAGATATCATCAGAAAGCTGATTTTCTCATCTTTCCAATGGTGTGGGTCTCATCACTTCATTTTTCTGTTGGTGCATTCTACACCCAGTTGAAGACAAAGGGGCTATTTTCAGTCTCAAGCTCATAACTTTTGATCAGTTTCTCTGTTTTTCGTAATCTTAGCGACGTTGGAACCGTATTTCAGAGCTCTTCAATTTCATCCATGCTATTTTTTCAGATTTCACTCCAGGTATATTTTATTCAGTCATTTGTGTTTTCACACTCTGGTGGATTACCTGGACATATCTGCTCTTGGAAACTTTTTGTTTGCATGGGATGCTTCGTTTTTTGCTGTTCTTCATGTATTTCCAACATTTTGTCCTTTGAGGACATTTTGAGCATCATTTGTAATCTATCTTTTATGTAAACGCACTGAGATAAAGTGCCACACTATTGTACATGCATCTTTTGGGATTTTGCACATAAGGTTGTGCCATATTTTGTACTCGCACTGATTATAAAGTGCCATGAGGGGTTGTGTAGTTTGCCTTTGTTTTGCCATCACATCTTTGTCCGGTAAGTGTCCCTCCATGATGACAGTGAATCCATATTATACCAGCCTTATGCATGTGTGCTTTGTTTTGCACACCACTTTTTCAATTGTAGGTGCTTTCTTGTGCACTTTCAGATGTTGTATCTTCTTCATGCACTACAGGGTGTTGCACACCATTTTAGTTGATCTGTCAAGCTCCCAATTTAGCAATATGGGGGGGTATTATACTGTTCATGCTAATGCTTCCTTGGTTTCACCTTGGAAGGAATCTTCCATTCTCAGTTGATCAGTGTTTCCGACTATTGGTTCTTGTACCATTTGTATCTTCATTCCAGGTGTTTGCCTTTGTTTGCCATCTGATTCAAGTAGTGTCGTTTTGGGAACTCATGCAGATTGTAGTCTTCTTGATAGACTATTGGTACTTATTCCATTTGTATCTTCATTCCAAGTGTTTTCCTTTGTTTTCCATCTAATTTGAGTAGTGTCGTTTGGGGCACTCATGCAGATTTTATATCTTTGTTCTAGGTGTTTGCCTTTTTTTTCTATTTGATTCGAGTAGTGTCATATGGGGCACTCATACAGATTGTTGTCTTTTCAATCCTGATCATCCTATCTTCAGCAGAGGTTCTTCAGCACCATAGGAGTCATCTTTCGATAGTTGTTTGCAGCTTCTTCTGCTTCAGTGATGTCTCTTCTTGGCTTTCTTCTTCTCTTTTTGGAGTAGAGCTTTTTCCCATGAGGTTTTCTCTATTTCTCCATTTTATAGAGATTTAGTTGTATTTGGGTACCTGATTTGGCCTAGTTTCCGGGACCCATGTTGCCTTCTTGCATTGTAGTTACCTTTGCTTTCTTGCATTTGTTTGTAGCTGCATTGTTGCTCATCTTAAGGGGGGGTGTTAGGGTAAAGGTCTTAACTTAATTATGTTGATAAAGTTACCTTTATTCCCTTCTTAAGATTTCATGTTAGTTTGCATAAAGTGACATTTAATAATTATATTAATTATTAAATGTTATCTTATTAGGGCTTCTATTAGGGTTTTTCCTATTAGGGTTTTATCAGGGTTTGCATGATCTCCTTTTTATAAGGATTGATCCCATTGTATTTCATATCAATTCATTCTCTCATTCTCTCTGATATAAACATTTTCAGTTTTCAGAGAACCCTTGATTGTTTGTATCCATCTCTTCTTTTGTGACAGGTTATTTGCATGGAGGTGATCTTCGGGGTTTGTGGTGTTGTAGTTTCTCAACTCCTACAAAGAAGAAAAAAGATTTCCATTTTTATGTGGAGGTAATGGATGTGGTCCAAACTTTAGGAGGGGAAAGAAGGTCAATGTATGATCCTGACGAAATTAAGGAAGAACAACAAGAGAGGGATAGGAAAAATAAAATCAATGCAGAGTTTCAAGGATTTGTCAAGTGAGTAAGAGAGCTATGGGAGCAACCTCATCTAAAATATTTTAAACTAGAGTTTGATATACCATTTAGAGAGCTTGATTTTCATGGAAGAGGAAGAAAGATGATTACTTTGCTTCATTTTCATTTGCATAACCATATCATGGCATGGGAACCAAGAAGACCAAGGATGTCCAATTTTATTTGGAGGTAATAGATGTGGTCCAAAATTTAGGAGGGGCAAGAAGGTCAATGTATGATCTTGATGAAATTGAGGAAGAACAACAAGAGAGGGACAAGAAAAATAAAATCAATGTAGAGTTTCAAGGATTTTTCAAGAAAGTAAGAGAGCTATGGGAGCAGCCTCATCTAAAATATTTTGAACTAGAGTTTGATATGTCATTTAGAGAGCTTTTTCTTCATGGAAGAGGAAGAAATATGATTACTTTGCTTCATTTTGATTTGCATAACCATATCATGGCATGGGAACCAAGTAGACCAAGGATGTCCAGTTTTATGTGGAGGTAATGGATATGGTCCAAAATTTACTAGGGGAAAGAAGGTCAATGTATGATCCATATGAAATTGAGGAAGAACAATAAGAGAGGGATAGGAAAAATAAAATCAAAGCAAAGTTTCAAGTATTTTTCAAGTGAGTAAGGGAGATACAGGAGAAGCCTCATATAAAATATTTTGAACTAGAGTTTGATAAACCATTTAGAGAGTTTGGTTTTCATGGAAGAGGAAGAAAGAGTTGGTGGAATTAACTTTCTTAGTAATCACTATTAGTGAGATTGATATTGTTAGCCTTAAGAGAGTAGGAATTGGGAAAAAGGAATCTGATATAGCTATTATTTTCAAAGACTTGAAGTGGGATGTACTCTACATTGATGCCATTCCTCAATCTTCACTTAATGGCATCAAGGAATGGATGAACTCCATGGATATAAAGTATTATGAAAGAAGAATGAACTTGAACTGGAGGTAAATTTTGAAGACTATTACTGATGATCCAGATAAATTTATTGAAGATGGTTGTTAGGAATTTTTGAATATAGAAGCTTGTGATTCTGATTCTGATAATTCAAAAGAGTCAGATCAAGGATATTAACCCTCTGATGTAGAAGGGGAATCAAAATCATATGAGGAAGGTTCAAAAGATAAATCTCTTGTGGAGTTAGATGAGGATGATGAAGAAGAAGAAGATTCTGAAGAGGAGGAAGGTAAGACATGGGATGAATTAGAAGCTGAAGCCATAAATGCAAATAAGGAAAAAGGAGATGAGTTTGAAAGTGAAGAGGAAAGGCAGAAATGAAAGGTAAAATCTATAGGGAAGTCTTAGGCACCTGATATTAGAAATTCCAGAGGAATGTCTACTAAGAGGCATAAAGTCAGATGAATTGAGTTCATCTACATCCTTCTACTATTTATTCAGGCACATAAATGGTTCAACTATTTATGAAAATGATGCATATATGTTAACTTTGCTTACTTTGCTTCATTTGCATTTGCATAACCATATCATGGTGTGGGAACCAAGAAGACCAAGGATGTCCAGTTTTATGTGCAGGTAATTGATGTGGTCCAAAATTTAGGAGGGGCAAGAAGGTCAATGTATGATCCTGATGAAATTGAGAAAGAACAACAAGAGAGGGACATGAAAAATAAAATCAATGCAGAGTTTCAAGGATATGTCAAACGAGTAAGAGAGCTATGGGAGTAGCCTCATCTAAAATATTTTGAAATGGAGTTTGATATACCATTTAGATACCTTGGTTTTCATGGAAGAGGAAGAAATACGATTAATTTACTTCATTTTTATTTGCATAACCATATCATGGCGTGGGAACCAAGAAGACCAAGGATGTCCAGTTTTATGTGGAGGTAATGAATGTGGTCCAAACTCTAGGAGGGGAAAGAAGGTCAATGTATAATCCAGATGAAATTGAGGAAGAACAACAAGAGAGGGACAAGAAAAATAAAATCAATGTAGATTTTCAAGGATTTTTTAAGCGAGTAAGAGAGTGATGGGAGCGGTCTCATCTAAAATATTTGAACTAGAGTTTGATATACCATTTAGAGAGCTTGAATTTGATGGAAGGGGAAGAAAGAGTTGGTGGAGTTACCTTTATTAGTAATCACTATTAGTGAGATTGAGATTGTTAACCTTGAGAGAGTAGGACTTGGGAAAAAGGCATTTGATGTGGCTATTGTTTTCAAAGACTTCAAGCAGGATGTACTTTTCATTGATGACATTCCTCAATCTTCACTTGATGACATCAAGGAATGGCTAAACTCCATGGATATAAAGTATTATGAAAGCATAATGAACTTGAACTAGTGGCCAATTTTGAAGACTATTACTGATGATATAGATAAATTTATTGAAGATGGTGGTTGGGAATTTTTGAATATAGAAGCTAGTGATTCTGAGTCTGATAATTCGGAAGAGTTAGATCAAGGATATGAACCCTCTGATGTAGAAGCGGAATCAAAATTAGATTTCATGTAGCCACAATAAAGAGTGTTACAAGCCAACAAGATGGAGGTAATTCTTATATAAGGATAATTTTAAATGTTCCAGGTACTAGATTTAATGCCAACTACATGCCAACATTAAAATTCCATAACAGTATTTATGTTAAGGAAATTTCCTTTAGATCCAAGGATTCAAAGCACATGAATCATGTGGTATGAATGATTAAATCTCACAGACCATCTATAGAAATGAAAGAGTCTAAAAAGGAATAGAGAGCTATAGTGGTGACTCAGGAGAAACTTCAACTTTCAAAAACATGATATAAATATGTCAAATATATGACTATGGCCAATATCCGTATTTCCCATCGAAGCGAATGTATGTCATTGTTTTTCCTTCATGGCATTAGCAAGATATCAGATGATGTCTCCTCAATACCTCTTAGTATCTCTGATATCGTACCTTGGGCATGTAATTAATCACTTATTAAATTCTTTGTGTTATCAGCTCATCGGGACAACTTTTTTTATATTTCACCAATAGTAACCATTCCTCTCAATACCCTTTTCTTCTGTCAGTTCATCACTGTATAGGGGAAACTGTGCCTTTTTTCAGCTTGATAGATTTGTGTCTCACTGATACCACTATGTACTTTATTAATAATTGTCTTCATCATGTCTATATATTGGTCCATTGGTGAATAACATGTCATCTTTCCTAGATATACTTTGGTGTCTTCGATATGCTTTTCTCGGGCTATCAATGAGACAACAAGATGTGTTTCAGTGATATTTGTTTTTTACTCTAATGAATCAAACCTTGTTATCTTTGTATTCCTCATTGACTTGCTCATTTAGTCAGTAGTCACTTAATTCATTAGAAACATATCTTTGTTGGCCCCCTTGCATAGGTTTTTCAGTCGCTCGGTGTTATATCACCCCATTTATTTTTTCCTAAGTCGGGCTCATTTGTAAATCTTGGTCATATATCTCACACCTCGCATGACTTAAACAAATTCTCTCCAAAATATTATGAGGTCTACGAATGAGGAACATGTGAACTATTTAATTCTCTTGGGAAAGGAGGTGGAGCCCATGGGAGAGGATGTTATGGTCTCTAGTCAACAATTTTTCATTGGCCAATGAGGTAATGAACGAAGACAAATAAAATTCAAATCATGTTAACTTGATCTCGACCATTCTCTATGCCATATTGGAAAGAGATCGATGGCTTCTATTAAAAATTGGAAGAATGGATAATTGAACCATTTGCTTCATATGAGTGAGCAATAATGGTGGATAGGACACCCGCAATCGCTAATTTTTTAACATTAAAGCACATAACTTATTTTCCTCACACAATTCAGGATTGCAAGTAAATTCAAAGCCTTTAGGAGATCGTACGAAGTATTTCAAGTTGAAAATCGAATAAATTTGGGTATCCTATGAGAAAAATATTCATAAGTCAAATTAAAAGCTTTATCTTTTAAACAATGTTGATTTAAGGTAGGTTATCACTTATTTCTTTCAAATTAGATTAGCTTGCATGTTTTAATTGCTTTATTTTTCTTTAAAATTGCGCACAAGTGTGGTCTTCTGCTATGCTTCAAAAATTTTATATCCAATTTGCACTAGTTTTTAATTAAGCACTAGGTATTGAGCTATCATGTGTCAAAAACCTAACCTACTTTGAACCTACCTAATTGTCCATGGCTCCCAAAGCCCAAGGGTCTGCTTCTGAAACCCCAACTAGGTTACTCTCTCAGGATTTTTTTGACCAACTCAAACCCTTGACAAGTAAGAAAGCTCAGGGGTAGGTAATATTTTATGGTCCTAATATTTATGAGGGTTTGTTGGATAAGCAACATTGTATCAAGGATGCTAAAACACCTTTCAATAGATGGCGCATGTTCAAGAACTGGTTCAGAAATAGAAATTGTGGAGTTCCCACTTGCAATACCTGGAGATTAGACATGGGAAAAATTGTGGTCCCAAATATCTATATGGATGTGGACTTGTTGAAAGAAATTGCAGCAAGGTATGACCCCATTTCTAGGGTAATTAGGGAATTTGATGGCGCTGAGATGGTCAAGATTACCAGAGAATAAATTTCTAAAGTCTTTGACTTGTCTGAGTGGAATGAAGACATGATCCCTATTGACCTCGATGTTTTCAAGAAAGAGTATGAAAATACCAAGGTCTTGTTCAGAACCACAATGCTTCCAATACATATTTCTACCATAGGATATGGAAAAAATAAGAGACAAATAAAGATTGAAAAATATGAGAGGGAACCTTTCCCTGTGAAATACTTTGCTAACTACTTTAATAATACCTTCTATTCCTTATGCAAAATCATTTCTTTTGATCCACTAGAAACTATGCCAAAAGAATATATGTACATGGTAAGATATATCCAGCATGGAGCTTTCAACATGGTCTATGATTATGCTACTTACTTGGTAGAGTATATGTACAAGGGTTTGGTTTCTCTTAAGGAAGGAAATAATTGGGTGCAATTCTGATGGTACTCCCTATTAATGCATATGTTTATATATAAGGGAAGGAAATACTTTGGCATAGATATGTCATTGAAGATGAAAGAGGATGGTCTTGAGCTACTAGTTTAGTGTTGGACTAGGATTCTAGATAGACATGATAAAAATATTGATTACGTGGTCTTTCACAATGTGTCTTCCTCCAATATGAGGAGATCCTTGATTCATGATCCACCGAGAATCCTGAAGGAGATTCATGATTTCTTGAGACCTATGGAAAGGAGGCCTAAATTGCAGATAGCTCATAATTGGGGAGATATCATTCCCTATCTAGATACAACTATATTTAGGGTATATGGGACACCTATCAATCCTTATGTGCTACCAAGGGATGTATCTTTATAGATTGGATTTATTATAATAATGAGACAAATAGGAGCTACACAAATGGCACATCTTCCAAAAAATCAAAAGAAGGGCTCTTTCTTCCCTGAATGGAAAACCTTTGTAGACTTTGTGATGGTTAAGGGAGGGTGGAAAGCTTTTGTTAATATCTTGAAACCCTATTACTTGAGGACAGTGCACCCTAGAAACCATGATCATGAGGGTTTCATTATTGTAGTAAAGGAAAGGATAAGGACCACTGTATTTGTGCATAAATTCTACTACCTTGAAGATGTTACCGGGAATATTTTGGATTGCAAGGCGCAACAAGAAAAGAAGGCCATGTATATTTCCTTCAAAATATGGTTGAGAATGCCATGAAGTCTGATCCTAGATATGACCCTTTACCAAATACTAGGGGAGAATGGGGAAGAGTACAATATGTTTTGGAAAAATTTAAAAGTGTTGTGGGTTTATTAAGAATGGAAAGAACAATTGAGGATAAGGGGAAGTCATTGGTGGTAGAAGAGGGGCCATTTTAACATGAGGAGGAAAGACCTTCCTGTGAGCCTGCAAAAGATCAAAATATATTTTAGGAGGAAGGAGATTGTTAAGAAACAATAGACATTGCCAACCCCTAGTACCTCAAAAGGGTCAAGGGAAGCCTCTCTAGCTAGGTCAATTTCATTACCTCCTAGAAAAGCTCCACATGTTATTGAGATTGATTCACCCCAAAAAGGCCCTTCTCCATCAGAGCAACCACTGGCCAAGAAGCAAAAAATTGAGGTGAGAAAAATTGTTGACTATTTGAACAACGAGGAAGAAAAAATATTAATCACTCATAAGGAGATGCAATAGGGAATTCCTTCTCCTCGAAGGGAAGTTGTAACAGATACTACAGAAAGCAACCTCGGATTGGGAAAAGGGGAGTTGAGTGGGACAAGCGACTTGGATGAATTGAGACATGAAGATTGTAAGGAATTTATGTAGGATGATTCTTTTATTAAAACAAGAGCATTCTGAGATTTTTCTTGGAGGGCTAAGGTTCCAATTTATTTCGAGAATGTAGCCAAGGAGAGGAGTTTACATCCTAAACTCCCTGAGAATGTTATCCAAGCAAATGCAATGAAATCCATGAAGAAGGAATTTCAAAGTATTACAACTGAGGAAGGAAGGGTGATTTTGCAGAAAAGTGGAGTTATGTTATTGCTTGAATGGGACATTGTTGATGTTGTTGTATTGGAAACCATAAGAAGAGATGAAAGGCCATTATTTTAAACTAAAGAAGAAGATAGGTTGGAAATCAATGGATCAACATTTAGTGAAGAATGGGATGCCTTGGCCATTTGGTCATTATCTATGAGATCTAGGAAACTAGTTGTGGCAGAACCAACTGACTTTAGTGGACAATTGGTTATAAGAAGAGTTGTTGAAAATCCATCTCTAGAGGCAGTAGTTATGACAGTGAATGTTTCCAAGTTTTCCAAAGCAACTGTAGAAATTTTAACTACTGAAAGGGACTCATTCAGAGGATAGTATAATGATCTTTTGGTTGAGTATGATAAGAGTCAGCAGAGAGTTGTTGAGCTAGAAACAAAGCTAGCACTTTAGAAAGGACAAGTGGAGACCTTGAAGTCTCAAGGACAAACTAGCTCAAGCCAAGATGCATTGACCATTCCAATGGAACATTCCCAACCTTCTCCTTTGTCAAAACAGCCCATGACCATAATACCATACAACTTGGGCCAGGAGCCACATGCAACTGATGAGCTTACAAGGGAGCAACTACTTCAAAAAGTTCAAGTACATAAGAAATTTCTTGAGAAAACTCAAAATAAAATGTATGAGAACAATGCTCATAATGTTCATACAATACTCATACATATGAACAAGAGGATTCAAGGCAAATTAAATATTGTTCATGAAAATTACTCTTCAATGTATCAAGAAATAAGGTTGTCCAAGAGGGATAGGGATATAGCTATCCCAATCTTGGATAAGTGGATTCAAAGGGTTGGTTATTTGAAATTCATGGTGGTGGGGGATAAATACAAGGAAGATAGATACCCTAGAGTGATCCCAGTCTTCAAATATGTTGATGGAATTAAGGAACAAAAGTTATATGGATATTTTGCTCCATTGGAGTAGATGATTAGAGAATTAAAGGCTAAGTAGGATGAGGAAGAGTTAACACTACTGTCAGATATCCAACATACATACAATGAGGTAAAGCCTCTATAGGTGTGGAAGGACCAAATGGATACCACTATTGCCTCATAGGCAGTTCTGATTTTGTGAACATTTTGATATTGCTATATTGAAGGACTCTTGATAGAAATTGTCTTTAATTATCAGTTTCTTAGAGGATTTTGATAAAGAGTCAACTTCAGTGATGGTGAAATATGCTCCATATAGAACAAAGATGGATGAAATCATTAATTTCAACTAGCCATCTGATGATGAATATGAACAATGAAAAAATATTTTTTATTGGTGAATTGGATTTTTGAGCACAAAGGTAGAGTACACATATATTTGGTCAAGTATAATACACATACATTGTGGTCCAATGAGAGGGTGACATGTGTCCAACTTGGATTGAAGCTTGTTTTTCTCCCTTATTCTATAAAATGAAATTCAAGGCCAATTATACAGGTCTTTTGTTAAATTCTAGAGTCGAGTATGCAAGTAGAAAGCACAGAGCAAATGCATTTTGAGTTGATGTCTTAGATTTTGAGTTAATCTAGCCAGTTTTGTCAATTGCATGGTTTTTGAACATGTGTGAGTTAAATATATAAGTCTCATGAGGTAATTGTCTCTCCATTCATACATTTTATATGAATTATTAATGAGAATGCTATCAAAGATCTTTTCATTAATGTTCATTGTTGTCTAACTTTATGTCTTAGAGTAAAGACAAGGTCTTATTCACCCTTTATGTAATACCATAAAGTTCACCCTTGTTAGCTTGATTGCTACAATGATTTACACAAGAAGACAAGAAGACCAATAGAAACCAAACACAACAAACATAGTACAACTATAATTGTTTGTCTCAAGTATCACTTTATAACCTCTTCAAATATTATTGAAACTCAACACAATAAATGAAAATTGACATATTAACACAAAAATATCCAACTAAGTTATTGAAAGCTGACTATTGATACCTCGTTCTCCATCCAAATTACAAAATAAACACACTTTTTTCTCTGTAACATTTCCTTTTCATATTGCTTTGGATGCCAACCATATTTCTCCTCCTGTCAAAACATGGCACATGGACAAGTTAAACTATTTAATATGAAATCATTTAATTGTTCCTAGGATATAAAAAAATATCATTTAACATATTAAATATACTTACAAATGTACATATCAAGGCTTGTAAACCTTTCTAGCCACTGTGATACGTTTTACAAAGTTTTTGAAGCCTAGCCTTGGAGGCCTTGTCCTGAAACATATACTAATTCAATTTAACTATGCATAAATAAAAATTAAAAATTGTTTAATAAATTTGATATAATCTTATGAGAAAATTCAAATACCTGCATACTCTCCTCACTGGACTTCCTCTATGTATCAGACTTCTCATATGATTTTACAAGTTCTTTACATACTTTGACACTTACATCAAGCAACCTTTTTTTATGCCTTAGCTCAGGAGGGAATTTTTTTATCTTCTTCATTTGGTTGCATGGAAATATCTTGCAATTTTGAGACATTCATATCCTTACATTATTCATAGACCAACCTATTCCAAATTCAGTCTCCATGTCATTGATAACTACTTTTTGTAGGTGTATGGGTATCTTTTAGAATGGAAAATGTAGATGGTATTTGAACCATTGAAGGCATGATTCCTTCAACCTATTCACAAATTATTTTCGAACATTTATCATTCGGACTTCCCTTGGAACCACAATGTATTCTATCTTGGTATTGTAGCTACCAATGCAAGATGCAAAACTTGCCATGGTGGAAGAAGTTTGTGTCTCAGGAGTGGCTGGGATAGTGGAAGTCTTTGCTCCTTGTTCTACATTCCTAGAGTTTATTGTTATTGATTTCCTCCTAGATCTTTTTCTCGATCTAGGACTCCTTGGGGAATCAATTAATTCCCTTTGACATGGTTGATTTGGTTGCAATGTTTGAGGGGCTTCAATAGATCATTTTTATATGTATTTGGAAAGAATTTTCCACCCCACAACATCCAATTTGTTCACTACCTCTGCCCCCAATATGGAAGCCAATTCTTCTTTATCTTTTTCAGTCTCATGTCCCTATATATATAAAATAAATTTCTTCTTTTAAATTTAAAAATAAAAAACTAAAAACTAAAAATGAAAGAAACAATGGAAATATTTAAAAATCTATAAATTGACAATGAATTACCTCATTGTGGCTAGAGCCCGCTCCATTTGGTCTCTTCCCTCTATTGCTTGACATTTTGAGGTGACTCGGGGAAAATTATTTTCGTCTAGTCTATGGAAGGAAATGAAGTACACACTGCCAGGTATGAAAGTACACACTATCAAGAAAAACAATTTAGATATGTTTGCAATGCAAGGATAATTTTTATGCATAGCTATATTCAATCATTGTCAGGTATAATTCATATATGTTTTCAATGAAAGGAGCATTTTTATGCATACAAATGGCATTACAAAGGATGATTTAAATTTTAATGATGAAACATCACATGGATCAAGTCCAATCAATCGAGGTTTTAAAGCAACTTCGCATTTGCATCTACTCTCAACATATACGTGGTTTTTCTACTTTTCTTAAAAAATTCAAGGCCATATGATGTTTCTCTCCTTTTTAAAAGGAGTTTTAAAATATTAAACCCCAAATGGTTTTTGACATTAAAAATCCCCAAAAAAAATTAGTTTAAGGGTATATGGTGAAGATTACAGATTTTTTTATTTTTAGTATGCCTTAGCCCTAGCGAAAACCTTACTTTTTATGGTTTCCAATTATCGTTAGAGAACTTTTGTGGCACAAATAGCTCAATCGTTCCTAAAATATAAAAAAATCATACAATTTTTGTGGCTTTGAATGCTATGGAAGTATTTATCACTTCAAATGGCATTTGGAAAAGGTGCCAATGCATGATTTTGGTAAAATTTGACAAGAATGCAAACCAATGAGCACAAGATTCAAAATCTAGGTGATAAAAACAAATCACACTAGCTAAATGCAAAAGGAAAATGTTTGTAAGATTTGTGAAGAATGAAAACCAACGAGTATAGGGTACCTAACCAAATTCAATTCATTTTAATACAACATACAGGCAAAATAAACATTAAATCTACCAAATAAATTGATAAAAGTGTCATATATATACCTACCTACACTAGATGATGCCAACTACTGATGTAAATCACACATGATACAAAGGAAAAAAATAAGTCACACTAGCTAGAAGTAAAAATAAAATGCTTACCACACGCCACTCCAACAATCTCTCTACTCAGAAAAATCCATGAAATCTTCAGATGCAACTTCCATGTGAAATCTTATGGCAGCTGAGAAGAGAGCTTCCAAAAAGCTCGATGGAAAAATGACATGTAGAAGATAAATTTTGATGGAAAAATGACATATTTTTCCAAACTTAAAAAAAAAATTCATGCGAGTTTTTTATTTTTCATTTTTGATTCATTAGCCGGTGCTATAGTCTCTAATTTTAGTGCTGAATTTAGTGCCAAATTTGAACCCTAAATGTAATCTCTTTGGGGTATTAAAGATGGTGAAAAGTGCACCTAATTTAGCACCAAATTTGAACCCTAAATGTAATCCCTTTGGGGCATTAAAGGTGCCACAAAGTAAACCTAATTTAGCACCTACCTATGGAAAATGATGTACTCCTTCCTATAATCTCTTTGGGGCAATGTAAAGGAAGTGTTAAAGGCGGTGTTACAACACAATGTAATCTCTTTGGGGTTTTAAAGGTGGCACAAAGTGCATATAATTTAGCACCTAATTTTCACTAATAACCACCTTCTTCATCTATGAACTCCTTCCTTTCGGGTATCGGTGGGATGCCAGATAATGTCTCCCCGATGAGCCCTAGTTCTTCCAATATCATTAACATGTATTTGATGGTTCATGGTGTTATCGGGTCATTGGGGAGACCCTTGTTTGCCTTCCACCGATAGGTGTCACTTCCTCTTATGCCTTCAAACTTTATGTTGGCTCGATAGCCTTTTGTTCCCTTGATATACTTTTACCACATGTTGAACTTCATTACTGTATAATGTATCGCTCCATCGATCGGATGTTGTGTTACCTTCCACTGATATGTTCTAGTGCTGCTGATATTATTTATTTAATATGTTCTAATCCCTAAGATATGCACATAAGACCAAGGAATCATGAATTCATCCAAAAAATTATCTAAGAAATAATTTTAAATAAAATTTATAAAAAAATCATAAAAAAGAATATTAATCAAATCGTGTTATCTCATTTGTTATGCATTACTCTTTTTTTTTTAATTTGTAGTAGGTAGTAGAGATGCATGCATTATATTGAGTACTGCAAAAAATTACATCCTTTTAGCCCAACTAGTAACTTGGGAAAATTCGAATGGCACTGAGTTCCCAAGACCAAAATAAGAAATCCAAAATTAACAAGTGAAAAAAGTCTATACTGATTCAAAACACTAGACAAAACACTCAACAACCACCCCACCTAATACCATCCTTTATTATTCTTCATCGTAGAATCTGCTGGATTCAACCAAGTTTGTAAATGCATGAAACCATTCCAAGCCTTCTATTTTGTTCAATCCCAACTATCTGCACAGGAAGTTGTAGCCAGTCATTTCCCATCTCTTGGGGCACTCCAAAACTTCAACTCTCACGTTCATGATGAAGGGATGCCACTCCACCTCTACACCTTGTAGAAACATTTTTTCAATGTTGTTCGGTAATGGAATTCCAACTCCCATTTGTGCCATTACCACCACATCCACATCATCGAGAAAAATTACTACCTTGAACACCATCCTACAACAGGATAAAGCACCTCAATTTCGATAGGTTTAGATTTAGAAATTACACTAGAAAATGGGAGGCAATATCTGAATTTTCCCTTGTCTGATTATTGGAGAAGTATAACTTCTTCCCAATCACCATCTACATGGCTTCTAGACATAGTATGTCTTTGTTCAAATAGATCTTCTTGAGCCTTTGATCTATTATGAAGCTTGAGAAATTGGATTTATTTTTTGAGTAGCGTAACTTATTCAGAGTGTACATTTTTGAGGCTATCTTCTTGATTCTTGACACTTCATCACTTGATATAGTCGCTTGGATTTACAATGATCGAAAATCTAGCTAAGTCCGTTAATTCTTTTTTCCTTTTAATTTCATACAGCTCCCTTGAGGTGGCATTTAATTTCCTTTTGGAGAACTGTACTTCCACCACCCTTCTCAGTCTGATGCCACCCTCCTCAGTCTGATGCCATCAACCCTTGTTAATAAACTTTTAGGTGTATTTTTCTTGGTTCAAGTTCATTAATTTTCCACTTTCTCTCAATCTTGTCATTGGGGAGAACAATTTATTTGAATATCTCCTCGATATCTTAGGCTCTCAAATCACTCAAAAGCAATCATTATTGTTGTATTGGTGGAACTATGATTTTACTCTGGCCAATATCCACATTTTCCGTCAAAGCAGACATATGTAAATGTTTTTCCTTTAGGGAATCGGTGAGATATCAGATGATGTCTCCCTGATACCCATTAATCTATTTGATATCGTACCTTAGGTGTGTAATTAATCACTTATGACATACTTTGTGTTATCGGCTCATCAAGGAAACTTTGTTTATATTTTTCCGATAACAATCGTTACTCTTGATAGCGTTTTCTTCTATCAGTTCATCGTTGTATCAAGGAAACCATGCTTTTTTTCATCCCAATAGGTTTGTGTCTCACCGATACCACTATGTACTTTATTAATAACTATCTTCATCATGCCACTGTATCGGTCCATCGGTGAGACAACATGTCATCTTTCCCCAATATACTTTGGTGTCTCTGATATTCTTTGCTCGGGCTATCGAGGAGACAATAAGATGTGTTCTAGTGATATTTGTTTCTTACTCAAATGAATCTCATTTTGGTGCTACACTTGGTATTAAAATCAGAGTGATAGACTAGGTGCTAAAGTATGCTCCAAAGTAGATGCATAAATAGGTGTTAAATTAGGCGTTATTATCAGTGCTACACTTGGAGCTAAACTCAACAAAAACTCGACGCTAATCTCCACTCTAGACTCGGTGCTAAATTTGATGTTGAAATTGGCGTCGAACCCGACGTTAAATATGGCATAAAATTCAACACTACTTTGCACCAAATTTAGCACTTTCTTGTTTTGTTCAGTGCAATAAATGCCAAAAATAACATCGACCTAATAAATAGAGCTGGCTTTTTCAAAAAATTGGAGAAAAATACATTGAAACAGTGGGTAGAAGCAAAAAAGGGAGCTAATCATAGGGATTTTTTGTATTGTAACTTCATCCATTGAGTTAAACATACACTTAATGAGAGTGTCATGTTTCACTTTGATGGATGAAGGATTTTGTGCTCGAGGTACATCGCTAAGCTCATTGAGTGATTCAGGAGCGATGACGAACTCAGGGGAGGCCAGGACTGGTTCCATTACTAATATGGAAAAAGTTAGCATAGGGCCAACTTTTGGGGAAGATGGGCTCCTCTTACATCCTCCATTGCTAGAAGGACCACTCTCTACCTTCTTCTTCATTGGAGGAGGCGAACTCTCCATAGACGAAGCAAGAAGGTTAGAAGGAGAGGAGGAAAGAACTACAAAAGATACAACTGAGGTATTAATCATATCCTCGAGCTTTGGGAATGGTGGGAAATCCAAAATGGATTTTAGTAAAGGAAGCTCCACTAAAGGAGCAATAAACACCTACACCTTTCTAAGGTCAGGCGCATTTGCACTCGTCACAAAAGTTGGGAGTAATGCAGAGTTGGTTTGAATGAGAACAAAGGGAAGGAAAGAGGATGATGTAGTAGAAGGCCCTAAAATAGGGGTGGTCATCTCTTCTTCCTTCCTTTGTGAGGTGACTTGCTCAACCCAGAGAGACTTTTACCAACACTTGCACTTGTGTGCAAGGTGGTTTTTGTGACTCTTCGAACTAGAGGCTGAAGGTTGCAAAGGAGTAGAAGGTTCCTAATCAACCATGGGAATGTCCTCCATAGTTGTTTCCAATGGAAGGAAAAACTCTTGCACGAGAGCTGGAGTGCTAGGTTTAGAGACAGCGGGGGGAGTTGGCTCCATTTCCTCAATAGTGTGCCTCTTCCCATTCACTACTTTAGGAGTAGGGATGGTAGGAGGGCAGGATGTAGAGGATTCCTCACGGGGGGATTTTTTCCTACCATACAAGTAGTACCAAGATCTAAGAGGCTTGGTAGGGAGATACGATATCTTGATCTTGGGTCTATGCCAAGCAAGCACCATCTGACTCAATGGATAAATACACGGCTTACTCATCCAATACTATTCCCAAGAAAGGATAGTGGATAGGGCAGCTCTAGAGGGATCAAGCTTCCCCTTTCCTTTTCAGGAAGAGGAGGCAGTTGGTTGTTCTGCTATAGGAAGGGTCAGTTTTGGTTGTCCCTTGCCCCTAGTTTTATACTTTACGTAGTTCTTATAAAGTAGGTTCATTCTTGGAGGAATAAGACCAATTGGAGTGGGCCAAAAATGATCCAATGAATATCCCCCATGAGATACCACAGGATGGTATCTAGTGTCATGCACTATGTGCATGACACCTTCATGGGAAAACCTTAAAAATTTGTGAATTATAGAGGTGATTGCATTCATGGAAGCTAGCCAAGGTATGCCTAACTTCACTCTGAATAAGTCCGACTTAGGAATAACATCAAAAATTGTGTCTACGTTCCTAGGTCCAACCATGACAGACATGGTTATCAAGCCATATAGATTAAGAGCAAGGTCATCATGCGTATGGATGACGAACTTCATTTTCTCATATTCCTCCCTTTGTAGGGAGTTCAAAAATAGAGTCTCCTCTGTGATGGAATTCACCCTACTCATTAGGTCGACTAAGACCCCCATCATAATGTTTCGATTGAGGCAAGTAGGAATGTATAGCGGAGAAGGTTTGTCATTTGTCGGTACATCTTGCGAAGTGAATGTTATATCTAGAAAACTAGTCACAAAAAGAGGAGAAGAGGTAACAATAACCATGTTAACATATGCCTCAGACTAAGTGATAGAATCAGAGGGATTGATAATCATGTTAGTAGAATGCGACAAAAATAGGTCCATGTATATCTGTAATTCACTATTTTCTTTTTTGTATTTTATTTGTTCCCATCAAGATGAATAGTACCATCATTGATGCGATCATGTATGTCATGAAATAGGTGCATGCAACATTTGATATCATGCTCATTGACTTGATGATACTAAAAATAGGCATTCGCTTCATACTAGCTAGGGTAAGGCTCCCTAATGAGCTTAGGAGTTGTCATGTTAATTATCTTATCCTTGAATAAATTTTGTAAGATGGAGAAGGAGAAATAAGATTATGATAGCTTTGTGGATTTTTAGTCGCATCTGAGGCCATTGTTGTCCACAATGGATACTACATTCGCAATGGCTTTTCCTTTTCTAGAGATTGATACAATGGACTTCCCTTCAGGATGGGAGCATGAGGAAGGTCCCTCTAATTGAACCACCATCTTTTGGCACTCTCGTATCGTCACACACAAATATGCAAAAGAAGGGTATTTCATAAGGGAAAACTTCTCTTGCTAAGGACTTTATAAGTTCCCTATGGACACCTTCTGCACATCAAAGTACGGTAACAGGTATGAGATTTGTGAAAAGAGCACCTGATAGTGCACTCTGAAGTTAGTAATCTTCTCATTGTCCAATTTTTTACATTGGAGAAGGTCAGAGAAGGTCATCTTAGGTCTAATATTGGCTTGGAATTGTCGTAGGAACTGGTTCACAAGCTGGTCAAATGTAAAGATGGAATTTTTGGGCAAGGAACAATACCAATCGAGTGTTGTGTCCTTGAGAGATCGAGAAAATAGTTTTCCCATCAATGCATCATGATTGAAGAAATTGGTACACAATGCATTAAAGGTGGACACATGTGTTTCCAGGTCCCTTTTTCCACCGTATTTCTCAAATTTAGGAATCTCCATCCCTTATAGGAAAGGAGTGTTTAGAATAGCTACCAACAATGAGAAATGTCAGAAGAAGGGATGGAAGATAGGCTATGCAGAAGCTTGGGAAAGGCACGCTAGCTAGTTTTGCATCTTCCCCATATTCTAAAGAAGGGTATTCAAAATTGGTTTGTTAGAAGATATAGGACCATTGGAACCTCCACCAAAGCTACCACTAGAACCACTTCTGTGACCACCATCAGAGTTGCCACCAATGCCACCACCATTGCTGTGACCTCTGCCAAAGGCACCGCCACTCCCAAATCCATTACCATGACCTCTTGTAGAACAACTTCTGCCTATACCACCTCTGCTACTAAGGCTGCCACCACCAAAGCCTCCATGAATCATCCTACCAAATACCCCACCATTGGGGGAAATAAGAGGGGGGAGGTGGAAACCCAAGGGTTTCTATTTAATCTGATAGTTTCAAAACTTTCAAAGGCAACAAGGATACTGATTGAAGGGACCATGTCGGCCATGTACATGGATGTGGGAGGCATCGACACTCATAACTATCTCTCATGTTCTTCGAAGAGGCCACCTTGTATCATGATACCATGGTTTTAAGGGGCACATGATTTGGCTAGACCAGTGAGACTAGCCAGGAGTTCTATGCATGTTTGGTCTTTTCCTACCACATACTTTATTTCACTAATAACTTTAGCAACCCTAGCCAACTTCGGGTTTTTCTCCAGGTGATTTTGTAAAGCAACCAACCCCTTGCTTATACTAGCAACATATTCTGAAGGAATGTGGAAAACTTCATTCTCATCTATGGAAGATAGTGTAGGTGATGCAGGAGGAGTAGGGATCCGGTTCGTTTCATCAAAGAATCTCAACTCACCCTGTGATACTTGCTCCTACATGGCAAGGCCAACTGCAGAACTAGAGAAAAGGCCCATAGGGAGACTAGAAGTGACCTTCATCTTCTCCATCAGAAGGTTTTGTAGACTTCTCCTAATAATATACCCAAAGGTTGTGGATTGGGTTGTGATGCTCATAAACTTTAACAACATAGAGGGGTACAATAATCAAAGGGTACAAGAGGAAGAGCCCAACTCACCAACAAATGAATAGACATTGGTTCATGTCAGGTTCACAAAAAATGTAAGAGAGGGTGACGAACCACGTCAAGGCCCCAGGTCACAAAGGGATGAGATTAGTAGGCTACCATAACTTACCTTAGTTTAAAGGAAGTGTTTGGATATGCGAGATGAGAATTGTGAGGACCATAAGGTCCTTCGATCACTCTGTGAACATAATATTCTAAAGGAGACTAGGTGAGTTAGTTTTTAGGGTCAACTCTGTGTCTCAGATAGCTCTCTATCAGAGGACAAAAGTGTTGTTTTGGGATGATAGTGTGACACATTGGCATCTCTCAGGTGCGCTGGCATCCATATGGTGAGAGAGCCAGCGAAACAAGGTCTAACCACTAAAAACAAACTAACAACCTAGTTAATAGTTTTTAAGTGAAAAAAATAGCACTATGAAGTATGAAACATGTAAATGGATATGATAAAACAAGTAGATTAAGGTAAGGGTGAGAAGAATGATCTCACATAAAAGCTTCTTCACAACGTCACTCCAAGATATCTCCACCTACACACTGAAGATAGAGAAATTGTTGGGGGGCTGTTTAGGGGTCTTCCTTAATCAGACCCCTGTTTTGGTGTTTCCACCTCCACAAAAAACCAATTTTGCAATGATGTAGAAATGATATGATAAAGAAGGAAATGCAAACAAATTACACTAAAACACTACAAAAAAATAATGTGCTAACTCAAACAAGTAATATAGAAGTAAATTAGATAGCTTACCACCTCCACCAAGAATGCTCAAGGCTAAAGGGGGTGAAAAATGAGAGGAACTCAAGCCTTTGCTACAATGGTGTTGTCCTACACTTTCTCTATTGAAGTGATGGACTGATGAGATTTCTGCAATGGAGTGCAAGAATGTGCTTGAATGCTTGAAGTGAATGTTAGAATGCTAGGAGAGATTGTGTAGAAGCCTATGTAGATGTCTCTAAAATGGATGAAAGTGAATGAATTTGAAGGGAAGATGTAGAAAATGGGCATATTTGGGTCGATCATCCAAAGGGAAGCGTTACAGTTCGACTTCCAATCAGAAGTGTAATGCCTCTGTAGGCTCCAACCGTAGGAATTTTCTAGGGATGTAAGTGCATCGTACAGATGTCTACGCATTGTGCAGGCATCCACAACAGTTATTCTCCCTGATGCTCAAAACAAGTGCCAAGTGGAATGAGGATAGTGGGCTTTTGTGGAATTAAGCCTCTGAATTTGGTTTTCTAAAATGGAGAGTGATAGAAGGGGAATTTGTGTTAGGGGTGAAAATTTGCTCCTATAAATATTTTAGCCACCATTCTACTGCAAGAAAAAATATTTGACTTACCTTTCTTTCTTCTCTCAGATTGCTCATAATCCCACCACAATAATGCATGACCCTTCAACTTTTCTTTTGCAATCTTCCCCCTTTGCTCTTCAGGAACATCTTCACACTCAAAGTAATTATCCAATGCTTCAATCCAATTGAACAATTATTTATAATTTAGATTACCTCCATATTTAGGAACATCAATCTTCACCTTGTTTCTATCATCCTTGATTTCTCTCAACAACTTATCCATCCTCTGATCATCAGGATCCGATTCCTCTTCCTCTTCACTATCAGTTCCTCTTCTTCATCGGAGTCACTCTCATCACTCATGTGCACATATTTTTTCTTCCTTGTTTCTAGAGAAGCACTAATTTCCTTCAACTCCCTCATCTCCCTAGCATGCTTGTTCTTCAATTCACTCATTTCTCTAGCCACTTTTTTCCTTTTTGGAGGCATCTTGTCTCTTCAACTTCCAACTTTTCCTTCTTCAATCTACAAGTTTTCACCTTCCAAAGATCTGATACCTATCCTCTGATACCACTTGATGTAAAGTAGGGAGGAAAACCACAAATCATCACAATTTGATCAAACACAAACACACTTTCTACCATTACAACCCTATCGGCCTCCTACAATGATTCAATAACTAAGCCTTTACAACTGTGATTCAAAGAATGTACATCTAATCTAAATAGCCATTTTAACCATCATGAAGGTGCATTTAAATTTTCAACCTAGGGACATGAATTTGAAATGGTTTAGCATAGTATGTGCACTAGGAACTTCAAAGTATTCATATTCATTCTACAGCTAAGAAAGATTAAATACTAAAAATAAATTGCATGGAAAGGAACAAAGTAAATGTTGAACATCACTCAACAATTAAAATAATCTGAACATGCATGGAAGGAATGGAAATCTAAGCAACAAATAGAAAACTACTCTGTCTGCTTTGACTACAAGAACACTCACAAAATGGAATTCTAGTGGCTGCAAGAACAGTTAGTGCCAGATTCTTAACTAAGTACTAAACAAAAACTAATAACAAATCTAGCTAAATTAAAGGATGGATTACTCACCAAGTGGGTCCCCTTGGATGAGTATCCTCTAAAACTAATATAAACTCAAATTCTCAACTCATAACTTCATCTTATTCATTGGTAAATGAAAATACAAAAGAGTAGCATGTATAGAAATGCTAGTATATTATCAAATCGTACAACATCAATAACTCAGAAAATTGGCAACCTCCTGAAGAAGGAAGATCCAAACCTTATTTACGCTACCAAATAAACAAGGTAGTCAACTCCCACTAACTAAGAGGATGCCATTTAGGGAAAAAAAAAAAAGAATGGAAGGGTGATTACACATGCAGGGAATCCGATCAGACATGCATGTCCAAACGTAGACTCAAC
Source organism: Sequoiadendron giganteum (assembly GCA_007115665.2). Lineage (NCBI taxonomy): Eukaryota > Viridiplantae > Streptophyta > Pinopsida > Cupressales > Cupressaceae > Sequoiadendron > Sequoiadendron giganteum. Next base: position 557,967,740 of record CM021101.1, on the reverse strand, counting down.
ATTGTAGTAACACCCACAATTGCTCAACATTGTGAAAGACTGATATAAGTTAGTTATATGTGGCTAACATGGGGAATCTCATGTCGTCATCCTTCAGTTGACCCTCAAATGTTTCCTTTGCATGACCAATTGGTGGTTGTATTTCTCAATTTAGTATCCTCAAGTATGTTTGCATGGAAATGTTAGTACACATAATAATTGCACATCTATAACCACCTTAAAGAACATTCATTAACCACATGCAAAATTAATATAGATAGTTCACATAATAGGCTGATGTCATTAAAACTGGTAGAAATGGAACTAAGCCAAATGTCTATGGTTTGAGGGAAACTCTATAGAAATATCAACATTTAATATCAAATTCCATGTCAACTTCAGCAAATAAACTATAGGTTCTACCCAAATTTGGACCAAAAACTAGGCTCATCACTCCCCCCAACCTAATGCTTTCTTGGTCCTCCAGCAAGGGAAGAACTATTTTTTTGTTTGGTCAAAGCTCTAAAATTTGCAACTAATAACTATCCAATATCAGTGTCTGTTGAGCATGAGTCAGGGTCCCAGTAGAATCCTCCTAGTCTTCCAAGTCTTTTCCATCTTTGATTGTATTCACCAATGTCATAGTGGTAGAATATGAAGTTTGGAACATGCCACATGAGGATAGGTGGCTGAAATGTCAAGGGAAGCCACTGTTGTCCCTTTGTTCTCCTAAGCTAAATATACCTTTCAATCTTTTTTATTACTGCAACATAGTTCTAGATGGAATGAGGTTCAACCTATTTCAGCTCATCAGTTAAATTGTTCCATCTCTGTGATAGATATCCTTTCATGGTGTCCTCTTTTATTGTCGTCTTTACCTCATATTCACTATAAACTACCTCAATCCAAGGAATAATTATGTTAGCATAAATAGGCCTAAAAATCATTCTATTCCATTCTCTGTAAATATCCTTGGGGTTTCCTGATTTGGCTCTAATGGCTAAGGGGATATTGGATCCCTCTTCCTATAAGCATTATATTGTTCTCCCTAGCTAATATCATTTTGCACCCAAGACATGAATGCTCTTAGTTAGATATCTCCAACATACAACAACAGGTTCTAGTCTTGGTCTTGGGTTACAAAAATATTATGTAAATAAAACTCACATAACAAATTCTTCATTTCAGGGGAGGCAATCCTATAAGCATTGAAAAATTCAATGGGAGTCTCAATAGAGGGATTCAAACCTGAGATATTTCTTGACAATTTTTAAGAGAGATATTTTTCCTTCAGGTGCAAAACATAAACACTTGGAGGGGTTTTGAATTCTAAAATTTGTGGAACCAAGGTTGCAATGTTGTCCACCCTCTCCTTTAGAGAGGCAATCTCCTTATTCTTTTCTTGAATAATTTCATCCCTCTCTTGAATTTCCTTTTTCAATCTCCACTTTTCCTTTTTCCATTCTTCCTCTCACCTTTGTATCTCTTTCCATAAATTCAAAATTGTTTTATGCACTGAAAATTAGGAGGGTTTATGAATTATTACCAGAATTTTTGTCAATGGTTTATCCCCATATAGTACCATTTGCATAGATTTAGGCTATCCAATTGGCTTAGGATGCGGAGGTACAATTTCTTCTCCCACTTGTTGTTGCATGGCCTCTTGTTCTGGTTCTTGTAGTTGTTGTAGGAACTCCTGATCTAATTCTTGGTCTTGTTGCAAGAACTCTGAATTTTCTTCATGCTCTCAAATTTCAACTTCCTCTACAAGGGCAACAAGATCCGCCAGGGTCACTTTTTCTACCTCTTCAAATATATTCCTTTCTTTGAAATTTTCCTGCCCCATTGGGGCTTTTGTGCTCTTATGTGATGTCCTTCCATGCTTAGGGTTTTCCCATGAAGGAATATCAACAACTGGTTTTGATTTCTTAAGAGGGCTCTCACATTTTCCTTTGGTTGTAGGATGAATAGTGTCATCCTTTCTCTTCTTGGGACTTGTCACCTCTCTTTCAACAAGCTGTGTTTTGGATTTTCTTTTTCCTACCTTTGCCTCCTTCTTTTGTGCCCTAGTTCTCACTAGGGTTTCAAGTGGAACATCATCACCAAAAGTTGATGAGAAACTTTCTTTTTCAGAGTGCTCTATTTCAGAGGAACTAATGTATATGGTCCCTTTTGTTGTAGGAGGAATCATACTAGAGCCAGCACCAAGGGTGGTTTTAGCCATGCTTAATATCCTACTAGAACTACGTGGTTGAGGTAAAGTCCTATATTGCAGCTGCTCAGGTCTAAATTGATCAACATTTATGAATTCCTCCCAGGTCATTTTAGGTGCTACATCATGTAGACATTTTTCAACCAACAATTTAATGAGGAAATGGTGCGAGACATAATTGTCCCTACCTTTTTGAGTTTCATCAACCATGATGGAGAGAAGGTTGTACAAGAAATTTTTCACATTCATGCTTCTCTTGTGCCTTATGTGACTCAAAAGTTTGAAATGTACTAAATGTATGTTTGAAAATAGACCTTCACAAGTGATGTGCCTGATAATTTGGATGGTTGCTTGCTTCAATGGCTTGGGTAGAGAGGTTCTTTTGGCACCCTTTTTATCTATATTGAACGGAGGCTCACCATGTATTGTGAATACAACCCTTGTTGACCTGGCATCTCTAGAAATAGGGTAATGCTCACTGTCAGCAGGTAACCCTATAACTTCTGCAATTCTTTTCTCATTTGCCACAATCTCCATCCCTTTTACTATGGATTTTCCTTCTAAAAATGTCTTGGTGAACTCTAGTGCAATGCCTTCATCAAAACCATCTAGCTTTAGGAAATATCCAACCAGCGATAATTTCTAAATTCAGCCAAGCATTGTGCATCCTGCAATAAGGCATCATGAACTAAGGGCTCATTTAGAACTAGTCCACCTCCCATTGTTTGCAATCAACTATCACTCTACAAAATTCCCTTCTTGTAATTCTTGTTTGAAAATAAATTCCTTTCGCAACACTTCTTAGCTGATTTGTCCTGTACCAATGTCAACTGAATTTTCCTTCTCAATTTTTTTACCTTTTACCACTTGCAATTCAAGATTATTATGGGCTAAATAATGTCAAAGAAGGGGTAATGAAAGGGAGTTATGATGAAAAGAAATGGTGGTGGAAATTTAGTGTCACATCACATATGTGAGCCATCCTTCACTTCAAATTTTAAATCAACTCAACTAGATTTGTTGATGTAGACAAGCATGGACTGACATGTGGGCAATGTACGTGCATCTTTCCTTTCCCCCCCAACCTAAATTTGGACATGTTTCCACACATGCAAGATGGCAGTAGTGATTTGATAGGGAGGTATGAAAATTATCTGAGCATCCATACTAATCGTACATCGATTAAATGAATGCATTAAAAAGATAACTAAGAGAGAAATTAATGTACACATACCTGAATGTGTGGAGGATACATTGCAAAGATCATGGAGAAAGTACCATTCACCTTTGTAGGAAATGAATTGAGCAATCAATGATGATGAAGTGGAATGATGTGAGGTGGAATGAAGTGATGGAAGAGAGAGAAAGGTTGTGATAGATGGGCGGATGGGTGAAGAAATGGACTTCTAAAAAAGTAGAAGACTTTATTATGACAATTATGTACCTGAATTATCTAGGAGGGACACTAGGTCCATTTCCTTTTGCTGCAAGAAGCCCGGGTGCTGCAGGTTGGATGAATTGTTGCAAGAACTCTTCTTTGGAAGTTGCCCTGTGATACAATCTAGGATGATGACCATTGACTAGTACCTTGAATCTGATGGGGTCAATGGTGGTGAGCTGAACAACTCCATTAGGAAAGACCTCAACAAATTCATATGGTTCTAGCCACCTTGTCTACAATTTTCCTACATTGTCCTAATATCGTGAGTTATAAAGTAATGCCCAGTCACTTGGCTGAAATTTCTTCTCTTTTTTAAATTTGTCATGCCTTTTGATTCTTTGATTTTTCACGACCTCGGTGTGGTGCAAGGTTGTCTTCCTCATCTCATCTAAAGCACTCAGCTGCATGATTCTTTCTTTTTGTGCCTCAAGAATACCCATCCCTAAGTCTATTCCAATTCTAAGAGTCTTTTGTTTGAATTCAATGGGAATCATAGCTTTCTTCCCATACAATAGCTCAAATGGAGTGAAGCCTGTAGTTGTTTTCTAGGTGGTTATGTAGGCCCAAAATTCTTTTGATAATCTATTTGCCCAATCCCTTCTGTGAATAGCCACTATTTTGTTTAGAATGGGTTCAATTTCTCTATTGGTCACCTTAACTTGTCCATTGCCCTGAGGGTGATAAGGAGTAGACTTCTTGTACCTTATGTTATATTCATTGACTAGTGCTATAATAAGCGTTGATGTTAACTGAGCTCCTTGATCAGTTACTATTTCTCTTGGGACTCCATATCATGTGAAAATTTCTTCATAAAGAAATTCTACAACCATGTTATCTCTTGCATGCTTCATGGCCTTGACTTCTACCCACTAAGTTACATAATCAGTGCATACCAAGATATAAGACTTACCATTTGATGGAGGATCAATGGGTCCCACAAAATCCAATCCCCACTTGTCAAAGGGAGTGACTACTACTTGGGGATAGAGGGGAATCTCATCTGATTTGGTTGGTCATCCCATTCTTTGGAACCTATCATATTTGCTTGTATATCTTCCTGCATCCTTGTCGAGTGTAAGCCAATAGTATCTTGTGTTCAAAATCTTCAATGCTGTCATTTTGGCTGCAAAATTTCCTCCACAGTGTTCATCATGACATGCATGCAAAATTTCATATGTCTCATCTTCCCTCACACATCCTCTCACAACATGATCTAGTCTAGTATAAAACAATCATCCAACAATCCATGAAAAAGGAAAAGGTTTTTCAATGAGCACTCCTCTCTTTTGGAGAGAAGTGAGGAGGAACTCTCCCTATCACTAGGTAATTAGCTATGTCAACATACCAGGGCGTGTGCACACTAATGGAAAATATATGCTCATTAGGAAAGGAGTCATCTATGACATGATTGTATTCTGATGTGGTCAGTCTTGAAATAAAATCTGCAACAAATTTTCCCTTCCCTGGTTTGTCCACAATGGTTATGTCAAACTCCTGCATCAACAACAACCATCTGGCTAACCTTCTTGAGATCAGGTGTTTATTCATGAGATATCTAATGGTTGCATGATCAGTGTGCACAAAGATCTGGTAGCCTATTATGTAGTGCCTCAATTTGTTTAGGGCGTAGATTAATGCAAACATTTATTTTTCTGTTACTGTATAATTAAATTTAGCTCCTTGTAAGTTTTTGTTGACAAAATAAATGTTATTTTTAATTGATCCTTCTTTGTGTCCTAAGATTGCTCCTATAGATAGTATGATGCACCAATATAGATGTGAAAAATAATTTCCCAATTAGGTCCCTTAAGTACAAGTGCATGATTTAAAGCTTCCTTCAAGTAAGAAAATGCCTTGGAACAATCTTCTGTCCATTGGAATTCAACATATTTAGTCAGGAGAGTATACTGTAATGGTGCTACTAATTTACTGAAGTCTTTGATGAAATGCCTATAATATCCTACATGTCCCAAGAAAATCCTAACATCCTTTTGTTTTGTAGGTGTAGGCAGATTATTAATTACCTCAATTTTTGTAGGATCTACTTGAATTCCTTGGTGGGAAATGTAGTGGCCAAGAACTACACCTTCTTGCATCATCATGAAGTATTTGTCACTGTTTAAAGATAGATTTTGTCTTCACATTTCTATAAGAATTTCTTGAGTTTTTCCAATGCTTTATCAAAATCAACACCATAGGTGGTAAAGTCATCCATATAGATTTTCATGCAGTCAAGGGAGATGTCTAAAAATATGTTGATGGCTTCTCTCTGAAACGTTGCAGGTGCATTGCATAAACCAAAGGGAAGTACTGAATAGGTATATGTCCCCCATGGACATGTGAAGGTTGTTTTCTCCTAGTCATCAGGTACAATTTGGATCTGATTGTAGCCACTGAATCTTTCTACAAAAGAGAAGTGATGCTTTCCTAGAAGTGAGTCCAGTACTTGATCTACAAAAGGCAAGGGAAAATGGTCCTTCTTAGTAGCAACATTGAGTTCCCTGTGGTCAACACAAACTCACCATTTTCCTCCCTTCTTGGGCACAATCACCAATGGAGACACCCACTAGCTATCTAAAATGGGATAGATAAAGCCTGCATCTAGTAACTTTTGTAGCTCTATTTTGACAAATTCTCTCAATGCAAGGTTGATTCTTTTTGTGGTTGCCTTACTAGTTGACAATCATCTTTGATATATATCCTTCTTGCATCATCATGAAGTATTTGTCACTGTTTAAAGATAGATTTTGTCTTCACATTTCTATAAGAATTTCTTGAGTTTTTCCAATGCTTTATCAAAATCAACACCATAGGTGGTAGTCATCCATATAGATTTTCATGCAGTCAATGGGGAGATGGCCTTCCAAGGATAATAGGACACTCGCCTAGTGTAGCTTTAGGAGAAAGAATCATGAAGTCGATTGGATACTCCCAAGAATGGATAATCACCACAAGGTCCTCTAATATGCCATCACAATTAACATTGGAACTATTATGAAGCTGTAGGACAGTAGGAGTGGATCTCATACTTATAATATTTAGTTGCTACAGGATGTCTTTAGTCATCACATTTATTGTTGCATCCCAGTCAATCAAAGAAACCTTTATGTCTATCTCATTTATAATAACTTCAACCATAGGACTACCTGGATCATTGTACTTGGGGATAGTTACTTTTTCGAGCATGATGTCAGCCAGTTGTCCCACTACGTGAACTTTAGTTGGGTCTTTCTTTTTCCTATCCGACTTCTTGAGGCATGCTTCTTTGATTGTTTTTCCATATATAGGAACATCTTTTATGGCCTAGAATAGGGGTATTTGGACAAATATGTGCTTAATTTGGTCTAGAATGTCAAAAGTGGTGTCCTCCTTGTCTTTCTTTTGTTTGGAAACTTCCAATCTCTGGGGGAATGGTGGTTCTTGTGCCGTCTACTTGGTTGGAACTGGTTCAATATTATTAGGTGCACCAGGCTGAATGGAAACATCTAGAGGTTCTTCTTCTTCCACAAGAAGCTTAGTGATGATGGGTGTCGAAGGAGCTAGCAAAGTAGTTCCTGAATGCAAATGTATGTCACTTAAACTCACAACATATGTAGGGAATTGATTTGGATCAAAAGAGTACATAGGATGTTGTTGTGGTTTATTATTTGGGTTAGGTATGGGCTGGGCTAGTAATTGAGTGGGTTTAAATGTATTTGAGCTGGGATTAATAGGGGAGGCATTATAGTAGGTTGCTGGGGTTGTGAAGGTGGTTGTGGGTAACTGGTTGTCTGGTTTAGCCATTGTTGTCCACCTTTCCAGTGAGATGTTTATTGATAGTTTCCTGGAGGTGGCTACCAAGGTCCTTGAAACTGCTACCAAATCCATTGAGGTTGTTGCCACTAAGGTGAAGAGTTTTGATAATTGGGCCAACAATTTTGAGGGTTATCCCAAGACTATGGTGGATATCCTCCATAGTTGGATAGACATGGGGGCTACCACTGGTTACCAGATGAATAGGAATTAAAATATGGCCCAACAAAAGATAGTGGATCTGGTGGCATACCTTATCTTGGAGCCCATGGATTTCTCTATGCAACAAATTAGACTTGATCTTCCTCGGTCTGAATTGGTTTGAACTCGGGTGGAATATGCTTGTTGTCAATGTTAGCTACCATCTTGCATTTGCAATTCCTCTTCTTTTGTTTGCAATGAGGACAATATTTTGTTAGCATTACCTCTGCCTTCTCTTGTTTCTTCTTGGCCTGAAGTGTATCTAGCTGAGTAGCTAGATTGTTTATGATATCCTGCTTGAAATCTACCAATAAGTGAGTAATCTCCATCCTTGAAACTCCACTGGTGGATGACTTACCCATAGAGGATTGGTAAGCTCTCCCTTTCTTTGAAGCTTCCCTAGAATAGTTCAAGCATATCTTCTTGATATCCTCCCAAGGAACTTGAGTGATATCCCCTCTTGCCATTAGGTCCAAGGCATCAGTGCAACTTTCATTAATTCCTCTCAAGAAAAAAACTTCTTTGAGTCTTCATGGAGTGTATGGTGTGGATATTTCTGTAGACAAAACATAAACCTTGAAATGAAATCCTCCAAGCTTTCATCTTCCTTTTACTGCATTCTAAAAATTGTCATCTCCTCTCATATCACTGCCCCTGTAATATTCTTTGTATTTCTCAAGGAACTTTGTCTTCATGTCCTCCAAAGTCTCCATAGTATCTCTTCCAAGGATCATAAACCATCTCAATGCAACTTCTTTCAAAGTGGTAGTAAATAACTTAAGCCTGTGGGCATCAATGGTATAGTCATAATTTATGCAGAGTATATCAAACTCTAACAAGAATGTATCAGGATCTTCTGTGACAAGTCCATAGAACTTAGGAAGGACTAAAGAAAGGATATTTTTGAGGTTTTCTACTTCATTCTGATGAGCAATGGGGAAAGTAAAAGCTAGTTGGTTCTACTTATTAGGCCTGTTTGCATTTGCATTAGCCATGCTTGATTGATGAAGTTCCAAAGTAAAGGGTTCTTCAACTAGGTTTTGATCTTCAAGGGAAACTTCAAAACTGGTTAAGTAAGGAAATGTATTAGGAAAGGGGTGTGGCTCTTCTTCTCCTTTGTTTTTGGGTAGATTTGGAAGCTCTACTAGTTGAAATGGTTCTAGATTATTAGGAAGGAATCTCCCATAAGAATATCTTCTTCTTCTATGGATGTGGTATCAACTCAACAGCAACCAACTCACACAAAGAATTGGTGAAAGAATAGTGGTGTAGACACCTAAATTTGGACACTTCATTTATCCAAATTTCCCCCTTTTTCATCTAAATATCCTCTTATTTGCATTAATTAAGTAATATCGTTATTATTTAATTAATACCCTTAATTCTGCAAAATCCCTAAGGTATTTACTTAATAATTAAATACCTTATCTCTTTAATCCTCCCTTTCATCGAATGAATTAAATACATATGAAATTTATTTAATTACTCACATATGCCATCATTTTCTTAATCTTAATCAACCTCTTAATTTTTTCATTAGAGATGTGCACATGCCTAATCCTTGATTAAGACATATCACATCCTCCAACTTTTTCAAGTTGGATTATTAACCTTCATTAGTCACTAATCATCTTCTAATCACTAATTAGTTAAGCCTAATCAGTACCTTGGTCAACTCTCCCCATGTCCCAAGGAATTTTGAATTCTTTTTTATTCATCCAAGGCTCTTCTCTTCCCCATGCAAAATTCTAGAAGCTTTGACTTGTAACATCACATGTGCCAAAGTATTCTACAATCTTGGACTTGTCACATTATTCACATGTGGAAAATCCCCACCTTTTTGGAAACCCTCTTTTATCCACTAGATTCTTCCAATCATTGTGAATTTTTAATTCAATTTTATTCCTCCAAAGAATCTTCTCATCCCCCAAGGTACCTCTAAGGTACTTGTTCTTCCTCCACATCATGTACCTCTCTTCCACCTCACTCCCACATCATCTCACATTCCACATGTCAAGATGTGAAGGCTTGTGAGTCCTCAACTCACCATAGCCCTTCATCTTGACTTTGTTGGATTAATCTCAACTGTTAAATTTTCTAGAGAATTCAAATTATACTATAAATACCCCCTCATTTCTCTTGTTTTAGAAGGAAGTCTTTTGCTTCCAAACTCTTTCCAAATTATCATTTGCAATATTTTAGCTTCTCCATAGCATTGTTCATCAATCCATCTTGCATCTTGCATCCATTCAACTCCATAGCCATCCAAGGAGCACAAAAAACATTTAAAGATCAAGGACCAACCAAGAAAGAAGTAGCATGACGGTATAATCAATCTCAATCTATTTCATCTTGCTTTCATTTTATCAATTCCTTAGGCTAATCATTGAGGTGTCCTCTTTTGTGTTATTTCCTCTTATTGCATAAATAATTATTTAGCATCTCACATTAGGAACATAACATTTTAGGAGATCACATTTCTGGCACGCCCGGTGGGACCCACAAACGCATCTCTTTTCTTTACGTTTGTTGTTGTTTAAGTTGTTTGCAGGTTCAGGTTGTAGAGGGGAGGATTTTCCCCATCGAGGGGCAGACTTGCCCTCCCGGGCACTGCAGAGAGGCGGACTTTCCCTCTAGTCTGCTGCAGAGGGGCAGATTTTCCCACCCAGTTCAGCATTTTTCTGACTTTTTCTGTAGAGGGGTAGATTTTCCCACCTGGTTCAACATTTTTTTGATTTTTTCTGCAGAGGGGCAGATTTTCCCACTCGGTTCAGCATTTTTCTGACTTTTTCTGCAGAGGGATGGATTTTCCCACCCGGTTCAACATTTTTCTGACTTTTTCTGCAGAGGGGCGGATTTGCCCACCCGATTCAATGTTTTCCTGACTTTTTCTATAGAGGGGTGGATTTTCCTACCCAGTTCAACATTTTTCTGACTTTTTCTATAGAGGGGTGGATTTTCCCACTCAATTCAACATTTTTCTGAATTTTTCAGCAGAGGGGCGGATTTACACACTCAGTTCAATGGTTTTCTAACTTTTTCTATAGAGGGGTGGATTTTCCCACCCTATTCAGCGTTTTTCTGACTTTTTATGCACAGGGGCAGATTTTCCCACCCGATTCAACATTTTTCTAACTTTTTTTGCAGAGGGGCAGATTTTCCCACTCGGTTCAACATTTTTCACTACAGAGGGGAAAATTTTCCCTAAATAGCACGTTTAGGAAGGTAAAAATGTTGCATTTTAGATTCGTTTTTGCCTCTTTTCTTTTGCTAGTTGGAATTCTAAGCCTCTAACTGATAGGATAGGGTTGGCTGGAACAATCACTATTCCATGCTCTAGATCTTTATTCGCAATATCTCCTTGGTGTCTTACTTCACCACCTTAACCTTTAGGACCTTCCTCATGTTTAGGTACCCCTGGTTCTCCTGGACAACCCCACTACCATCACAATTCATCTTACCAAGTCAATCTTGGTGCTCTACCTCTAACTCTTCCTTAGCCCTTAATCTACCCTAAAGGCTAACCTATCCTCAACACTCAATTTGATCTTTGCACGGGTGTGGAGATGATTCCCATAGCTTCAAACCATCCTCCTAGGGCTCTTGAAAGTTCACCAAACTCCATTTTTTCATTGCTTTCACCAAACCCTCAACTAGGGTTTTAGTCCACTAGTTCTAGGCTCTCCAATTAGGTCTTCTTCTCCGAGGAAAGAGGTTAACTCTCCTAAATTCTCCAAAGAACATAGAAGTTTTCCTTTGGTTTCCTGGTCCTTATTTCTATCCCTCAAAGATTCCAGAGGCCTTGATCCTCAACTGACCGTACACAGCCATAACCCTCCATTTAGCAAATTAGGCCTTTTTTTAAGCCATCTCCTGACCACACAACAAACTATCAATTTTTTCTCCCTCCAAATGGACTAGTGAAGCCTCCTCCTTCATGCCAAGTCTTTGCAAGGTATCTATCTATCTCTCCACACCATGACTTGACAGGGAAAGGTCACCCCTGCAAACCAAGTGCTTTGCACTTCCTGTCTTTCCTAGCCGGGCACTGTCAAGCTCACCTAGGAGAAGACTTTCTCCATGGTTCCTTAACTCCTAACCACTCCTAACCCTAACCTATTTATAGACATGGAGCCTAGTCACAGTTCCTAAGGGCCCGTACATAAAGTACAATGGGAATGTAACTAAACCTCCATTATTTACAGTCTGCCAGTCATAACAGCTTAAAAGAAACAAACTAACTACAAAGCACGACTGAAAATTGAACACACTCACTAAATACTACCACACAAATCTTTAAGCACAACTACACTTCATTCTACATCTAATCACAGTGCCATGATCACTCCTGATCACACAAATTCAAAACAAAACATATAATTTACACAACCTTCTCACTGTCCTCATTTGTATTCATGAATTTTCACTATTGTAAAAGCTTCCAACCTTCCTTTTAGGTCAAGGCACACCATATATAGGTTTCTAAATCAGTTAAGCTCAATCCTAACTACTCCATGCCCACTTGTGTGATTTCCAATAGACCTTATTTGCAACATTTTAAAGAAACTAACACCTAGGAAGGTCTACAAAGGTCTTAAACCATCCTTGTATCCAAACTTCAATATAACAAATGGTCAACATGACCTTCACTAACACATTACATTTTCTCAAATTCCTCTAAGGCACAAACTCAAGAAATAGAAAGAGATTGCTACATTTGGACCTAGACAAATTGCCAAATCAAAAACCTTCTAGACAAATTTCCTAGATCAACTATGGGGTGCTCCTGCACCATTCTCCCTCTCTGCACAGACATTAAGGAATGTGGGGAGAGATTAGAGACACATCAATGCCCTACTTCTTAAACCGAGCTTCATCCACCCATGTAGCCTCAAATTCATGTTTGTTCTTCCATTTGATAAGATGCTCCATGTACACCCTATGCCTTGTAGATTTCTTTACTCTTGACTCCAAGATCCTCTCTACTTATAGCTTTTCTAGAGTAGGTAAGGCTATGTTGCTGACATCTTTGAAGATCTCCCTACTGTTCTGATCCATGTCATTGACTGATCCCTTATACCTGATCAAATCAGCTACATTGAACACTGGTGAAATCCTTAAATCTACAGGTAACTCCACCTTGTATGAATTCTTCCCATATTTGGCTAACACCTTGCATGGTCCCACTCTTCTCATCTGTAATTTGGTTGATGTACCCTTCTGCAACCTATATTTGTTGAGGTGGGACATGACATAGTCTCCTACTGCAAATTGCAAATCTTTTCTTGACATATCTACCTTATCTTTCAACTTTTGAGTAGCCTCGGTGACTGTCTTCTTTACTTGCTCCTGAATCTCCTTCATGGACTGGGTGAATTCCTCTGCATGTCCACTCCTATTTTCCATAGCTTCTAGATCCCTGAGCTCACATATACCTCTTGGGTGCATTCCATACACAATTTCAAAAGAACTCTTCCCTGTGGTCCGGTTCACACTATAATTATATGCATACTTAGCCTGTGAGATAACCATGTCCCATGTCTGTCCATACTCTTTGGTTAGGCATCTTAGAAGGTTACCTAACACCCTATTAACCACCTCTATTTGACCATTGGTCTGAGGATGGTAAGCTGATCCAAAAGATAGGTTGGTACCTAATCTGCTCCATAGAGTCTTCCAAAAGGGACTCATGAACTTCACATCCCTGTCCGAGATAATGCTCAAAGGAAATCCATGGATCCTTACAATTTCCTTGAAGAAAAGGTGAGCAATATAGCTAGCATCATGAATGTTCTTACAAGGGATAAAGTGACTCATCTTGCTGAATCTATCCACCACCACACAAACATTATCAAACCTTCTCTTGGTCTTAGGGAGTCCTACCACAAAGTCCATGCTAACACACTCCCATGGTCTGTTAGGAATGGGTAGGGGTTGATATAGACCAGCATTACTAGCTCCTCCCTTAGCTTTCATACACACTACACATTTCTCCACATACCTCCTGATATCCCTTGACAACTTAGGCCAATAGTAGAACCTTTGCACTAGTTCCAATGTCTTGTTGATGCCAAAATGTCCACTAAGACTACCATTATGCCTCTCCTGGATGAGATTCTCTCTCATTGATCCTCTTGGAACACATAACTGATTCCCTATGAATAACAATCCACTTTGCAATGTATACTCTGAGTATTAGCTATGAAAATGATTCTAAAAGTTAGAACATACCTTGTATGCCTCTAAAAAGTCTTCATCTTCCCCATACAGATCCCTGAAACTCTCTATTCCAATGCTCTTGATTTGTATCTCTTGTACTATCATCAATCTCTTGCTTAGTGCATCTTCTACCTTGTTCAACTATCCCTTCTTGTGCTTGATGGTGAAAGTAAAAGCTTGGATGTACTCCATCCATTTCAAATGTCTATTGCTCAACTTCTCTTGGGTGTTGATATAACTAAGTGCCTAATTGTCAGTAAAGACCACAAACTCCTTGGGTAGAAGGTAATGCCTCCACTTCCTAAGTGACTGAACTAAAGCATAAAGTTCTAGGTCATAGGTAGAATACTTCTTCTTAGCTTCATTGAGCTTTTCAATGAAGAAGTCTACAGGCCTGCCTTCTTGACTTAGCACTCCTCCTACTGCAACTCCACTAGCATCACATTCCACAGTAAACAACTTTTCAAATCTAGGTAACAAAACTATAGGTTGAGTTGCCACTTATTGTTTTAGTTTCTCAAAACCTTTCTCAGCTTCTTGAGTCCACTTACACTTAGTCTTTAGACCACCTTTGATTGTATCTAGGATTGGTGCACATATGCCACTAAAGTTCCTTATGAATTTTCTATAAAATTGAGCCAATCCATGGAAACTTCTTACCTCTGTCCCTATGGTTGGTGTAGGCCAATTTAGGATAGCTTCCACCTTGCTTGGATCCATCTTCAATGATCCCTGGGATACTACAAACCCCAAATAAACAAGCTCTTGTTTAAAGAACTCACACTTCTCTAGGTTGATGGCTAACTTCTCTTCTTGCAATCTTCTAAGAACCAACTCCACATGCTTTAGGTGTTCTTCTTCTATCTTGCTAAAGATGAGTATATCATCAAGATATACCACCACAAATATCCCTGTAAAGTCTTTGAGCACTTCATTCATGAGCCTCAGGAATGTGTTAGGGGCATTAGAGAGGCCAAATGGCATAACTCTCCACTCATACAACCCATCTGTTGTCTTAAAGGTTGTCTTCCACTCATCTCCATCCTTGATTTTGATCTGATGATATCCACTCTTGAGATCCAACTTGGTAAAGTACTGAGCTCCTCCAAGACAATCCATCAAGTCCTCAATTCTAGGAATAGGGAACCTATACCTAATTGTGATTCTATTTATTTCTCTAGAATCAGTGCATAATCTCCACTTGCCTCCTTTCTTAGTTGCTAAGACCACTGGTACTACACATGGGTTGATGCTCTTCCTAATTAATCCTTGATCCAATAACTCCTGCACTTGTCTAGCTACCTCTAGATTCTGATCTGGTGTAAGCTTATAAGCTGCTTTGTTTGGCAATGAATCCCCTGGTATGAAGTCAATCTAATGACTAATGGCCCTCTTTGGAGGTAAAGTTGCAGGTGTCCCATCACTCACTATATCTTTGAACTGCTCTAACAATTCTTGGATTGCTTCGGGTATGACTGGTTTTTTGGCCTTGTCTTCTTCTTTAGGTTGCAACATAACCACATATCCTTCACCCTGTTGATGTAGGTTGTTAAGGAACTCTTTACCACTACTCAAAAAGATACTAGGTGTCTTTGACTATCCCTCTTCCTCATCTGATAGTGACTACAACTTAAATGTCTTCCCATCATTCTTGAAAGAAATTATGTTCTCTTTCCCATCATACATGGCACTTTTTTCATAATGCCATGGTCTGCCCAATAGTAGATGGCATGCATCCATGGTTAACATATCACAAATCAATTTATCCTTGTACCCTCCACTGGAAAACTCCATCGTTACTTGCTCATTGACAAGAACACTCTACCCTTTGTTTAACCATGTTACTTTGTAGGGGTTAGTGTGGGGTACCTTCTCCAATTTCAACTTCCTTGTTGCCTCTTCTGATATGATATAATCTATTGAACCTGAATCCACAATAACCTGACATACTTTCCCAAGTATTTGGCATCTCACTCTAAATAAAGTTCTTCTTTATTTTTGCTCTTCCTTGACTGGTTGTCTGATCAAAACTCTCCTAAACATCAAATTCTCCCCCATTTCAGATTCAATGTGACTCACCTCTGGTGATTTATTTCTCATGGTGTCATCTTGACCATATTCCACTCTCTTCTCAGTATTTGATGAAGATTGTTTCTTTGGGCACCTATAAGCTGGATGGCCTACTTGACTGCAATGGTAAAACTTCATATTAGTGAAGTATGAATTGCTCCTACCTACTCCTCTTCCTCTATTTGGTCCACCTTGAGATCCTCTACCTCTTCCATAATCTCCTTTAGAATATTTTTCACTTCCATGCTCTGTGAGTTTAGATTCTCCTTGGTTTCTTTGCTCAGTTCCTCTACCTTGGTAGCCACCTCTATGTCCTCTTTGATCTCTGCCTTTGCCTCTACTCTTAGAAGCCTGATCATGTTTCCTCTTGCTTCTTTCCTCAATCTTAATAGCTAATTGGTAACATTGGTGTACTGTCTTAGGACTTAGAAGAGTCATTTCCTCTTGAATGTTCCACTTCAAGCCGTTAAGATACCTATCCACCTTGAGACTTTCATCTTCTAAAACATTGGACCTCATACAAAGTTTTTGAAACTCCTCGGTGCAAGTGTTCACATCTTGGTCTCTTTGCCTCAAGCTTTGTCTTTTCTTATGCAACTGAATCTCATAATCATCCAGTATGTATGCTTCTATGACTTTTGCCACCATACCCTTCCAAGTTGAAATAGGCTTCTTTCCTTCCTTTTCCCTCTCTGTCTGAATGATTTTCCACCATGTCAAGGCAGATCCTCTCAATCTTGATTTGGCCACCTTCACCTTCTGTGCTTTAGTGAATCCATCACATTCAAATGGTTCTCCATGCCTTCTATCCAATCCATGACTAGATCAACTTCCAATTTTCCACTAAATAGTGGTATGCCTTCAAGTGCTTTTCCACTCAAAGCTTTCAATGCCTTCAAGAAAGGCTCCTCTTGTAGAACATGGTTAGGTTAATGGGTCTTTTCTTCCTCTACAACCTCTTCACTCTTTGGTACCCTGCCCTCTAATCTATCACTGACCTTATTGGCCTTGATCTGCATATTGCTCAATGCTTGCTCAAGTTGAGCTAGTCTTTCTCTCAACCTCCTATTATCTTCCTCCTGATCTTCGACCTTCTTTTCCAACTCAATGTTTGTCACCATGGCTATGGAACCATTGGATTCAAGGTCTGACATACAAGATTCTATCCCAAATCTTTAACTTCCTCTGATACCAATTTGATAGGGTAGGGTTGGATGGAACAATCACTGTTCCATGCTCTGGATCTTTATTTGCAAGATCTCCTTGGTGTCTTACTTCACCACCTTAACCTTTAGGACCTTCCTCATGTTTAGGTACCCCTAGTTCTCCTGGCCAACCCCACTACCATCACAATTCAGCTTACCAAGTCAATATTGGTGCTCTACCTCTAACTCTTCCTTAGCCCTTAATCTACCTTAAAGGCTAACCTATCCTCAACACTCAATTTGATCTTTGCACGGGTGTGGAGATGATTCCCATAGCTTCAAACCATCCTCTTGGGGTTCTTGAAAGTTCACCAAACTCCATTTTTTCATCACTTTCACCAAACCCTCAACTAGGGTTTTAGTCCACTAGTTCTAGGCTCTCCAATTAGGTCTTCTTCTCCGAGGAAAGAGGTTAACTCTCCTAAATTCTCCAAAGAACATAGAAGTTTTCCTTTGGTTTCCTGGTCCTTATTTCTATCCCTCAAAGATTCCAGAGGCCTTGATCCTCAACTGACCGTACACAGCCATAACCCTCCATTTAGCAAATTAGGCCTTTTTTTAAGCCATCTCCTGACCACACAACAAACTATCAATTTTTTCTCCCTCCAAATGGACTAGTGAAGCCTCCTCCTTCATGCCTCTCCACACCATGACTTGACAGGGAAAGGTCACCCCTGCAAACCAAGTGCTTTGCACTTCCTGTCTTTCCTAGCCGGGCACTGTCAAGCTCACCTAGGAGAAGACTTTCTCCATGGTTCCTTAACTCCTAACCACTCCTAACCCTAACCTATTTATAGACATGGAGCCTAGTCACAGTTCCCAAGGGCCCATACACAAAGTACAGTGGGAATGTAACTAAACCTCCATTATTTACAGTTTGCCAGTCATAACAACTTAAAAGAAACAAACTAATTGGAAAGCACGCCTGAAAATTGAACACACTCACTAAATACTACCACACAAAGCTTTAAGCACAACTACACTTCATTCTAAATCTACTCATAGTGCCATGATCGCTCCTGATCACACAAATTCAAAACAAAACACAAAATTTACACAACCTTCTCACTGTCCTCATTTGTATTCATGAATTTTCAATATTGCAAAAGCTTCCAACCTTCCTTTCAGGTCGAGGCACACCATATATAGGTTTCTAAATCAGTTAAGCTCAATCCTAACTACTCCATGGTCACTTGTGTGATTTCCAATAGGCCTTATTTGCATTATTTTAAAGAAACTAACACCTAGGAAGGTCTACAAAGGTCTTAAACCATCCTTGTAGCCAAACTTCAATCTAACAAATGGTCAACATGACCTTCACTAACACATTACATGTTCTCAAATGCCTCTAAGGAACAAACTCAAGAAATAGAAAGAGATTGCTACATTTGGACCTAGACAAATTGCCAAATCAAAAACCTTCTAGACAACTTTCCTAGATGAACTATGGGGTGCTCCTGCACCACTAACCCTGTTTGTTGGTGGGTGAAGTCAGATTTCTTGCTAATACTTTGCAGTATTTTGTTGAAATTCACAAAGGACAAAAGATAAAACAGCTAACATTTGTTTGCAGGACCATCTATTTACTCGAATTTTAAATTTTTTCCTTGCTATTTTATCCATGCACTTAGTATAAATAGAGGGAAGTAATACTTGATGTTTGTTGTGTTTGTTTTTCTTTGTGTTACCCTAAGGGGGCATTAGTTTGTTTTCACCTTCCCCTTGCACTTTGTGTGGACCGAGAGGGTAGTTGGAAATGATTAGTGTCTTCTTTTTAGAGGGACTTGCTTGGGGATTTCATCACCCCAAGGGACGATCCCAACCATGTGTACAGGAGGGGTATAAAAAGGGGGGAGAGCCAAAGCTATACCCCAATCCAGTTGCATCGTAATTGGTGGAACATCGAAGCTAGGGTGATACCTAGATAGATGTGAAGAGTTGGTCTGAGTCTTTCAGTATCTCGCTGGGGTTCCCGACTCACGTTTGTGACAGACTAGTGTTCACGGTTGTGCCTCACGTATCGAGCGTATATCGAGGACTCCCTAGAAACCTTGTGCATCCTAGAGTAAGACCTTTGCTGGCCATTACACTTAACACTAATCATAGGATTGTAATTGTTCAAAGTGTATTTTTTGTGAAAAACCAGTAAATCTTGATAAGTCAGCCTCATTGAGTCCTTTCAAAGTCCTTTCCATAATCTCATCATCCAAACCAAGTCACTATTTTTCTGCAGAGGGGCGAACTTGCCCCCTATTCTGACATTTTCCACTACAGAGGGGTGAACATGCCCCCTTGTTCTAACATTTTCCACTGTAAAGGGGCAAACTTTCCCCCCTATTTCAAAAATTTTCACTACAGAAGGGCGGATACACCCTCCTGATCCACTGTTTGACTGCAGAAGGGCGAATACGCCCTCCTGAATGGACAGTTTCATCCATTTGACCATTCCAAACCTCTGTTTAACCACCCCGAGTCTTTGTTTGACCACTTGACCATCCTAAACATTCATTTAACCAATCCAAACATCCATTTTTCCATTTCAACCCTCCATTTAACCCTCCCAAGCATCCATCTATCCATTTTGAATGTTGGATCACCCATTTCGAGTGGTTGTTTCTCTATTCGAAGCATCCACCAAAATTTTCTAAAAGTCATTATTTCATCGATAAAAAACATATAGGTGCTTCTTAGAACATCATCAGAGTCCATATCTATCATAAAACATCCATCCCAATCATCTAGACTTCATTTTCAGGGTTTTGACTTTTATGCAAAAACTTCTAGAGGCCATAACTTTTGACTCGAATGTGGGTTTTGGCTCAAATTTTATGGGTGGTTGCATTATATGGTGGCATACGGATTCCCAATTGACCTTGAGTCGTTTGGACCCCTTTTCAACATATTTTCTAAACCTCAAAGTTTTATCTTGACCCTCAAAATCACAATTTAGTGTTTTTTTTTTTGTTTTTGAAAAATCATTTTCGTTAATAACTCTGAATGCATTTCTCAGATTTGGGATGTTAGTTGGAAATTCATCCTATCTTAGTATTGGGTATTTTTCGGAACAAAAAATGGACTCTCATTTAGGAACATAAAATTTTAGGAGATCACAAGTGGATCATAACTTTTAAATACTAAGAAAAACTCTAGAGATGCTATAGCAAGAAAAACTAGCAATGACTCCGAAGAACTCCCTTGTTTGACACGATCCTTGACAATGATGCCAAAAATGTTGGCCTCCTATAATGATTCAATAACTAAGCCTTTATAGCCATGATTCAAATATTGGACATCTAACTTGAATGGCCATTTTAACCATCATGAAGGTGCATTTAAATTGTCAACTGAGGGATGTGAACTTGAAATGGGTCAGCACAGTATGTGCACTAGGAACTTCAAAGTAGTCATCTTTATTCTATAGCTAAGAAAGATTCAATATTGAAAGTAAATTGCATGGAAAGGAAAAAAGTAAATGTTAAACATCTCTCAAAAATTAAACTAAGCTAAACATGCATGATAGGAATGAAAATCTGAGCAAAAAACATGAAACTACTCTATCTTCTTTGTCTATAGGAATAGTCACAAAATGGAATTCTAGTGGCTGCAGGAACAATTAGTATCAGATTCTTAACTAAGTACTAAACAAAAACTAATAAATAATCTAGATAAACTAAAGGATGGATTACTCACCAAGTGGCCCCCCTTGGATGAGTATCCTCTAAAAGTAATATAAACTCAAATTCTCAACTCATAACTTCATCTTATTCATTGGGAAATGCAAATACAAAAGAGTAGCATGTTTGGAAATGCTAGTATACTATCAGATCATACAACATCAATAACTCAGTAACTTAACAATCTCCTAAAGAAGGAAGATCCAAACCTTTTTTATGCTATCAACTAAATAAGGCACTCAACTCCCACTAGCTGAGAGGATGACATTTAGGGAAAACAAAGAAAAGAATGGAAGGGAAGTTACACACATAGGCAATCCGGTTAGACATGCATCTCCAAATGCATAATCAATGCTATAGTAATGCCCGCAACTGCTCAACATCGTGAAATACCTATATAAGGCAGTTACATGTGGTTGACATGGGGAATCTCCTACCATCGTCCTTCAATTGACCCTCGAATGATTCCTCTGTATGACCAGCTGGGGGTTGCATTTCTCAATTTAGTATCCTCAAGTATGTGTGCATGAAAATATTAGTACACCTAATAATTGCACATATATATCAACCTTAAGGAACATTCATTAACCACATGCAAAATTAATATAGATAGTCCACATAATAGGCTAATGTCATTAAAACTAATAGAAATAGAATTAAGCCCAATGTCTATGGTTTGAGGGAAACTCTATAGAAATATGAATATTTAATATCAAATTCCATGTCAACTTCAGAAAATAAACTATAGATTCTACCCAAATTTAGACCAAAAACTAGGCTCATCAAACCCTATCTCATTAGCTCTTCACAATTTCATCCAATTTCCCTTCTAGCCATCCAAACAGAGAAATTTGAACATATCTTCCCAAATACACCTCAAACCCACAAAATAATTATCATTTCAAATACCCTATAAGGCCATTTTAAACATATCCAAATTGTACCCACCTTTGTTTTGGAACATCAGTCCCTAAAATGGATTGGCACACTAAACAAAGCCCCAACTAGCCCTAATTTATAAAGCAACACCAACTCAAACACCCTGCCAACCCCAAATCTTAATGGATAGTCCTTTACTAGGTTACAAATAATCAAAATACACAACTTTCCTCAATTGGAACAAACAAAACCTCATGAAAATGCAAAACCCTTACCTTAGGCCAATCTAGGCTTGAAATAAGGAGGTTTTATTGGAAATATGCATTCCACACTCTCTCTCACATTATCAACAGCTCAAAAATGTCAAAATATGTCTTCCTATGCTTAAGAAACCATCATCCAACCTTTACCATAGAAAATTCATCAAAACCCTAGTTGAAAGCATCATTTCTCAACTCAAAACTCAAGTAAACTCAACTAGGGCAGCATCTTATCTCCTCCAAAATGCCTTCCCTACTCATTCGAACTCCATGAAATCAAAACCTATATCTAAGAGTGTCATTCCAACAAGTTTAAACCAAATAAACCAGGTGGAATGGCCTAGGTCTTCATTTTTGCACTCTCAAAACCACAAATTTGGAGTTATAGACCACTTATAGAAAATTAGCTATAAAAACCTTATTTATTTATGAAATGAAGTCCCAAAAAAACCAAAATGAACTTAACACATGTTTCTATCCATTTCAAAGCATCTTTATTCAAAATCCTTTAGTACAGGTCCATATAAAACCCTGCGACAACAAATTACCAAGGAAAATACAAAAAACTCAATGGGAACCGAGTGTTTTTATTGTGTAAACTTCAAAAATGATTCACCTACCTCTACCTCAAGGTCCTAGAAGCATATTTATACTACACACATCCAAAAATTACCCAAAAACTAACTCAAACTAACTTTGAAACTGACTGACCATTAGTATTCCAATTGTTGCATTTTTGCAACTTTTACAATATTGCATTTTGACATCTTTTGCATAATTGACACCAACCTAACAAATTTACTCTAACCACCCTAAAATGACTCAAGATACATCATAAATGGTCTATGATGACCTTATTGATGACCTTAGACTCAATCACGCCAAAAAATTGAATAAGAAACCATATTTACAAAACCTAACATCATGGTGCCCCTACACCAATCTTGACCGAAGAAAATTAAATATAAACATATTTGGGTACCAAATTAGGTCATTTCAACACACAACCAACAAATAATTAGAAAGAGAAGAGAAAAGTAAATTGTAGAGCTAGCACTACCAAACCATCACTTTGAGAATCTTTGCTAAATTGAAGGTACATATTTGCATTTTCTCACATTTTATCACTCAGGGGTAATTTGTGATAATTGTAGTAGTTTTTTTGTGATGAAAGTAAGATACATGATTGTATCAAATAATTAAAAATTATTCAAACTCAGGCCCACATGTCCTTTGGTAATTTAGCTATATCACTTCTTAGTCAAGATGAAGTAAAAGTATTTAGGATATGAGAATTTATCCAACCTATCTAATTATCTCTCTGAGATTGATACTTCAAAATTAGGGTACATGAATTTGAAGGACTTTGGGGAAATAATTGAGGAGGATAGACCTCCAATTATACAAAAATTGATAGAAAGTGGGATATTACAAGTGATTTCCTTCCCTATGACAACACAATGTTCAAACCCAGTCCTAGAATACATAAGCTATTATGATCCTCAAACCAGGGAAGTGAGGATTAATGATATCATGATGGTCATGAAATTAAGAATTGATACATTTAATGATTGTATTTGGTTGCCACAAAGAGAGGAGTTTGTTGATAACAATTTTATTAGAAGAATAGATGTATCTCTTTATCATTGTGATAGTACATGGGGATAAATTTATTGATTGGGAAAATTTCATCAGTAATCAAATTCATAGGGAAATAACTCATTTTCCACTCAACAATACATTCTACATGCCTTTGAATTTGTTCTATGGAATCACTAGTACAAGACAATGGCTAGGATTATGCTCTGTAGAGGTTTTTGATGAGAATACCTATATCTATGACTACTATCTCCAATTCCAACTAGAAATAAGTTACAATAATAATATAAGAGTGGATTATGCATTCACCATGAGGATGGTCAAGGAGATTCAAGGTGACATAAGCCTAAGGATATCACCAAAATCTATTCAATTGATTAACACTTATGACAACCATTTCATATAATTTCAAAGATTCACCTATATCAAAGTTGGGGGATTTTATGGACTACCCTGTAAGATACCTATGTATTTCAAAGATAATTTTGTTCTCATCGAGGTATGCAAAAAATTAGCAAAGGTGAACAAGAGATGCCAAGAGAGAAAAAAGGTAGGAATTATTTTTCCTATTGACCTTGGAAATTATTCATGTAATTCTATGTCTGATGCTCTTAATAGAAAATGATTTAGTGAAATATATTAGTGCATTTTTATGGGAGAAGATTTCCTTTTGATAGTAAAGAGTTTATTAGAATAAATCTACAATTGGGACCAATCTTTTACCCCCCAACCTTAGAAGATTATTGGGTAGACTACATTGATGAATATAAAGTTGGGAGTTGAATGAGATTGTCACTAAGATATTCATGATCTTGAAGATGACAAATTTGATTTAGTTGATCCCATCTTTTTCAATCGTATATAAATACAACCCATTTTGTTTATCGATTGGAGTGTGAAAGCGGTTGAAACTATTGAGGAAAAGAATATCATATTTATTTTAAGATAACTAATGAATGGGTAATGAAGAAGACTATAGAGAAAAATAAAGTCACATCTCAACAATATAAGGATATTATAGAGTATTTTGAGAGAATTCAGAGACAATCCCCTTCTACTCAACAAATATCTCCTACTCAAAAAATGGCTCCCAGTAGAGTAGATGATGATGAATAACCTCCAGATAAATGGATCATGAAAAATAATTTTCTAAAAATATCAAAGAAAAAGGTTCAAAAGGAAAAGGAAAGACTAGATCCCATGATAGAGGAATTGGATGAGGAAAACACGATTGATATACCCTCTTCTCTCTCTTAGGAAAGTGATTCTTCTTGCTCTAGCTCTCTTCCAAATTCACCTAAGACAAATGAGCCTCCGATCCCTTACACTCACACTAGTCCAACCCATCCTTCCTCCCCAAAAGTGGAATTTTTTGATATTCCTCCTCTTCAAATATCTTTACAATTTTTTCACCTAATATTGGGTCACCTTCTGCCCCTTCCTCCACTTCTTGATTAGAGAAAACCTTAACTAATAAAATGAGGATAGTCTAATTGAACCTCTCTAACAAGGTTATTTTTGGATAACTTCTTTAAAGAAATCCAAAACCTAATAAGCCTAAAATTACTTCTAGGTTATTGGTAGATACCACCACAAGAAACATGTATGTAGAGGTCACTCACCCCTTTGTACAAAAGGAGATGAGTCAAATGAATGTGAAGGATTTTAAAAAAAACCAAAATTAACTTGGTGCCTTCAATAAGAGATGGTGACATACATAACTTCCAAGTATCAAGCTCTAAACTAGTGGAGAGGATAGAGAGGATAAACAAATGAAAGGATCAACTAAAAAAAGTAAGACCTTTAACTCAATTTTTTAAGTTACTTATTAATCTTTCAACTCAACTAGTGAGCCAAATAGATGCTTATTTTGATCCTAACTCAACCAATGGAAGCTAGGTAATCAATAAAATTCACACATATAAGTCTTATGGTAAGGAAAAATATTGGGTTAAGGATATAATATTATAACTAAAGGAGTGAAATTTATTGAGGAAATGAGAAAAAAATATGATGATGTGGAGTCACCGAAGAAGGAAATTGACAATGAAATTATAAGCATGAAACATGAGGAGTCAGGGTGGCAACAAGCAGATAATGATTTAAAAGAAATGGAAAATCTTTTGATGGATAAATTAACAACAAAACAAATCCTATGAAGTGCTGATGACACTAGATGTTTCATGTGGAAAAAGAGCATCAAATGGAAGTTCTCATTTTTAGAGAAAAATATTTTAGAAAAAAAAAAACTATTAAAGGAATGCAATTAAATTAGGTCCAATATTTTTCAAAATATTTATTAATTATCAATTTTAATATAAGGGAAAAGGATAATTCCCACGATGAAGATTTAGAAACAATGAAGAACAATTTCAAAGGGATATAGAAGGACTACTTAATGGACAATATTTTTGAATGGACAATATGAGGAGGATAGGTGTCATTGATTCAACACTGACACAATGTATTGGAAATCTATCAACATTCCTAAGAAAAATAGATTTTTTTAAGGGAAACAAAGAACTTTGGAAATTGAGAATAAAAATATCATTATTCCACAACATAGTGAAATGCAACTTGTCATCAATGCATTTATAGACTACAAAGCCAAGTGTGTCATGAAATCAACCCAATCATCACAAGAAAAAATGAGTGATATTGAATCTAGCGGCGTGCCACCTCAACAGTAATGTTTTTACTGTTATTTTATAATATGAGATTTAATTTATGAGCATTATGTTGGAAAGAGAGATTGCGAATATAATTTGGTGTTGCCATTGATGGAAACCCAAATCAATGATTAGATCCATGCATCATCAATTTATCCTACAGATAGTTAGATTGCAAACAGTTAAGGAAGAATAGAGCATCCGATAGTTTTGGGTTCATCGATTCATATATATATTTTCAGTTAATATTTTGTGTTGCATATCTCAGTGAAGGTTGATCGATGTATTATTAGTGTTATCCAAAAATGTTAGTGCCTCGTATTGATCAGTGTGGGAGTTAGAAGATCAGGTTAGCTAATTCTCTATTTTATCAGTATTGGAGTTGACTTCTTGAATATATCATGTCACAGATGTATGGGAAGTAATTAGTTAAGTATTTTCATGTTTGTGCATCTTTTTTTGGGTCCTAGCTATGTTTTGGACGACCGTTGTGGATGCACATTATACTTTATTCATGATTTGATTTGGCAGATGTAAATATTCTTTTGTTCTACTAAATCCAACATATTGTAATTGATTTCTAAGTTGTAGATATATATATGAGATTGTCCATATCATTTTGAAGTATGTATGAAGTGTGTTGATGCCAATTACGAATAAGTGCAGAGCAGAAGAGCAATTATACATAGTTTCACTTGTGCATGAAGGATCTATGTTGTGAGTGTGAGCATAACAAAGTAGAAGTACATAATCAGTCTGTAGGATAGAAGATTAAATATTGTGCCTAACTGAAATTGTAATCAAACATATGCAGATGCTATTTTTCTCAATTCAAACTCTCAGATGGTTTTAATCTGATTCTCTTTGTAAGACAGTGAGCTCTAGGTAGTACGCTTGAATGCAACTAAATTCCCCATATTGTAAACTTTATTTGAGTATACTCAGATCATATTGTGGATTGGCCATCCACCGTGGTTTTTCCCCTAACAGGGTTTCCACGTAAAAATTCTTGTATTATGGTGTTTTTATTGTTTTCTTCTTGTTCATGCATTTTGGTTGAATGTTACAAGTGCTTTGAAGATAAAGGTTAATAATGTTAATTTTTTCACAACACTAATTCACCCACCCCCTCTCAGTGTACCTTATTTCCAACAATTGGTATTAGATCTAGTTCCTCAGAAGAATAAGTCTAACAACTTGGGGAGATCTTGGAAATTGCTTCAATGGATTCAAGCAGTCTTCAACAATAGCTTTTGGTGGCCCTAGATGATATTGATCAGTCAAAGTCTGAAGTTCAGAAATTGCAAGCAAACCTCATGGATGCTAAGAAATTCATTTAGTCTTTGAAAGAAAAAATTAACAAGTCCAGAGAGAAGAGAAAGGAACTTTGTGATCAGATTAAGAAAAATGATAGTAAGAGCATTGAAGATGAACAACTCAGTCAAGTCTTGAAAGAAAAGATAGAAGAATGTGAAAAGCTTACCAAAGAAAATACAGTCTTGAAGCATGAAATGGAATCTATCATGATGAGAATGACCAAGGAGATTGAAGATAAAAAGAAGAATGAAGAGAACCTAGCACAGTATCTGAAAGAAAAATCTAAAGTATGCAGCCCTTTGGAAAATGAATTGGAACAGTCTAAAAACAATGAGGAAGTACTTGAAAATCATATTGATGATCTCATACATGAACTTGTTGCTACAAAGGAGTACAAAGAAAAGTTCAAAGTCATCTCAGCCAAACTTGATGAACTAATTGGTAGTTAGAGGACAAATGGCGATAAGCAAGGTCTTGGATATGAAGAAGGAGAAAGTTCCAGATTCAGGCAAAGGAGATCTAGGCAAGGAAATCAAATGAAAAAATTTGGAAGGTGTCCGATAAGACAACCCAATGCTCAAAAATTTAATGGATATTGTTTTAATTGCAATAAATTTGGACACGTGGCTTCCTAGTGTAGAAGTAGGATGAATCAAAATGGTCCATCATTCTCAGGTTAGTGTTTTAATTGCAATAAGTTTGGTCACAAGTCAAATGAATGTAGAAATGTGATGAAAAAATTTCATAGAAATTTCGGATGTTATACATGCAATAGATTTGGGAATATTGCTAACCAATGCATATCAAAAGGAAATAAGTGGAACAACTGGTCTAGACATAAAAATGTGTGTGCTATAACTATAGAAAATCTGGTCACATTGCTACATTATGTTGGAACATAAGAGGTCTGGTAAATCAAAGAAGGAACAAATAGAAGGATGTTACAAGAAAAGGAAAAATCACTATAGATGTGGTCAAGCAGCAGATGCAGAAGAAATGGGTGAAGAAGAGTACCTATAATGAAGAAAATGCACTAGCACTAGAACCTTCTTCTAGTAGTTCATCCAGGAATTAGTCTTAGGCCTTTGGCCTAGGGGGAGCTATAAATAAAATCTCTTAAACCCTTGTCGATAACTGACACCGAAATGTGGATAAGTTTAGTAAAGTGCATAGATGTTCTACAAATATTAAACCTACTAGAGAAAGTATTATGCAATGTTGAAGGTCCGCAAAAGATTTATCTATCACAGTGCATGAAAATAGTGTAACCGGATGAATTAGGGTAAATACATTTATTGCGTCAAAAAGGGTTAAGTATGAAAGTGATAAAAAGTCATTTATATCTTTCATTTGTCACTTTCCATTTTGGTGAAAATAAGTTAGGAGAGATCTAAGGTGAATTAAGGCAAGTTGAGGAAAAATTCAAGTGCGAAGAAGCTTTCAGAAATCAAACTGTGATCTGACGGAAAGGTATTTTCTGGTAAAACTCTATGAACTTGTGAATTGATAATGGCTACTCCATTAGTAGTTGACTTTAAGGACATACCTCGCCCAAAGTTCAAATCACATCCCTATAAGTCTATTGAGATCAATCTGTTAGGAGCATTTTCATCTATTTTGTATGGTGTGTTACACATAAAGGATATTAGGGTTTATATTCACGTGAATATTGAAGAAATAGGAAGCTCAAAACTACTAAATTTGTATAATAATCACATCATAGGTGAATATTTTTGTGTGAAGCCAGAATATAAAACCCTAGAAGTAAAGAAATTTACACAAATTGTCAAATCTCCCGTCTTTGAAGTGTCAGAATGGGTTCGTTACATTCTGAGATGAGTCCATGATGAATTTATGTGGTTAAGAATACCCTTCAAAATCACAAAGGAGGCTATCAGTTATGTTGCAGGTCTAAATTCTTTCGGTGGATTACTAATTCTGAAATTAGTGAAGAATCAAATAGTCACTGATGCTACAGGTTCTAAGTATGACATAAGAGAAATGAAAATTGATGAAATTTTTGATGTAGATGTCAAATTTTCATCTATGGTTATTGGGTATAATATTTCTCATTCCAGCCAAGACAACTCTATGTCTGGTACATCCATTTATGTTGCCTATCAGATGGTGAAAGAAAATGCAAACTATGATCTTTGTGAATTGCTGAGGATTCATCTAATGGAAAATCTTGTGAAGATAAAAAAGGATAAGAAAAAATATTTTAAGTATGGAAACTTGTTATTATGCTTATTCCTTTACTTCATGGATGAGGTTCCGAGATTCAAAAAGATTTATTGGAAAAAAGACAAACCGGGAGCTGCTCAGATCGGGGATCTCTTTCATAGATTTGTAGACACTAAGACAAAGAATGCCATTATTTGGAGATACTTCAAAAAAAATTAGAGTATGATGCAAGCCATAGAGAGGATTCCCACTTTTATTGTAGAGAAATACAAGGATACAATTTGCTTCATGGTAGATATTGATTAATGTATGATGGAAGATGCTGATCCCAAAAAAATCTAGATCATGTCAATAGGATATGAAGTTAAGGAGTGCATTCTAGAAATGTATGCTGAACATTTGTTGAGCAAGCCTCTAGATCAATCAGAAGAGAGATTCAGTACCTATGTTGAAAAGAACATGTAGGTACACAACAAACTCAAGAAACTTGTGTTAACCAAAAGAGTTAGAAAAGAGGTATGAATATTTGGAGAAAGTATGGGCATACCTATTGAGAAAATAAGAGAAGCCAGAAAGAAAAGAGAAGAAGATGAAGTAGCAAAGGTGCCATTAAAAGCTAAATCAGTTGGTCCGACAACACCATCTGCCCAAGTTAGATCAACTAGAAGCTCTAAATCTCATTTTTCCCCTCCAGCAAAATAAATCCCTATGAAAACTGAATCTAAGGGATCTGGTAAAGAAGGAAAGAGGAAGAAAGATAAGAGAAAAAGAGTCTATATAGCAGTTTTTGATGATGAAGAAACATAGTCTGATGAAGGTGTTAAAGAAATCAAGAATCAAGGAACCAAGGCAAAAACAGTTACAAAAAGAAAACCCTCCGGTGATGACGTTCAAGCAAAAAAGAAGACAAAAACTGACCAACTAGGTATGTCAGTAGAGGAAGTTGAAAAGGATTTGGTTAAGGATGGAATATCAAGCCACTATGCAAATGGTATGAGTCTTTTGGTGAATCTGATAAAATAATTATTGAAGAGGAAACAATAAAACATTTTAATATTTTCAATAAATTTTTCATTGAAATAATGCCAAATTTGCCCAAAATTTTATATGATATTTTGGAGATGAGGAGAGTTAATGCCAGATCAAAAGAAGAACAAATGAGAGAAAGAATTCTTGCTGAATTGTGTCCAATAACATCTGTGAAAGAAATAAAATCAATACTTAATACATCCAAGAAGGAATTAAAAATCAAAACAAGAGTGAATAAGTTGAAGATTGGTCAAACCAAGGAAGTTGCAGAAGAAAAAAAATAGATTCTGAGAGTTTTTTTGTTAAATAGTAGAATTGATGTTATCCCTGAAGGAACTCATGATGTTTCATCTAGTCTTGGAAAAGAAGAAGAAGAAGATAATCAAGATACAGCTAGTAAAATTACTCATCCCTCCTGAAGTGTACAATGTTGAAATTAAAGTTTTGGAAACTATATCAATTGAGAAAGTGGAGATCCCTGAAGATAATTCAGAACCTACAACTGAGGAAGTAATGGTTGAAGAGAAGAATATTTGTAGTAAAGAAAATTCCAGTAGAAGCAAGAGACATTGAAGAGGAAGTGAAGAAATTTTGGGTAGAACAAAAAGAAGAGTTTGATCCTAAACTTATTAAAGGTCCGATTGACCTATCTACTCTCAGTCCAATTCAAAAAATGAAGGTAGCTTCATTTGCACAAGCAAAAGCCAAACAAGAACTGTTAAATTCCCATATTGAGGGTAGTGAACTTCTAAATCTTGCATCTGGAATCCTAGAAAAGATAATACCCACTCATGTGAAAGATCCAACCGGTTCATCCTTCGGTGAAATAAAGAGGCTCATCAACTCAGTAAGTACTCACTTTGAGTCACTTGAGAAATCTACTATGATCAAAGTTCAAAAGGAATTTGATGCTAAAAGATTAAATGGGCTGAAGGAAATGATTTCTAAGGATAAAAATTTGCTATCCACCTGTGTGGAAAATATCCAAAATGCTTTATCTAAAGGTGGGAAGATTTACAAATCATGTTTTTTTTTATCAAAATTTACTGATGACAATGAGAAAAAGGTTAAGGATTTGGAAAAACAGTTAGCCACTATTTTTGATGCTTTTGATCCATTAACTGGTAGTGTTGGAAAGTTAGAAGGAGAAGTGATATCTATGTTTGACAAAATAAAGAGTTTAAAGCATGAAAATAATAAAATTATTGCAAGAGCATGTGAACTTAGAGGTCTAATTGGCCCAAAGATAGAAATTATGTCAAGTGCATTGAAAGAAGTTGAAGATGCTAAAGCAATGGGTGATCCAAAAAAATTGAAGTCTGCAGAGACATAATCCTATCTAGTTTGTGGACATATAACAATCCTAGAGAGTCTCAAAAAAGTTTGGGATGTGAATTTGGCTCTATTGAAGAAAGATTTTTCAGACATTTTTAAGCTTTTGTAAGTTTGTTTGTTCGTAAAAGTTTTGTTAAAATTTTGGTATGCGGATTCCTACCTTTTCCATTGATGTCAAAGGGGGAGAGAGAAGAGTGAAAAATGCATAATCATCTCAGGGGGAGAATTGTATTTTGAGAAGAGTTTGGTTTTTGAAATTTTGGTAGTGTAGTTAATGTTGGTACTGATCCAACACAGTCATTTTTCACTAAGTGTTGTCATCAATGCCAAAGGGGGAGATTGTTGGCAAGAGACACTATGAATATCATTTTGTGTTGTCATTGATGGAAACACCAGTCAGTGATTAGATCTGTGCATCATCAATTTATCCTATCGGTAGTCAGATTGCAAACATTTAAGGAAGAACAAAGCATCCACCAGTTTTGGGTTCATTGATGCACATACAAATTTTTAGTTAATATTTTGTGTTGCGTATCTCAATGAAGGTTGATCAATGTATTCTCAGTGTTATCCATAAATCTCAATGCCTTGTATTGATCCGTGTGGGAGTTAGAATATCAGGTTAGCTAATTCTCTATTTTATCAATACTGGAGCCGACTTCTTGAATATATCATGTCGCGGATGTATGGGAAGTAATTAGTTAAGTATTTTTGTATTAATGCTTATTTTTTTGGGTCCTAGCTATGTTTTGGCCGACCATTGTGGATGTGCATTATACTTTATTCAAGATTTGAGCCGACAGATGTAAATATTCTTTTGTTTAGTTGAAGCCGACACATTGTAATTGAAATATAAGTTGTGGATATATATATGAGATCATCTATATCATTTTGAAGTATGTATGAAGTGTGTTGATGTGAACTACAAATAAGTGCAGGGAAAAAGAGCGATAATGCATAGTTTCACTTCTGCATGAAGGATCTATGTTGCGAGTGTGAGTAGAATAAAGTAGAAGTACATAATCAGTCTATAGGAAAAAATATTGAGCATTGTGCCTAACCGTAACTATAATCAAGCATATGCAGATGCTATTTTTCGCAATTCAAACTCTTAGATGGTTTTAATCTGATTCTCTTTGTAAGGTAGTGAGCTCTAAGCAGTGTGCCTATATTCAAGTGCATTCCCCATATTGTAAAATTTATTTGAGTATACTCAGATCATATTGTGGATTGGCCATCCACCATGGTTTTTCCCCTAACAAAGTTTCCACATAAAAATTCTTGTGTTATGGTTTTGTGATTGTTTTCTTCTTGTTCATGCATTTTGGTTGAATGTTACAAGTGCTTTGAAGATAAAGGTTAATAATGTTTATTTTTGCACAACACTGATTCACCCCACCCCCCTCTCAGTGTAGCTTGTTTCCAACATACTAAAGTTTCCCATATTTTAAAGGATTCTTTAACCTCCAAGATTTTTTATTTTTTTTAAAGATTTGGTTACTATTGCATGTATATATTAGATAGGAAGTTACAAAAATGACTCTGTTCTTCTGATTTTTAATATATTTTTTGGCTAAGTAATAGAAGTAAAAAAAATAAAGAAATAAATTTTGTTAATTCTGAGAAGATGTTGTAAGTCTTTGAGCATACAATTTTGAAAATTTAGAATAAAATCTCTTATAATCTATGCATTATAGTTTGTTTTGTCAATTATTATACTTCTATGTGAGTATAAGAGTTATTTTAAGCATTTGATCTTCTCAAGTTGGCAATTTTTTATGAGTTGATGTATTCATTGATCTATATTTTTTGGAACTTAAATTAGCTTGTGTCTTAGTTAGCTTCATGAGTTTTTTTTTTTCCTAAAATGGTGTTGTATATTATATTTTAAATCTTCTAAAATTGTCAGTACTACTCTAACCTTTCACTACTTTCTAGTCAAAAGCACACATATGGTAGATTTTAGTTTAGAAAAGAATAAAATTTTATCCAATGAGAGAGTTATACCTCTAAAATTTAGAGGGAATTTATTTTCGTAAAAAATGTACACCTAAAATTGACCACTTGTGTTTGGTCAATTTTATCCTATATTTCATCTAAACCCCCTTCATCTGCATTAATTAAATAATATTTTAATTATTTAATTAATATCACCAATATATCCTTAATTCTTCTAAGGTCCTAAGTTAATTAATTACCTTACCTTTATCCCCTTTTCTCCCTAAATTAAATAAATACCCCTATTTATTTAATTTAGCTATCACATTTCCTCACATGAATTAAATAAAATTTATTTAATCCATATTTTCTCTCTCCAAGTGTCAAATCCTCCAATTTTTCTCACTTGCTCACTAATCACCCACCCTTAATCTTAATCTTCACCTAGTACCCCTTAATCATGTGTACATTCCTAATCCTAGGATTAGGAAAGGGCTAATCCATTTTCATTTATTACCTATCCCCTCACACACCTTCCTCATTAAGTTTTCTCTTTTGAGAAAAACCCCATCTACTTTAGGTACATGGGTCTTTCTTCAAAAAGTACCCAAAAGGAATTTTAAATTCCTTTATTCCCTTCATTGTCATAAATTGGGAATGTAGGACAAGGAAGGATTTTATGAACTTGATCCTCTCCATATCCCCATGGTACCTTTTGAAGTAAAATATCCCCCTCAAGCCCTCACAGGGTGACACTTGTCACAATCCTAGGACTTGATAGATCACCTCCCTCACATCTCTTATTATGATTTCACTTGACATCATCTCATGAGTTGATATGTCTCAACCATTGCTAGCTATTGATCTTCTACCAATGAATCTCAACCCTCCATCCATCTTCCCTCACTTCATATGATGAAAACTTAGAAATTTTGGAAGGATATTACAACTTTTGAGCAATTTAGTAATGTTATGCTTCTGAAATTTCATTGAGCACACATCCAAATCAATAAACTAGGGGAAATCTACACATTGAGTGTTACATCATACTTGGTTTTTGTCAAAATCTATTAAGGTATCAACTCTTTCTTGCTCTTATTTGATTATTTCTTGGTTTCTTATGTTTTTTAAGGTTTTTATTGTAATTTCCTTTCATCTTAAACACATTTTACCTTTCACACGTTTTTGGCATACCCAATGGGACCTATGTCATGGGTCTACTACCAGATTCTTCAATGTTATTTTGGTATGGTTTATCTGCAGGTTTAACATAGAGGTAGTTGTTCTCTAGAAGGGTAGATCCACTCTATAAACGTGTGATTTTGATCTCACAAAGGTTGTTGTGATTCAAATTTTAGACACCTAGGCACCCTTGTTGGAAAATAGGTAGACCCATCTCTACGTAGGCAATTTTTCTCTAGAAGGGTGAATCTGCCTACACAACAAGGATCCCATACTTAGGTGGATCTGCTATTGATAGGTGATCCTACACTGGAAGGGTGATTTCACCTTGCACAAATGAAATTTTTCACTTGACCAATCTTGTTTCTAGATAGGTGAATCTACTCCAAAAGTAAAATTGTGCCTTGTACTTAGGCTGACTTGTAGGTAATCTGAATATGCTTGACTCTTTGCTAGTTTTTCTATTTTATGTGTATTTGATACTAATCCATAAATCATCATCATGCCTGTGATCTCCCTAATATTAATCTATAGCCTTGCATAGTCCAAGAATAGCATAAAAGACTACTAACACATTTCTTGTAGGACATCATTGAAGGCTTTGTTTTATCACTAGCTTAGGAACA
This sequence comes from Sequoiadendron giganteum, assembly GCA_007115665.2. Lineage (NCBI taxonomy): Eukaryota > Viridiplantae > Streptophyta > Pinopsida > Cupressales > Cupressaceae > Sequoiadendron > Sequoiadendron giganteum. The sequence goes on along the minus strand of CM021101.1, from coordinate 557,931,929 downwards.
CTTTGATTTCATTAAAGGGTCAATTAAAATTGTGTTCTTTATTTGGGGTATTTTTTCAACATATGCTCTCCCCTTGCACCATTTGGTGAGCATGGGGATCAAAAATCACAAATTTACCTAATTATTGTTGTGTTAACCTAGGAGTGCTAGTTAGCACATATGCTCTCTCCTTGTGCTACATGTGAGCCTGAAGATTAGAAATTCCTAGCATTTGATTCCCTTTACGAGGCCTGATTGGGGATTTCCTCCCCCAAGGGAAAATCTCAACCAAGTGAGCTGATAGGGTATATAAATGGGGTAGAATGAAATTTTTACCCAAATATAGTTGTGTCATGTTTAATGAAGCTTTAATACTTGGGTGATACCAAGCTAGGAGTGTAGGGTTGGTTCAAATGGCTTCACTAACATTCTTGAACCTTACTTGTCATGGACTAGCATTCATGGATGTGTCTTACATACCCTCCTAGTATTTAGAGGATCCATTAGATCACCTATTTCAACCTTTCTTAAGACCTTTCTATCATTTCCTAGTGTAGTGTAGGGTATAAATCATGCATGAAGCTACTTACCATGTATCTCCTTAAGTAGAGATAGGAGATCTTTTGGAAAGGTCTCAAGACCTCCAAAGAAAAGGAAAAGGTGATCCCTTATACCATTGGATCCCTATATATTTTCTCTTGACTGAGAGTTGCCTCATGTTGATATTGAGATATTAGCCTCTGAGCTAGTGGGCCTACATTAGCTTAACACTCCTACTTGACTAATCTAGGTTTGTGCACTTTGGCATGTCTTCTTGTGATTACTAGTGAATTTTTATAAGTCCATCCTATTTTTATTAGTATTCCTATTATCTTTTTACTTTAGCATCTAGTCGTAATCCTTAGTTAGGCGATTCCACCCTATTCTTGGGTGATTTTATCTCTAAATAGGTGGATCTAGTTTGTTCACGAGTGATCTCGCTCTTTGGATTAGTCGGTCATCCTTGATTGATTTTTCCCTATTCATGGGTGGTTTTTTTTTACTTGGCTGGATCTATGTTCCATAAATATAATCCTTGTTAGGCGGATTCACTCTATACTTGAGCAATCCTATAATCCTTAGGTGAATCCATTATAAAAGTGCGATTTTGTCAATAGGTGATCTTTTTCTTGTTAGGTGATTCTACTTTGTTAATGGGTGATTCTATTGGATCAAAACATCAATTCAACCTTCATTCTTAGGAAGATTTATCCTATAAATAGGAAATTCTATATTTGGTTGAATATGTCATATTCTTGTGCGGTCTTATAGTTAGGTAATTATTTTGTTGAGTGGTTCTACTATGTTGATAGGCGATTGCATTCTTGGGTAGGTATGCTTCTAAATGAGTGAATTTACACTATTCTTGGGTGAATTTTCCCCCCATATAAAATCATGAGAGTGAATCCTCTTAATCTGAGATATCCCAAGTTGTTCTCAAGCTAATTCTATAATTGAAGTATTTTTTGCACCCATACCACACTCATATCAATCATTTTCATCATATCACCCTTATTGAAAACCATCAAATCATCACTCTATCAACATAAGAAAATCTCTAATATTACACATCATAGATATCCTCATCATCCTACATCTAAATATAGCCTATTAACATTTATTTGATAACTTTGAAACCTTAATCCAATCATCATCATCACACTTTCTTGGGAAAACAACTTATCCTAAGTTAGTAATCCTTCTCATCTAGATAAAGTTTCCTTAAGAAAGAGGTGTAGTTTTTGTTGAAATAAACCTTCTTATTTCCTATCTTGATTAAAATATCATTATTACCATCTCTCATGCTTGAGAACATAGCCTATCTCAAGTATCAATAAAACCAACCATCATGAACCTAAGTTCTCAAATCAATCATTCATTCTCTCTTGTTTAGTCCTATTCTTGGGCTTAGAATCATCATCATCCTTCAAACCAAACATCCTTATGTCTTTCATGATTTTTACCACTCAATTAGAGCTCAAGAAGATTATGGAACAACAACAAAAATTTCATCAATCACCATACTCTGTTAAGTTTCCTAGTAGTGGAGAACCTCAATAGACCAACATGCAAGGAGGACCATCAAATCCAAATTATCCCCATGACCTTGTATCCATTAAAGATGAAATGGTTTTAAAACTTGAACTCACTTCTATTCTTTAGAAGCACTAAAATATTCCAACCAATGTGCACACAACTAGTCACCTTATAAGTGCACTTTCTAAAGCCATCATTGCTAAGCTTCTCATGAAAGGAACTAAACCTCCACCCAAGTGTGATGAAATATTTAGACATAGCTTGACCATCAAACCCTCAAGCTCCTCTTAAAAATCCTTAGACCATATCATAGTTGTGGAATGATGTAGTGATATAGGTTCCTCCCTCTCCCATTCAAATTCCTATATTAAGATCTAGGTCAAGACTTAGTCATGTTCATGGTCCTAATCCTACATCATTTATGTAGTTGTAGGGTCCAATCCAACACAATATTTAAAATCCCATTCCAAAAATATTAGTTCATCCCCCACCTAAAGGGTATATGATGGATCCCATGACTAATCCATCTACATTCACATCCTATTATGTTCCTCTTGTTTCGGTTCAACTGGAATATCATACTTCTCATTATCCCATTTTTTCTTCTTCCCATGCTCCACCTATTTCTAATGTCATGAAATCCTATCCTAATCATCTACCACAATCTTAACCCAATCCTCCATCACAATAATATCCCAATCCACCACCTCAATCTTATCTAATCTTCCACACTCATATTTCTCTCCATGATACCATCAATACCCTACATTGGTACCTCATGTGGATCCTCCTATCTAGCATGATACTTACCATTATCAACCTCCTACTCCTCCACATCACACTCAACCTCCTTATTCCTCCCAAGATCACATGAACCAATCATACCCATGTCAACCACCTCCACACCCTTCATATAAATCTCAACAACCCCCACAACAATATGATAATCCTCAACCACCTCAAACTAGTCCATTCCAATATCCATCACAATCATATCCCTCTCAACCACCTCATCAACCACCGACTACTTATCACAAATATCAATCACATCCATCACTACCTCTCACACAATCCTATGGGGACACACTCCAATGCCCCTCTCACTATCAATCCCAACCACTATCGTATTCCCATCCTCAACAACAAAAATCACATCACAATCAATCCCAATGCCACATATATCCATCTCAATAATCACAAAATTTGTCATATTTCAACTCTCAACCACAATCATCATATCACAATCCACCTATTAAATAATCACATTATCTTTCACCCCCACATAATCCATATATCAACCAAATGAGTTCTAATCTATTAGTTTCTCCCTCATCCACAATTCCTAATCAAGAATTAAATGACATGAAAGTTCCCACTTAAAGACTTACAAGTAGATAATACTAAGAATTCCTTTAAATTTGAGGAATTGTTCATCTATCCCTTTGATTTCACCATTACAACTATGCACTTTCCCAAAAATTATGAGATCCCCAAGTTTGATAAATATAAAGGGAAAAGTGACCCTTAGGATCATGCTCAGGAATTCTATATGGCTTTTCAAGAGGTGTCTTACAATGATAACTACCTCCTTTGTTTGTTCCATCAAAGTTTGGGTAAAAAAGCATTGGAGTGGTTCTTACACCTTCCTTAGGGTTATATCTCTACCTTTATGGATTTATCCAAAAAATTGGTAGCACATTTTTCCTATAATATTGAACATGAGATCAACATACTTGATCTATGTACCAACAATCAATGTACTAGAGAAAGTTTCACAAGTTGACCTAGGCTAGTCGCCTCTCATGGCCCTTACCTAAAAATAAATTGGTGAATATATTTGTTAAAAATTTACATATAGAAATAAATTTTCATTTGTGTATTCATTGTACATCCAAATTTGATGAGACCATTAGGAAAGGTATCACCATTGAGAAGGAACTTATAGCTAAGACTTTAGTCAAAATCTATAAGGAAAACAATGAATTTTTTTCTAATGATAAGTACCACTTTTGGAACAAGAAAAAACATATTGTCAATGATGTTATAACTGATACCAAACATACCTAGGTATCTAACACCTCTCAATCCAATCAAAGAGTGCCTACATTTCCTACCATGAATACAATATCCATTCCTTAAGGAACACCTCAACCTTATAATCAAGGTAATTCTAGGTTCTCTTTTAATCCTTTAGGAGAACCCCTTGATCTGGTGTTTCATAAGCTAATGCAGTCACCTATCTGATTACCCAAAATTTTGATGACACTAAACCAAAGCCTAATTGGTTTAAGGAAAATGAGTATTACGATTATCAAGGATTAAGGGAAACTCTACCATTAAATGTATGAATCTCAAGAATTATATCTAAGGCCTCATCAATAGAGTTGAGATTACCTTGGAAGGGATTCAATCCACCATTCCTAATGCTAAACTATAGATATACCAAAAATCTTTTCCTAACCACTCCCAAGGAGTTAGCACATCCAATGCTAATTTTGGTTCACACAATTCCCAAAACAATAGTCAAAAGCAATCAAACCAATAATGTTGATTACACTAGAGTCCTCTTTAATTATGAAAATGTGGTTGGTTTCATCATGTAAGTTTATCCACATGTGTCCATGATTAGAGTGAAATAAAAATAACCTCAATGTATGGTCACCACTCGATGAGGTCGCATCACCATCCCATAACCATCCAATGCACCCCAATTACCTCCAATAAGTCAACACAATAATATCTTGGATAATCTTGGTAAAAATCATATACAAATATCTATTTGAGAACTTATGAAGTCTTCAACTATTCACCAAGAGATTGTTGAACATACACCAAAATACTGAGAGGGGGTTGAATTAGTATTCTATTAGATCTCAAAACTTTTAGAACAAAAGAAACTTCAAACTCTACAGCAGAAGCAAGAACATGAAAGATAGAAAAAAATGTACAACACAATACAACACCATATGTACGTGGAAAAACACAGACGGGAATACCATGGTGAGAAATGCTACTAGGAGCTACTGTCCTAATCCAACCTTACAAATTAATAACAATTGCAACTTTGTTTTAGGGCTACAACCCAAGGAAGCTACAACTCCCTGTAGAATTTGATTTAGGGCTACAACCCAATGAAGCTATAACTACCTGATCTAAGTATAAACTAAAAAATTATTAAGGAATGACAATCCTTCCACTATCTAAAATTGATAATTAGGCTCAATCTTTTTGATGATTGCAATTTTTCTTTTTCCCTTCTCCTTTCAATGATTGAAATTTTTATCTCTTTTGTAAATGTATTCAAATGTCTTATTTGTAGCTTACTGGCTCATTTCTTTTAGCCTTCAAGAATTTTTTCCTTTGGCTTATTGCCTCCAGCGAATTAATTAAGAATCTTCTTCACTTCCCTTCTATCACAAAAATATGTTCAAATGAAACTGAACAAGAACTTACACATCTTTTGTTTCTTTTTCAGTCACTTATGCAATTTTCATCATATCACATACACACCACAACCTAGATCAACTAGGTTTACAATTTATACATGATGTTACATTGATTAAAATTCACATGTTGACCTACAACAAAAAATATTACATTTGCAAGTCAGAAAAAGATAAAACAATCAACATGAAACATGTAGATGGAAAGAACCAAAAGAATGCAAACAAAAATATGAAGAGGAACATGCCTTTGCAGATTCCAACACACACTAAACCTAGTCCTAAACACTCTTCACAACTTTGGTCTTCTTTGAATATCATCCACATGCTTCACAAATTCAAATTAGGTTATCCTTAAGCGGAAAACTTGAAACTTGTATCATGTTGGCCTCCACAACATTGGCGGTACACATGAATGATAAAAAAATATTTTTTCTTCTTCTTGATGATTCGTCATGACACATACAACACCTTCAAACACTCCATAGAATCCTCTCACACTTGAGCTTGTAAAAAACATCACCAACATACCCAAGTCAGCTAGGCAAAAGCATAAACCAACAAAACATTCATTCCAGACCACAACCTATTACAGAGAAAGAAAAAAAAACTTTTTGGAGCATCAAAAAAGAGTATATGATACTCAATATTAATCTCATATATTCCTTTCACAACTTCATGCAACAACAAGTTGGCACAAGAAAACAAACATTGAAACTAGTTGCCAGACAACATAATCTTGTACTCTATCACTTCTAACTTTCTCTGTGGAAGGAGTATTGACATGAAAACTTGGATATAAAACCTTCACATAACCATGAAATTATATTCTTATCCATAAAACCAAATCTAAAAATATAGAGAAATGTAGATCCAACCTTTACACCACTAAGAATAACATCACAAAAACAACACAGTCCTCAAAAAAATTGGTACAAGGATTTGATAAGTAGTATTGAGTTAGGATACAAATTGGTGATATTATAAGGAAATTTCATTGAAGAAATTATATGTTGTGTGTTGAATATGTCTTGAACCCTTCAATGTTTATGAACTTGACTCCTCCAATGGATATAGGGCACTGATCTAAGTTGTATCTATTTGTGAGATTCAGTATTTTGTTTGTGTTCACCTAGAGCTTGCTACAAATTTAAAATCAATGAATATATTTTATTGTGAAGTATTTTTGTGACTATCTCATGCTCCAAATGGTTGATATTATTGATGAACAACCAATTCTATTTAGTATTATCCCATTTTGTATTAAGTGAGATTATTCATTATTGTTGATGTTGTTTATAATTATGGTGTAGAGGTTTTAAATACATTAAGGGATCACCCTCCCAGGTCTTGCAGAGCCCAAAGTGTAGGAGGTCTTTAAAATCCCCATTAGTTGGTCCAAGTCCTTTGAGCTGCCCTTGATTAGAATTAGAAATTTCATAGGTAGATTAGAAGATTAACCTGGTTATAGTAAAAAAACCCAATAATTGACATGAAAAATTGGATATAACACCTTCACATAACTATGAAATTAATATCTTATCCACAAAACCAAATCTACAAATTTAGAGAAATGTAGATCCAACCTTTACACCATTGAGAATAACATCACAAAAACAACATAGTCCTCAAAATGTCACTTTCAAAAAAAAAAATTGGTAACACAAGTGAATTGAAACTTTGATCACATATTCCTTGACATAGCATGAAGCTATATTCTAAACCATAGGATCAAGACACCATCAGTGGAGAAATGCAAATAATTTCTCAAAGACTCTAGCAACCAAAAAACTAGACTGTAACACTCTTTTTGACATCAATGACAACTAAACTACAACAAAGATCCTCACCAAAGAATTTCAAGACACCCGTGTCTCTACCAAAAATTATCCCTCATAATTTAAACAATAGTAGGACACCTTCCATGCACTTATCAATTGGGATTTAGCCAAAATTACATTCCTCCAATTGATCCATCTCATAATCATTCCCTATACATTGAAGTCCTCATTGTGAAGCACAAAGTAAATAGGGTCTTGTTAGATAATGATTTTTCCCCTAATTTGTGTACATTAAAGTTCATAAAACATATGGGAAATAATCAAGCTTACCTAGACAATTAGGTAATCACCATCAAGGCATATGATGATGTAGAGAGTGATTCAATTGGGACTATTTGCCTCCCAATTTAGGTTGGTCCAACATTATAGTATACCAACATGTCATGTCATTGATTTTGATCTCCCCTATAATCTCCTTCTTGGTCACCCATGAATTAATTCTATGCAGGTTGTCCCATTCATGTATCATCAATGCCTTAAATTCCTCATTAATGACATTGAAGTCACCATCCAATCCAACCACTCTCTTGGAGTCCACCTTTTCCAAGGTTAAGATTAATGATGAAAGTTGTGTTGAGTATCAAATGAGCATTACTCTTAATGTGGGATCAATTCCTCTTTGTCCACATTCCTTTATAAATCCATCTCACTTGAAGAAGTCACAAGCAATAACAACCAAAATTTTGGGATCTACCACTTCCCAGTCTCTAGATACTTTGGAACACGAGAAAATGTAGGAAGATATCAATCAATGGGTATATTGTGAAGAACTTGATAGATATTCTACGCTCTCAGAATATTTCCAAGAGAATTATCCTATCCCTCATCAGATTACTCATAAATTTGATTATCAAGGTAAAGGATTGGGGTAAATGAACAAGGTATCCTCCAATGTATGGAACTACCATCTAAATATAAACATCAAGGAATTGGGTATATTTCTAAGAAAAATAAGTTTCCTATATCACCAAGTAATTATAATAATGTCACTTCGTATTTTGTTCCTATTGAAGATATAAAAAATGAACTCATTAAAATCTCCTACAATGTTTTTAATGTCTCCTCCCTTTTCTCTACAACCATCCTTAACATTGACCTTTCACTTAATCACCTCAAACTTATTGATTGGGAACAATGGGGATTTGCACACCTTGACATATTTCAAAATGATGAGGCATTTATTTAATTCATGGTTTTGCATGAGGGAATGCATCATGGAGATCATAGATCAGGTTTTCTTTACACACTTGATCAACATGTCTACTTTGGGGAAGATGAGCTCCTTAACCACAAAAGTGAAAATCAAGAAAATGATCAAAGGTCTTTTGGTGAAAACCTCCCTGAGGAAATTCTAAACCTATGAAAACAAAAAATAAAGGGTGTATCCTCTGATGAAAACCTCCCGAGGTGTCAAAGAATGATGATGTTCATCTTCCCCTCATGGATTTATAGCAATAAGAGAAGTCTCTCATTTTGAAAGAAGAAACAAAAGATATCAACTTGGGAATTGCAACTAAACCATGAATCACATATGTGGCAACCTCTTTTTTAGTGGATGAGTATCAAAAAATTTATATAATTCTTGAAAGAGGTTCAATAAGATTTGCATGGTCCTATTCTAACATGTCAGGACTTGATCTTTCATTAGTAGTGCACCACTTGGTTTTTTTTATCTAAATGCCAAACCTATCAAGAAAAAAACTCTGCAAAATGCATCCTGAAGTTGAACTATTGGTCAAGGTTGAGCTGGAAAATCTATTGGAAGCTAGTTTTATTTGGACCATAGATTATTCTGGTTGGATCTCCAACATTGTTCCTATTGCCAAGTCAACTGGGGGCATATGCATCTACACCGAATTTAGATATCTAAACAAGGCCTATCCAAAGGATGACTTCCCACTTAGCAAAACTAATATCATTATGGATTTAATGGTGGGCCATGCTATGTTGTCATTAATGGATGACTTATTGAGCTATAATCAAATCCACATTGCAGTAGAAGACCAACATAAAATGACCTTTACAACTACTTGTGGAGCATTCTGCTACCAATTCACCCCCTTTGGTTTCAAGAATGTTGGGGCCACATAGCAATGTACCATGACAATCATCTTACATGATCACATTCATATCATTATGGAAGACTATGTGGATGATTTTCTGGGAAAATCAAGGACTAGAAAAGAACATCCAATCATTCTTGAACACATCTTTGCTCAATTATAGAAATATCATTTTCAACTCAACCCAAAGAAGTGTGTATTTGGTGTTGTAAGGAAGCTAAGGTAGAGGAACAACTTCCTACACTAATATTGAGAGGAGGGTTATGCAATTTTTTTTATATATTTGAACAATTACATAAACTTAATATATATATAAATAACATTCATACTCCAAAAGCTAGCCAAAATATTATTTAAAAATCAACAAGATTAAAATATACTTTAGAGTAAGCTTTCTCATAGGAGTATAACCAACCAGAGATCCAAAGGAAATTTGATAGCTATAAGACTAACACACAACCTCCATCTGATGTACCTAACATATAGGAGATACAATACACGAGACTATCAAATCGTATTACAAAACAATGAGCTAAAACCACCTAAAAAGTGGCACCCATCCTTATCTCCAATAACGGATGTCCATAATGTGTTTAAAAACACACCACTACATTTAACTCCCCTTTACAACTCATTTATTTTTCCAACACATTTTTACATCTCCCATTTTAGAAGACCCAACTTCCATAGGCCATAACTTTTGATCTAGGTGTTCGATTAATGAACTGTTTGAACCGCCATAAATCTCATGAAGTGATATATCAAGATATAACCTAACACATTAGTTATGAAAACCTTCAAGCCCAAAACATGCCTTAAGGCCTTCAAAATTGGACTTCAAATCTTTGAAAAGTAAAAAATTTAATATCTTCAAATCTAGATATGATCTTGCGGTGAAAATTTATGAGCATGCTTATTTAGCCAATATGAAGATTTAGGTAAAATTTCACATCAATCCATGCTCAAATGTAAAGTTAATATAAATAGTAACCTCAGGTAATTACAATATTGAGACACCATTTTCCTAACAGGTGTCACCTCAAGTAAACTACTGGGTTTCATAGTATCTAGGAGAGGCATTGAGGTTGATCTTGCTAAAGTCAAAGAAATTATGGATATGCATCCTCCTAGGATGATTAAGTACTTGAGGATATTGCAAGGAAAAATAAAATCCATCTATAGGTCCATCACTTGGCTTGCAGATAAATTTCAACCATTCAATAATTTTCTTTTCAAATATACCACATTTAAATGGGATCCTTCATGTTAATAAGGTTTCAATAAAATCAAAGAATATTTGGCTAATCCACCTATTCTAAGGCCTCCCATACTAGGTAAACCATTATTATTATACATTTTAGCTAATTCAATGGCATTGGGGGCACTTCTTGCACAACATGATGAGAATGGGAAAGAAAGAGCAATGTAATTTATCAGTCAGACACTTGTTGGCTATGAGCTTAACTATACCCCTATAAAAAAGGCATGCTTGGTAGTGGTATTTACTTCCCAGAAGCTCAAACATTACATGCTCAGTCATTTCATAAAACTCATTTCTAAAGCTGACCCCCTCAAATATCTACTATCATGAACATCTTTGATAGGTCATATGGCTAAATGAGTCATGCTTCTTAGTGAGTTTGATAATAAGTGTGTAGATTGAAAATAAATTTAAGGGCAAGTTATAATGGATCAACTCATAAATGATCCTCTAGTGGATGCTTATCCATTGATCATATAATTTCTAGATGATTCCATCTTCACCATCACTCAATAGGATCAATGGAAGTTATATTTTTATGAGTTATTTACTCAACATTGATCAGATGTGGGTACTCTTTTCGTCACTCCTCAAGGTGATTTTATACCTAAATCATTCAAGTTATCCTTCCCATGCATGAATAGCCTTATAGAATATGAGGCTTTCATCATGGTTTGAAGATGGTAGTTCAATAGAATATTGGTTGGCTACATGTCTATATGAAATATGGGCAGAGATTTAAGGAGAGTTTATAGAAGCTATACATAAAAACTTTAACATATAATAATATGCTTTTATTCTCATGCTTTTTTTTCAATAACACATTTCATATTTATAGGATTCACAAATCCTATTTTTAGGAAACTTCATAAACAACCTCCATAATTATATTGAGTTGTTTTAACAAATCAATATAAACAAATATTTGTACCATTAATATAATAACCTATTTAATAAAACTAATAAATAATTATTATAAGCATCCTATAAATGATGCAATATTCCTACCACACCCCATATTGCATTATTGTCGTAATGGGGACAAGTAGACCAACAATAATTGATGAACACATTTAGTAGTTCATCCTAAGGTATGAGTAGGAACATATACATCTACTCATGAGAAGTAGTATTGGACCTAGCCTCACTATGCTCACTATTCTTTCATCCAAGGATAGGGACAAACACATCTACCCACAGAACCAAGGATATGACTAACACATTTATCTAAGGTCTTACATCAATTTTGGATAGGGACAAACACATATATCAAACATTGAAGTTATGAATAGGGACACACATATCTAATCACAAAAAATATGATTGGGGACAAACACATCCAATCATAATTACTAAATAATATGTGATTAGGAACAAACACATCCAATCACTTACGATATCTTGTGAATGGGTAAAAACACATCCATTCACTAATAACTAGGAATTGGGATTGGGGACATACTCATTCAACTACAACATAAAAAGCTTGAGAAAAAAGTCCTCATCATGTATGTAGCCACCATTATAGATCATTTCCACTTTGATCACAAATGATATGAGATGGTTTCCATTTCCACCTAGAAATCAATCTCAAATTTAGTCATTTTGGCACAATGTTTTTGGTCACTAAAATAATGTCACAACCACATTGCTAGCAACTGATGAGAGGTCATTGAATGTCCTCCAACCTCCTACACCTCCATCCTCTAGTTAATTTTCTACTTATGAAATTTTTCTTTGATAATTAGTTTCAAAATGCCCCCGTCAAGATGGATGTCACGTACAAGTGATAATGTTTCCAATTACAATTGAGACAATTTTTTATTTTTTATTACTTTTCGACACTATTACTAAAAATTTAATAATTCCTCCCTTGACCAAGACAATCTATGAGATTTTCGGATACCACTGATAATGCACCCTTAATTTTGATTTATAACACTACTATATTTGAATCTTATAAAAATTAACGTATAAACCTCCCTCTTTTTAATACATAGAAAATAGAGAAAAAATAATACATCACAATTATTTTATATCCTAAGAGAGGCTAGGAAAGATATATGTTCAAAAAATTATGGAAAGAATGGTAACACTTCAAAGCTTACCTTCACAATTTCAAGAATGTTACCAGTGCTTACTTGATACTATAGATACCACACTAGCTCTCTATAGTTTAGATGATGATCAAGATGCTTCACAATTCGATTTATTCTAATAACAGCTAGATTTCTCATATCAAATGAGATATTCATTGACCACATGCTTGGAGTGGCAAGGACATTGTCCATCTTCCTCATGTCTAGTTATATTATTTTTTCCAAATTGAAATTTAGGTGTAAGATTACTCATATTAAATCCTTTTGATGTCTTTGGATGGGCATGTCTCCTTCAATGCTACAGGATTAAGAGCAACACACCGATCTCCTACTTCCTTTTGATGGGTGAAAAATATTTCTAATTTCTATACCCTTTGTGTTTCATTCTATTGCCTTTTTTCCCTCTTTCTTAAGTCCTTTTTCCATTAATTATTATGAAAATAAATAATATTTAATATATTTTTAAAGGATGAAGGAATGTTTCCAAAATGTAAAATCTTTGTGATAATGACATAATTTGATTGGTTTGCAACAAGAATTGATCAAGTTGAAGGAACCAGCCATGTGGAAGACAATCCTTGAAGGGCATACAAGACGAGGAATGGAAAAGGATTAGCTGAATGTGATATGAAACTGCTTGCCTCTATTTTTACATTACATTTCAAAACTCTTTCAATGTTTTTTTAAGGTTTGTGGCATGCAACCAAACCAAAGACTATCAGTATTTAGTTTGTTGGCCATTGGCCATAACAAACTGTAACCTCATTTGATTATAGTTTATAGGATTCAATATGCTCATCACATCTATATATATATTATGATTTAGACTATATAAGATAGATAGAGAGAAAATAGAGAACATAAATAAATTTTGTTTTTTTTCTAAAATTGAATGAATAGAATCAAATTTCTATGGTATTGAACTAGTGTAATCAGCTTCCTTCCACTTGCCTTGTGAACTAGAGGAATACACCCCTCTTGGGATACTTGGTGAGGTTGTTTTTTGTTTTGATTAGTTATAATTTATGTTCAACATGATTTTATTTATGTTGTATGCATTCTACAGTGTGAAGGGTTTGTGATTTGGTTTCCCTTCATGCTTGGAAAGTTTTTAGTTTATGTAACTAGTTTAGTAATTGAAATAATAATGATCAACTTTATGTTAGATGAAATTATTATTTGAAGGGCAGTGAGTTCATTTGCTTCAGCATTTTTCTTGTTGTTTAGGTGTATTTACTATTTATGGAGGCTACTCTGTATTCTATTTTGTAAACTTCCTATCGCACTACAACTTCTTGTCATAGTGCAGCTTCGTGTCACACTAAAACTTCTCATCATCTAGTTAATTAAGGTTATTTTATTAGTATTTTGCATTAAAGTTGAGTGTGATCATGTTATCTAATTTAAGGAGTATTCTTTATTAGATCATAAATTGTTTAAAGCTAAAAGTTAGAACGATTTCTAGTAAGTTTGAATGTTAAATACTTGTTTCTCCTATAGTACATCTCACATTTCCTTAACTTATTGTCTTTAACCCTTAGGTAGACAACCCTTATACCTTTTGTTAGTTTAAATTCCTTGGATTGACACACACAAGAATAAATTGAGGAAAAGTCACATCAATTGGATCTAGAGAACTATTCAATGATTATAAAAGACAAAGTTTACCCCATTTATAGTGCACATTTTTTCCCTACATTTTTGGCACCATTGATGAGGAAAGGTTTTAAAGGCCTAAAACCATAGTTGAATTAGGACCAGTACATCAAGAGGAAATCTTACATAACTATCACTATTGTTAAGGTCAATAATCCTGATTTGTGTTGTTATACATCATATAGGTGCATGAATTGTAGTAGAGATAGTAGAGTAAAATTTATTAAAAAGGAGAAAGGAAGTAGTCCACAATTGGAAAAATTAAAAAACAAATCAAAACCATCCATTGAGGGTTCACAACTTGAAATTTTGAAAAACAAATCAAAACCATTCATTAAGGGAAGTCACTCACAATAAGAAAAATTGAAAGATAAATTACAACCATTAGTTGTACCCCCATTACCCAAAAAAGAGTTAGTCGAACTAGAAATCGAAAAGTGTTTTATTGAGTCTACCATTATCAAGACCCCTACAAGTTCCCATATAGGGTCTTTCAAATAATTAAAAAATAAGGTTGCAAAGATATTCCAATAATCTTATGGGTCTAGAGTTGGTCCATTCTCAGGAACCCAAAAGACATTCAAGACTTATTTCACCCCTTAGGAATTTAATGGCATGGTTGATCTCAACAACACCATAAAAATAAAAATAAAAAATAACAAAAGCAAAAATAATGAGAGGGAATTATCTCACAACAACCCAGTCACTTTTGAGTTCCCAATTACACATCATATAGAGGATGACCCTATGAAAAACATTCCCCATTCTACTTTTCCTATTTTTCGTGGTCTTTTTGTTGAGGATCCTGATACTTTCTTATTTGAGTTTGATGTGTTGTGCCACAACTATGACTATCAAAGCAACAAATAGAAGTTGAAGTTATTCCCAGCCACGTTGAAGGATGTAGCATTACATTGGTTCATGAACCTCAAAAACATCAGAATGTGGGACAACATGAAGGAAGTATTTTTGACAAAATATCAGGAGTATTGTAAAACAAAAGAGGTTTGAGATGATATTTTTTGCATGACACAAAAATAAGATGAGTCCATGGAATATTACCTCGAACGCTTCATGTTAAGCCTTCAACGATCACGCCAACTAGGGATAACTCCTGATACTATTAAAATGTTGTTTCTTAGGGGAATAAGAGATGATACTATGGATGCATTAAATTTAATAGGTAAAGTTAGTGTCTCTAAATTGAGCTTTTTTGATATTTGTGACATTTGTAGGAATTACTCTAGGTCTCAATGTTCAAGAAGGAGTTATTAAAGTAAGCTTTATGCTTTAGGTAATGCAACAGGTATAACAAAGCATGAAATAGGAAATTTACTTGAAGATATTAAAACTGATTAATTAAATCATATGGGTAAACAAATAGACACTTTGTATGCCCACAGGAAGCAAGAGGAAGCTGAAAAGGCCTTGACTATAATATGTTTGACCTATTGCAAGAGACATAGTAGCAATGATTTCCCTTATAATAGGATAAATATTTCATCTTAAAAAGAAGCCAAAAAAAATTCTATCTTAAGGCCTCTTCCCATAGGTTTACTTGATATTGAATATTCTAAGGAACCTATCTATCACTTTTCTACCTCGAGTAATGCATCCTAGGATGACGAATGATTACTTTGCTCTGGGACCTATCCAATACAATTCTTTCTCCATTCAACCTTGATGGTACGAACGTTGGAAAAAACCTCCACAATACCCTCAATGGATGCCATAATACCAGTATGATTCACACCTGTGGTAGTAGGCATGGAGGCCACAATTTCCACAACCTTCACCATACCAATAGCCATATCCACCAAAGTCACAATTTCCACCTCCACCCATGATTAATCCATATCAACAGCCACAAAAATTCCTTTCACCCATACCATCATCATCCACTTAACTAGCCAATCCAACACAACCACCAAAGCCCACACCTATGCTAGCTCAACCAAATCCAAATCCCAACAATAAGGCAACAAAACCTATGTATAATAATGAGGAAAAATGTTACTCTACTTATCTTGTTAATACTATAGAAATAGATGGAATTCAATTAAGATCGGGGAAGGATCTTCAAGGGCCCACCATCATTGAAATTCATGAAGAACCTGCAATAGATCAACTAAAAGAACCTCCCTTCCCCGACCGATTTTAGTCAGAACCAATGCAAAAGGAAGTCTCTCAAATTGAATTTGATATTGTCAATGAGTTACATAGTGTTAACATCAAGATTCCTTTGTTGCAAGCTATCAAGGATATTCTTGTACATACAAAAATAGTTTGGGATTTATGTACTCAAAATCAGAAGAAGAATTAAGATCCGAAGACCATCCAAGTTATTAGATAGCTAGAAAACCTCATGCTTGGGAACATAACCATTCCTAAGTACTCAGATCGAGGGATTCTTTTCATCAAGGTTTCTATGGTATAGTTATCATTCCTATCACACTTGTTGATTTGGGTACTGTAACTAATTTTATGACAAATGAAACAAAGAAAATATTGTCACTAAAGGGACTTAGACCTACTCCAATAGTTCTCTAAATGGTAGACCAATCTTTGGTCAAACCAAAGGGTATGATTGAAGTTGTAGTACTTTATATTGATTCATGAGAATACCCAACTAACTTTATGGTTCTGTAGCTAAATATTAAGCTAGGGGGATACCCCTTGATTTTGGGACAACCTTGGTCAGCGATTGTAGATGTTTTCATCAACTCTCAGTCAGTAAAAATGGTCATTTCTAATGGAGAGTACACAAAATAGTTGAATTTTTACCCACTAGCACAACCCTTGTTGGAGATGGAGGATCCAGTATGGGTTGATAGTGACTTGGATAAGACATTACCAATCTTGACAATCGATCAAGCATTAAATATTGAGGAGCCTACTAAATAAAATATTCTTGTTAATTTTCTTCAGAATAGATATGCATCTAATCTAATATTTGAAAACATGGTTCTTCATTTAGGTATAAATACTCCTTATCCCTTTGGAAATTTTCCACTGGTAGGTAGCTCACAATTTGTTCAACACTTTGTCACATTGCATCAGTTGCCAACTCATAATTATCTGTATAGTTCATTTTTATTTTCTAGAAATTATAGCAATACACCATCCACTTCACAAGTACTAGCCATTAGTTCACCTGCACAATCAGAAGCCATAGAAATTTTATCTAGTCGTACACTTAATATTAATCCACATTTAAGCACTAAAAAAATCCAAGATCTCATTGCTATACTTAGAACTAATAAAGATGCATTTTCTTGGGAATACCAAGATATGTGTGGAATTCATCCCGACACCTACACCCACCATATTTATATTGAATAAGGTAGTCATCTAGTTAGGCAACCACATTGATGGCTCAACCTCATCTTGTGTGAAATAGCAGAGAAGTTACATAAATTGTTAAATATTGGATTTATATATACTATTTCAGATAGTCAATGGGTTTCTCCTCTAGTTGTGGTTCCTAAGAAAAATGGTAAGTGTAGAATTTGTGTTGATTATAGAGAACTTAATAAAGCTACCAAAAAGGATCACTTTCCCTTACTATTTATTGATCAAGTGTTGGACACTCTTGCAGGTAAAAGGTTCTTTTCTTTTTTGGATGGATTCAATGACTACAACCAAATTCACATAGCACTTGAAGACCAGGACAAGACTACCTTCACTTTTCCTTGGGGCACCTTTTCCTATAATGTTTTTCCATTTGTTTTACGTAATGCCCCTACCATTTTTCAAAGGGAAGTTTTGAGTATTTTTGTAGATCTTGTAAATGGTTGTGTTGAGATGTATATGGAAAATTTTATTATCCATGGTAATACTTATGAAGAGGCTAAAAAAAATTTAGAAAAGGTACTTAAACATTGTGTAGACACTAATTTATCATTAATTCATGAAAAGTGCCATATGTTGATGACAAAGAGGATAGTACTTGGTCATTATATTTCCTCCAAGGGTGTTCAAGTCAATCCCAAAAAGATACAGATCATTCAAGACCTTCCTATAGCCACTAGCCAAAAGGATGTGTGTAGCTTTCTAGGAAATGCAGGATAGAGGTTCATCCAAAATTTAGCAAGATTGCCTCCCCCTTGCCTTGTTAGAAAAAGATGTTTTCTCTTGGACACCAGAATGCCAAGAAGCCTTTGAAACTATTAAGATAAAGATTTTAACCACACCAGTACTTAGCGGTCCAAATTGGGAATTTCCTTTTCATATTCATACAGATGCCTCAGATTGTTACATGGGAGTTGTCTTTGGACAGGAAGAAGATAACCTTTTCTATTTCATCTACTACATCAGCAAGAACTTTATAGGAGCTAGGGTAAACTATACAGTAACTAAAAATGAGTTTCTAGTTGTTGTTTATGCAATCAATAAGTTTCTTCATACTGATCATTCTGCAATTTTATTCTTAATGAATAAACCTATTGTAATCGGTAGAGTTATTAGGTGGTTACTTTTTCTTCAATAATTTTACATTACTATACTTGACAAGCCTAGTCAAGAGAATGTGGTTCCAAATTTTTTGTCCAGGTTACAACAACAAGAAGATGAACTAGTGCTAGTCAATGATTCCTTCCTAGATGAGCACCTCTTAGCTATATCAACAAAAATTCTATGGTTCATTGACATTGTGAATTACCTAGTCACTTGCAAGTTCCCACCTCATTTCTATCTAAAGGAATGTTGAAAAATAGTAGGACTCAATGGATAGTACATGTGGATCAATGGATTTCTCTTCGAAACTAGAATTGGCAACTTCATGCATTAGTGTATACTTGAAGATGATGTATTTGACATACTTTGCACATGCCACACAAAACCCTATGGAGGACATTTTACTGCTTAGAGAACTTCCCAAAATATTTTGACTATGGGCTACTATTGGCCTACACTCCACAAGGATTGTAAGAATTGCATTCAACACAGTGATAAATTTAAGTGTATGGGCCACCCCACGTGCTCAGATGAAATTTCCCTACATCCTCATCTATCCATTCAACCCTTTGAAAAATGGGGGCTTAATTTTGTTGGACCCATCAACCCACCATCTAGGAACATGGAATAAATCCTTTTGTACATAAATTATGTAACCAAGTGGGTTGAAGTTGTTTCTTTGAAGCATACAAGAGACACCAAGGTAGCTAACTTCCTCTATTCTAATATTTTTGCTAGATTCGGTGTTCCATGAGAGATAGTCAAGGATCTAAGCCCATAGTTCACATTAAACCTCAATGCTACTTTAGTTCATGAGTATGATATTCAACATCACAAGTATTCACCTTACCATCTGTAAGCCAATAGACAGGTTGAAGTTACCGACAAAGAAATTGAGAACATTCTTACTAAGATAATTTCCCTCCATAAGCGGGATTGGGCTACACGGCTTCCTGAAGCAGTGTGGGCCTATCGCACGATGTGGAAAATTGCCATTGGTTTGACACCTTATGAACTTGTCTATGGTAAGAATATTGTTCTTCCTATTTAGTTTCAGGTAAAGACTCTTGGTACTACACTCCAATTGGTTCTGAGCTTGATTGATGCACAAAAATAATAGATTGTGCAACTGCACTCATTGGATAAACTTCGCTAACAAGTTCTCTTCCTTGCAAATATTGTCCAAAATCAACATTCTCTTTGGCATGATCATTTCATTCGATAATGGTCATTTCAACCAGGTGATTGGGTACTCTTGAATGATTCTCATTTTTCAACATTTCAAGGGTAAATTCCACACTTGGTGGATTGGGCCTTACGAAATTGAGATGGTCTACAACAACGACGTAGTTAAGCTTCACATTGTGGATTCTGACTGCATGGCTCTAGTGGTCAATGGTCACCATTGAAATTGTACAAGAAGCCTATTTCCAAAGAGGATTTTGTCTCTAGTTTGTTGAAGGAACTCCATCTTCTTGACAAAGTTCGTGTGGCCTCTTCAAGTACCTCTTAATAATCTTAGAGGTGAAAATCGGTTCTCCGACATCTCTAGGTGGTGCTAGACTAAAAATTAAGATACCAGTGGTCTATCATCATGGTGAAAAAAAAGAGAAAAAAAAACACTAATAAAGGTAGTGAGCACACCATGGCACGTTTCACGATATTCTCTATTGCTACCTATTATATGGTGTGAGAGAAGCTCCTTCTTGTTCCTATCGCTACCACTGATTCCTTCTTTTGCAGGGACTGCCAATCTTTGTGTGGCGATAAGAGATTTTTATCATTTCTATTGCTCACTCGGCCTTCTGTACTTGTGGTCTTGGTGTTCACTTAGAATGGGTCTTATGTTCTACCTTGGTTCCTTTCATCATTATTTCTTTGCTGCCCATTTTTATTCTTCTCTTGTCGGTAGTATTGTCATCACCTAACATGTTCCATGCTCTCTTATTGGATTAGTCTTTTCCATGATGCCACTATTCTTCTCTACATGTTAGAATCCACTCCCAGTTATCTCTACATATCCCTTGTGTGACTTCATGATAGTTTTTAATGCTAATCTTTATGGATCTTCTACTTCCTTCCTCCACTTGCCCATGATGTCATCTCCTATTGTAGTCTCCACATAGTTGACTCAGTAGTGATCACATCATTGCCATGTGTCTCATGGATGTTGTTAGTAAGGGGTACTCTTTCTTTCTTTTCAAATCTTATTAAATGTTATTTTTTGATAATTATTTGGCATGCCCGAGATGGTCAATCTTTAAGCTAGGGGGAGATCATGGGGGTTAATTTGATCGTGGGGATATTTTCCATCATTATTTTCAATAGATGATAGTAATTTCATAATAGTCACCATTATTTCCTATCATCAGACAACTCACTTGGTCACATTACTGGCTATTACCCATAAATTGTTTGTCCATAATCTTCGATAATCACTTCCATCCCTATCCTGTTAAATGTCTCCATTTTTATATTTTTTCTCCATCCCTATAGCTATAGTGTAGTTGGAGAGGAATTTCCTACTGCACTTTGAAATCATGGGAGGATATCATAGTAGAAGAGATCCCACGATAATGAAGAAACTCCTAGCTAGCAAGGAAGCATACACATTTTAAGAGACTGTGTGGTTTTGACGACATGGTTGCTACCGAATTTGCTGAAGGGTTTCATAAGAGCAGTGTTACTTTGTGATGCAGAGAGAGTGGAGAAAACCATTCAATACATCAAATCAATGAGTATCAATCAAATTTCAAAGCAAGATCAGTTAATCTCCAGCAAAATGCAACTCTTCACCATGTACACCTTGTAGCATATGGAACCTGGTTTAAGGCTTTTTCACAAATGTTTTCAAAAAATATTTGCAAACTAATTATGGATTAAGATACCCTTTTTCAAGTTATACAACATACATGAAAACCAATATCAATTCTTTTGGACCAAGTCAGAGGTTCATTAACATGCCACCACCTAGGCTAGTAAATTACCCCTCCTTTGAAAAGAAAGTGTTCCCTAAACACTTGATATTCTTACAACCACCAAAAATATTCATTAATCATGATGAAAAACCACCAATTCCATAATCATTTTTCCCATACAAGGCCATTACCTTGCTACCCCAAGAAACCCTCCTAAGACATGCAAAAACCAAGGTTTTTGTTGGAATTCATACTTCCAAAACTTCCCAAATCCAACCAATGGTCAAAATACCTCTTAATATCTCTACACAAACATACTAAACCCTCACAAAACTAAAATATTTTGTAGTTCACCAAAACACTACCGTGGTTGCACATTTTCTCATAAAAATGGTCACTTCCCAGCCTAGGAATGACCTTCCATCCCTATAAACACCTTAACATGACTTCCATAAAGCATAGAAACATAAAATAACATGGTACATGCCTATCCTCCAAATCACAAGTCACCACAATAGGAGGAAAGGCTTCATTCTTAAATAAATTGAAACCCCAGACCCTATTGACCTGTTATAGGTGGAACAAGAAAAGAGGACTTTATTTCAACAAAAATCAATTAAGAGGCCTTCAAACAAATTGTAAGAGAACAATATCACCTATTTACACACCATTATGTGATTCTTGAATCAAATAGTGCCCGTGTTGGGCTATACACAATTAAAAAACCAAAGTATTGAAAAACATAGATTTTGGCATTGAAACAGGGAATACTCCTCACTAATGCATTCATTAACCCCTAATTCGGGCTTGGAAGATGTTCTTATAAATATCTTGACTCCAACAAACTCCTCCATCATGCCTAACTTCCTTTAACAACATTTTAGACTCTAACAACTCCTAATTTTCATTCTTTCTCGTCAATGTTGCTCTTGACAACATTTTACAACTTTTGCAATTTCCTCCTAATCAACCTCCTAAGACACCAAAAGCCTTCAAATACATATTATATGGTCATTTAGACCTTATTCATGAAGGAAACATGAAAAAAAAATCTATTCTATACCCTATCCACCTACAAGACCTCATTTGTCATCATGACATTAATTGACAACTCTTTACATTTCATCATATTTTTCAACTTCCTTGTTGCTTATTGATCAAAAGATTTAAAATTATCCTATTAAACCTTCCAAGACTCAATTTATTCCATTACAAGGTGTAGGTGCCCCTGCACCACTTTGAGGGGGTTATAGTTTCTGGTCACCATGCAAATAGTCATCAAAGTCACTAGCCTTCCACAAATAGGTGACTATTTCTTCCCTAACTCCTCCTACGTCACAGACCTAAAGCTCCACAAGAAAAATTCTATAGAGGGGTAGTTCTTCCAAGATGGTGTAGGGCTAGGGAACTAAACGTAAGTCTCTTTCATCATGGTGGGATGAGGTTTCCAATTTTTTAATCAATATGTTACTTGCGAAGGGAGGTACATGTATGTCCATGCTCACCATTTTAGGCTCATGTTGCACTTGCATAATAATCTTTTGGTTAATGTTCCTTTTTAATTGCATTGTTATTTGAAACAATCATGTACTCAATACCATAAGGGCCATGCAAATTCACTGGATCACCATGGTTTGATTAAGCTAATTGTAGTACATGGGCTCTTTTCTACCACATCATCTTTGGAATGAGATTTTTTCATTGACCCTAATAGGGGAAACGATGAAACCCCAAAGGTTCGAAAAAGAGGGAAATGGAGGAAACCCTGGTAGAGGAATCCTATAAGAGAAAGAAAACAAGGGAAACCCTAGATAAGTCTCCTCATAAAAAGAGGGCTAGCTCCAGAGCAAGTGACATGACACTACAATAAGGTAAAGGTACACCCCCAACCAAGCCAATGAAGCATACAAATCCTTCTTTCACTAAGTTGGATAAGCTTGCAGAAGCGACCTGTTCTATGAATGAGGTGGAAACAGTCACCACAAACCCTACTTAGGGAAAGGGAAATATATATAGAGAAATCCACATCCAAATTTGGCATAAAAAGAGGTAGTTAGCTGAGCAGGAACAAAGGAAAAGTCCTATCCTAGAGGATTTGGAAGACCTTGACTAGGTAGATGAGAATATTTCAAGAAAAGAAACAATAACTACAAAAAAGATATTGGAAAAAAACATGAGACAAACAACTAGGATGTATTTAAGGATGAAACCCTCATGAGAAAAATGGGGGACATATATGAGGAGCCTTTTTCTATACATAACGATAGGGTGTGTGAAGAAACCCTAAGTGAGAATGCGGGTTATGAGGAATACACTGTAGGGGAGGAATATCATGAAATGGGTAAAGAGCCTTGTGAGAAAGAACATAACCTTGAAAATGTGTACACTGAAGAATGTCTTCCTCCACAACAGTCATAAAAGGAGGCTACTAGTTTTGCGGAAAATTCAAAGGCTCTTGTTCTTTTTAATGCTAAAAACCCAATAGAGGTATGTGTAGAGCCACTCATTCCTTTTGGGAAATTCTGTTAATTTATTGCATAGCTTCAAGTGAAGAATGAACAATTAAAGACACAACTATAGGAGCTTCCTATATTGAACAAGTACCAGAAGGAAGAAATTGATAAAGTAAAAACATGATTGTATTAGGTAACAAGGTCTCCCAAGAAACAAACGGTTAGCATGAAGGAGGCAACTATTATCACAACTCATTCACTTTATGCATAAAAACCTGGTTTGTACTAATTGTTTGCATGAGGACATGCAAATTCCTTAAGCAGGGGAGAAATGATGGGTGCAAAATATGTCTAATTTATATATCCTTTGTGTTTCATTCCATTTCCTTTTTTCCCTCTTTCCTAAGTCTTTTTACCATTAATTATTATGAAAATAACGAATATTTAATATGTTTTTACAGGATTAAGGAATGCTTCCAAAATACCAAATCTTTGCACTGGTGACATAATTCGATTGGTTTGTGATAGGAACTGATCTGGTTGAAGGAACCGACCATGTGGAAGACAATCCTTGAAGGGAATACAACATGAGGAATGGCAAGGGATGATTTGAATGTGTTGTGAAACTACCTATCTCTATTTTTATATTACATTTCAAAACTATTTTAATGTTGTTTTAAGGTTTGTGGCATGTGGCCAAACAAAAGACTAGTGGTATTCAGTTTGTTGGCCATTGGACATAACAAAGTGTAACCTCCTTTAATCATAGTTTATAACATTCGATATGCTCACCACATCTATATATATGATATGATTTGGATTGTATAAGATAGATAGAGAGAAGATAGAGAACATAAATATATTTTGTTTTTGCTACAATCTGAATGAATAGAATTAGATGTTTGTGGTATTGAACTAGTATAATCAACTTCCTTCCACTCACCTTGTGAACTAGAGGAAGGGCCCCCTCTCAAGATTCTTGGTGAGGTTGTTTTGTGTTTGATTACTTATAATTTATATTCATTACGATTTGATTTATCTTGTATGCATTCTTTAGTGTGAATCGTTTATGATTTGATTTCCCTTTACACTTGGAAAGTTTTTGGTTTATGTAATTGGTTCATTAATTGCAATCAACATGATCAAATTTTTGTTAGATGAAATTATTATTCAAAGTGCGCAAAGATCATTTTCTTCAATATTTTGCTTGTTGTTCATGTTTATTTACTATTTTTGGAGGCTAGTTTGTATTTTGTTCTGTAAACTTCCTGTTGCACTACAAATTCCTATCACATTGCACCTTCCTGTCGCACTACAAATTATTTTCATCTAATTAATTAAGGGTATTTGATCAGTGTTCTATATTAAAGTTGAGTGTGATCATTTTATCTTATTTAAGGAGTATTCTTACTTAGATCATAAATTATTTAAAGCTGAAAGTTAGAATGATTTCTAGTAAGTGTGAAAGTTAAATACTTGTTTCTCCTAGAGTGTATCTCACATTTCCTCAACTTATTGTCTTCATCCCTTAGGCAGACAACCCTGATACCTTTCGTCAGTTTTTCCCTACATTTTTGGCACCATTGCCAAGGAAAGGTATTAAAGGCCTGAAACCATAGTTAGTTGAGTTAGGATTAGTATGTCAAGAGGAAATCCTACACAACTGTCGACATTGTTAAGGTCAATACTCCTTATTTATGTTGTTATAACTCATATAGGTGCATGAATCGTAGTAAAGATAGTAGATGTAGATTTATTAAAAGGAGAAAGGAATTAGTCCACAACAAAAATAAATAAAAATCCATTAAGGGTTCACAACTTGAAAATTTGAAAAAAAGAAGTCAAAACCATCCATTGAGGGAAGTCACTCACAACAAGAAAATTTGAAAGATAAATTACAACCATTAGTTGCACCCCCATTACTCGAAAAGGATTCAAACAAACTAGATATCGAAAAGTGTGTTATTGAGTCTACCATTGTCGAGACCTTTGCAAGTACCCATTTAGAGTCTTTCGTAGAATTAAAAAAGAAGGTTGCACAAATATTCCAAGAATGTTACAGGTCTAGAGCTGGTCCATTCTCAGAAACCCAAAAGCCATTCAAGACTTATTTAACTCCTTGGGCATTTAACGTCATGGTTGATCTATATATGATAATGTTTTAGAATGAGATTATGTATTTGAGGATCATGTTACCACTCTTTTTGTACAAATTTTACCCATTTTGGTTGTATTAAGGAAATGACACAAACATTTTCTTCATCTACTTCTTATCGAGAAAGGGAATTAGCTATAATATTTTATTTACCCTTTTAATAAATGATTTCAAGTCATATCCTAGCATCTTGGTAACCATTTTTTTGTTCTACTAAGGATAGTTGTTGCTCCAAAAAATATTTTAGACTCTCATGACTAGTCTTGACTTTAAAATTCCTCCCCATTAAATATTGATGTCATTTTTTAATTGCATGAATAATGGCTAACATTTCCTTCTCATATGTGGGCCTTAGCAAGTTTTTTTCCTTTGAGTTTTTGAAACTCAAATGATAATGGATGACCTTCTTGCATTAGTACTACCCAAATTCCATTTCTAGAAGAATAACATTCAACCAAAAATATTTTAAAGAAGTCTCGGGTAGCTAATACTAGGGTTGAAGTGAGATTCTTTTAGTTTCTAGAAGGTCTAAGTGGTTAGCTTTGACCATGAAAAGGAATCCTTCTTTAATAATATTGTTAAGGGTACTATGATACGAGCATAATTATGAATAAGTATTCTATAGTATCTTGTTAGACCCAAAAATTCTCTCAATCCTTTGATATTTTTAAGTTGTGGTCATTCTTTTGCTACAACAATATTCTTGGGCTCTACCTTAACACCTTCATATGACACCACATGTCCCAAGTGTTATAGTTATTTTACCCTAGAGACACATTTGGATTGATTGGCATAAAGTTGATTATCTTCCAATTCTTGTAATATATTCTCTACATATTTCAAATATTCATCCCATAATTTACTATATATAAGGATATCATCAAAAAATCCACCACAAATTAATGAAGAAATGGGAAAAGTACTGAGTTCATGAGGCTTTAAAAAGTTGACGAGGAATCAATTAAACCAAATGGAATTACTAATAAATTCATAATGTCCCTCATGTGTTCCAAAGGTAGTTTTTTTGTATATCCTCTTCTTTTATATGAATTTCATAAAAACCATAACATAAATCTAACTTAGTAAATAAAAGTGCACTACTTAGTTCTTCTAATAATTCATCAATAGTAGAAATAGGAAACTTATCCTCAAGAGTGAACTTGTTGAGCTCCCTATAATTAAGACACATTCTCCGTGACTCATCCTTCCTTTTAATCATAACCATTGGAGATGAATAGGAACTTTTACTAGGAAAAATAATTCCTAAAGCCAACATTTCCTTGACTATTTTTTCAATTTCTATCTTTTATGCATAAGGAAAATGATAAGGTCTAATGTTAGGAGGAATTATTTTAGGTATTAATTCAATGTCATGATCATGGTCTCTAATTCAAGATAGACCTTTAGGTTCTATAAAAAAATATTGGCATTTTTGAATGATCTCTTGAAGTTCTTGTGAATGTTGACTTTTCACATCTTGTGCTTCCACAAAATTTAGTTTTCACTAGACCATAGGAACCTTTCTTGAGCAATTTTTCCATCCTATGGGAGATAATAATTTAAGTTGGTTGTGATGTTACACCTATAATTTTATAGTTTTATCCATTAGAGTTGACATTCATAAATAATTCTTGAAAATTGAAGGATTATTCCCAACTGTTTAAGCCATTGTACTCCTAAAAATACATCTGCTCCTATTTGAGTAACAAAAATTTCTGAATCTAGATGGTATTTCCCATTTAAAGTTTTATATGATGGAACTTACCACCACAAGAGAGTTGTTTTCCATCAGTTATCATGACTTGGAAGTTAGAGACTAGATATACAAAGAAATTGAGCTCATGATCTAATCTTCTATTAGTAAAGTTATGTGTACTAGACATATCAATCAATAATATTACCTTTCTCTTTTTCATATAACCAAAAAAAATATTTTTTTATATTGTTCTTGTTTCATTAAATGCATGTAAGGAGATAGTATCACTATCTTCTTCCTCTCAATTTTCACTCTTTAGTTTCATATTTGGTTCTTCTATAGATACTTATACCTCTTCTTCAACCTCATTCCCAATAATCATTAGTCTTGTCTCATTATTATCATATTTATGGCCCCTAGACCATTTTCTATCACAATTCCAACATAGACCTTTTTCTCTTTTCTTTGCCTCTTGTTGAGGAGAGAGCATAGTTATTTATTTTGAGCTAAAGAGGTTAGCCCTAGTTTTGTTAGTAGGATTAGTGATATTTTTATCTCTCCATCCTACTATTTGGCCTTGTGTTGATATTTTTTTTGTGAGGTTTCATTGATCAATATGTAATTATTGTTGCATTGATTTTCTAACTGTATAAGGTTCCAATAAATGGACATTATGTTTAATTTTTTCATTAAATCCATTGATGTAGAATTGTATCCTTTGATAAGGTGTCACATCTTGAGTTAAAATTACCAATCTTATGTGTTTAAAATTGTATTATACTACATACCATATTTATTTTAAATTTATAAGTTAGTTAAAATATCTTCCCTTCCAGGTTGTTCATAGTGGGCTACAAAGTCATTGGTAAATTCTCTCCAACTAAGTAATTTCCCTTTTTTTCACCTATCATTTATTGGTACCATTGATAAGGTTTTGATTCTAAATGTAGTGAAGCTATGCCAACCATTACATCATCAAATATATTATGGATTTTAAAATATTGTTTCATGAGACTTACCCATGAAGTTAAATTTGTACCATCAAACTTGTGTATATCCATTTTGGGTAGGTTTAATTTTGGACCTTGAAAAGATTGTCCTATTCCTTGATATTGTCTATTGGGGTTCTACCCACCTATTAGCTTTTAGAAACCCTCAATTTTGATAGTATTAATTTTTCAAACCTACATAATCCCTCATTTAAGGATGTTTTAAAAGGGTTAGATAATTTATTCTTAATGAAATGTACCACTTTTTCACAGTTCGATGGAATTATTGCCTCAATTTTTGGTGGTGGACTATAAAGATGGTCATCAATTTCTACATTCATAAAAGAGTCCTCTAGTCCTAAAGATGACATGGAATCAAGTTTTTATTTTATTTTTGATAATAGATTCATCTTTATTAATTAAGGGAGGATAGTATCTAGTGTGAATTGCAACCATACAAATTTAGAACATATGCTAAGGCAAGTTTTGAAATTTATGGTTTGAATAAAAATTTGACCACTAAATTGGAGCTTATTTTATGTCTAATAGTAAATTATAAATAATTAAACCTAACTAATTTTTTATGAGATTTCCAAAAATCTATATTTTTTAAATCCAAAAAATATTGTCTATAGAGAAAAATAATATTTTTTTTTACTAAACTTTGACCATTAAATTAAATAAATTCTTTTTTCATATCAAATTACAAAGAACTAGCCCTACTTAATTTTTGATAAGATTTCCAAAAATGTAAATCTTTTTAAAAAATCCGATTTTTTTTTGCCTATAGAGCAAATTAATGAAAAAAAAATCAATAAGTTTTAGAAAACTTACCTTTAAAGTCTAATTTTTTTCTTGAGATCTTATCTAGTACATAACTCATAACCTGGAAAAAATCATAACCAAATTTGCAGTAGTTTGGAATTTATTCTAGAAATAAAAATGTTGACCCAAATCATAGCTCTAATACCACTTGTAATTATATTTCTTGGAAATATTTGTAAAAAATCAGAAATATAGAAGACCACCTCAAGGGGTTCACCTCCAATAATCAGATAATATTATATGAATTCAATAATTTATGATATGATGATTTTGGAGGAACATATCTTCTTTATTTATAGGCTTAACTATGTAGGGACATACCCCTTTATCCTAATAAAGAGTATTTAAGGTATTAACTAAAACTCATGTTAAGGTTAAGCATGTAACAAGTGTTTAACTTATTATACTTAGGAATATATGATATTAGGGTAATAAAATTAGATGGAATATTAGGGACCTAGCATTATTACACCATGTTACGGTAGCTAACAAATATGACTCAAACTTTGGAGACATGTGGTGTCACAAAACTAGCTCATAGTCACAAAAGACTCTTTCCAATAAATTTTCTGATGAAAAGACTTGGTTTGGTGTACTCAAGTGTTTCCATGTCGATAACTAATTGAAATTGATAACCTTAGGATATAGACAAGACATTCAAACCACTAAGAATAAAAGGAACCTGATGGGACTAAGTAAAAATGACGTGTAAGGCTGGTTAATATGATAGGGATCAGGGGGTTAATAATCATGAATTAGGTGACCTCACCTAAGAAACCAATCACCATTAAAAAATAAGTTAAGGGTGATTAACACATGAAGAAACTCACAAATACTAGGGTTTTGTTCCTAAATATAAAAGAAAAACCCTATCAAAGAATAAATGATAAAAATATTAGGTATCAAAATAAAAATTTGGAACACTTCAACAAGGGGTAGGTATTTTTAAATTATATGGGGTTATTCATAGAAGTGATATCAAGGTGGTGGTGATACAAATATAAAATCAACCCCTAGCACAAGGGAATAGAGGTTTTATTGGACAAGACATCCTTCATTAAGTTCTCCAACAAAGATATTAGATAGTAAGGATAAATTATCTATTGATTTTAGAGAAGGTGGTTTGGGAGGAAAAATTGGTAAGTTTAAATACATTGAAATCTACCCATAGAGTAAAATATCTAAAGATATAAAAATAAAAATCATGACATGGGATGGGAAGATCATCATGCTTGAAGTCCCTCTATAATTTAACTAGCTTCTCATCTCCCTATAGATACTCCTTTATGTAGTCTTTCTCCCTAATTTTTTAGGAGTTTGAATTTATTAGCATATATGGAGACGCCTATGGCCTTTTTTATGATTTAATTAGTAACTTAAAAATAGATCACACCTATATCAACTTTGTTAGCAACTTGGGATAGTGTAAATTTAATGAAGAGAGAGGGGTTGAATTCATGGTTTCACAATACATTTCCATGCCACATTTCTTAAGGAATTCCAATATGATGTAATATTTTTTTCCTTCTCAGAAGAGCTTCATTATATTCTCACCCTATCACCCCCATCATCCCATATATTTTCAACGAAACTAGGAGAATAGAAATGAAATGGAATGTAAAGTAATAATTAATTAGAGATAATCAATTAAGCAATAAAAACAAATGAAAAATATGGTTAATGATTTTTCTTTTTTTCTTTTTGATCTCTCTAAGAAGCCACCCGATCTATGTGATTTAGACACCATCTCTATACCTTAGTCAAATCCTCTCATTATGAGATCTTAGAGTTTGAACTATCATATCATGGATTTAATTTCACATAGGAAAATATCACTAAACCATAATGGGAGAGGAAACACATCCACTTTGTATATTATTTATAATAACCCCTTTATATAATCATGAAATTGGTATGGCAACTAAAATAAAAAAACCCACATGGGTGCTACCCCTTAGTAGCTATCAAAAAAAAAATCAAAAACTTCCATGCCTATTAAAATTCATGTAGATTACAATTATAAAAAAAGTTAATTTGTGTCATAATTATTGAAATATCTAAGGTATAGATCCACAATATTATTTGGGTTTTGGAAATGAGAATCTTAACATTGGCTAGAACACTAGCAATAGAATTACCTTTCTTGAATATGTGAGTGACATTGAAGAAATAAAATTTGGAAGAAAATAGTTTTAGGTCCATGTTATAGGGTAAAAGCACAAATTTGTGTCACACTTTCAGCCAGAAAAATAGTTTAGAAAATAATTTTTTCCCAAAACCACATGATGTATATGTGGCACATGTGGTTTTGGGAAAAAACCTTTTGCCTAAAACTATTTTTTTTCCCTTATGAAAACTTGAATTGTGATTTATTCGCATGTAAGGTTTCTAGTGAAACCATTTTAGTCAAAAGGCTTTCAACCAAAACTCTTTCACCTAAAATTATCTATGTGACATTTTAACCCATCTTTTGGAGAATACTCAAAAAACTTTAACTTCAACTCCAAATTTCTCCAACTAGGGTTACTTTCATGAAAATATGAAAATACTCTTTTGTAGACCTTGGAGTTTAGAATCCAATTTTTTTACTTTTTTTGATAATTTGATTAGTTTTATTATGATTTTTTGAAAATATTATTATAATTATATGTTTATAATCAAACATGAGGCTAATTAGAAATAAAAAAATATTTAAACGTATTTAAATTTTAAAAAATATATATGATGCACTAGAGGAGAGAATCCTCTCTAAAAGAGTATATTATTTTAACTCATAATAAAAATTAGACAAAAGTTGACGTTCCATGAAAACTATCACATTATGGTAAACTTTTACTTCAAAATGTTATTACAAAAAATAAATCAACTTTTTATTTTTATTTTTATTTTTTTATGCACTAGATATTGGCATGAGCTATTTGGGGAAAAAATCAAGGGGAAAAAATGTTTTCTCTTTTTTGTTGTAATGTCCTATCAACCTCACTTTTTTTTGAAATTTTCATAAATTCAAATTCTACTCTTATATTTATAAAAAATATATCAAACCAATTTTTTCAAAAAGTTTTTAAATACAAGAATAAACTTCATAAAGAGTTCTACATTTAATCAATTTATGCCATTTTGAAATTCAAAACATAAAGATCACTTTTATGTAGTCAAAGTTGAAAAATTGTATTTATGTTGATCGTTTCCTTTATATAAGTGTGATATAGGTTTTTCCTTTTACCCCATAACTTCCAACTTCCATCTAGGATCAATTTCCTAGTCAACGGATGAATTATAATTTTTGAGTCTCTCTCCACATAGATTTTATATAGACCAAGGGTAAGGGCTAGGTGAAGGCCCCAACAAGTAGGATCCATCTTGTATTAATTATTATAATTGAAACCAATGCTTCTAGTATAAGAAGAAACTAGCTCACGTTTGTCACTTCTTAGGATGCCCAAATTACCCTTAGATGCATCTTCAGAATTGATTTTTACCCAACCTTCGTAAGAAGGCTTACACTTGACTATCTTTCTCAAACTTTATTTTTTGACATCAACATTATTGACATCTCTATTTATCCTCCAATCGAAAACAATTTTACTCTCGATAGAGTTAGGAGATAAATAGGATTTTTAAGAGTTACATCGCTTCCACAATTTCCACTATGGCTCTACATATTCTATTTAATTTCACATTTAAATATTGAGATTTATTTCTAAATTTGTTTCTCTCTTTACAAGTTCCTTAGCATATATGTGGGGGTCCAAGAAACATAATTCCCTTATAATTTGATGATAGAAATAAGGATCCTAGCTATCAACAAAATAATTCCTAGAGCTAGGTAGAACCCAATTAACTTCGAGTTTCTTAAAGATATTTTCCCATACCTACTATAAATACTTACAATGGAAGAAGATATGGTCCATGGTTTCTTCATTATATTCACATAGAACACACCTATTAGGGAAGGAGAATCCCATTCTTTGTAGATTACTTTGTGCGGGAATTTTTTATGAGAAGGACCCCATGGTAAGTAGTTTATTTTGGGGTGAGATTTTTATTCCAAATATTTTCACACCTATTATTCTTCATTGGGTTTTCCAATTGAATAAATTATCTAGATGTCACCAAATATCTACCCTTATGGTCTTTGGTCCAATAGTTTGATTCATTTTGAAAAGAAAAAGGCAATATTTAATTTTTCAACCTACAAATAATTTGAGAGGCAACAACATCATGACTAAAAATAAATTCTTATAGGTTAACCCACAAAATTATGTATCTTTTATTGATAATATAATCCTTTATTGATGCAATAGAGTTCCTACAACTCGCAACACACTTCAAGCTCACAAGAAACAATTCTAGAAATTGATTCAAACAATGAAAAAATCAGCAAGAAGTCAGAATGAGCTTTTATTGATCAATTCTCTCAAGTAACACATGGAATTATGACCAAAATGAAATTAAAATATTTTCATCCCTTTGGAATGATGGGAAACATAAAAAAAATAGATTCAAAGGTTTGGTACAAACTACAAATCATCCATAGGCTTCCTCAATCTTACTTCTTGCAATTTATTCTTCTTCTACTTGCAACCTTATTCATAAGAATCAATAGCACAATGTTCTTACAATATTTCAAACTTATTTTCTGTCGTATTTCACCTCTAACCTACACCAAAAATTTATCCACACCTCTCATGGGAAAAGCTACGCCCAACTTCTCACACACCAAATTCTAGAAAATGAAATAAAAACAATTTTCCAAAATCAGCTCCCTTTACAAACCATTATCTCCATCAATCTTGCAAGTCCTTTTCCATGCCCAACCTAGTGAAAACTAATTAAAATTCATAAAATAAAATATTTAACTCTCTAATCCATGTGAAAATAATTCCTAGGAAGAGAGGCCATCACTAGCTGGTACAATGATTCTCCACTCCTCACAAATAGGACTCCATTTTGAAAAATGCTCAGCCAGAAAAACATGGGCATCCAACTCCTACCTATAGCTGATGAGTAAATTTAAATTCCCTACAATATTGTGTAACTCCCAAGAAATCCCATGCACCAGTTTACCTTTTTGCCAAATTAAACATTTAAATTGAATTCCAACACTAATTTCCACTATATAACTTGCAACAAAAATTAATATAATTAATTAAATTCTAATTTTTGAACTAAGATAACCAAATTATTTCATAAAACATTATTCAAACCATGCCACATAATTTTTTTAATCCTTTTGGTTGATGCAAGATTTCCTACAACCATGGATGCTGCTACATCAGACACCCAAGGTAGATTTAAATATTTCATGGGTGAAAATCATAAACATTTATAAATGTCATGCTCATCCTGAATCCATCTCTCTACCTTATCTACCTGAATATTCTCACATTTTCCTACAATTTGTGTTGAACAAGACAACTAAGAGGGGTGAATTAGTTGTAGCAGATTTTAACCTTTAAAACTCCACTAGATGTTAGATCAATTATCATTCATAGGTCCATTACTCTACTAGTGTGATTAATCATTAAATGAAAAAGTAGAAAACTGAGAGAAGAAAAACCATACACAAAATAACACCAGATTTATATGGAAAACCCAATGAGGGAAAAACCATGGTGAGGATTAGATCACAATATAGAGAATATCAAAACCAAAGAAAAAGGATCACTTCTAGAGAAGGATCACTGCCAAAATAGGGCATACTATTAAGAATATGACTCACTGTCCAACAAGGGTTAACCACCTGAAGGGCTCACTTCCATAAAATTACAAACAAGATATAAGAGATTTTCTACAGAGAGAAAAACAATCTCAAAGCAATGATGATTTCCACAACAACTCGCTCACACACTTGCAAACATGTGTTAGCCTCTTACAATGATTCAAAAACTAAGCCCTTATAGTTGTGATTCAGAGATTGTACATCTAACCTGAATAGCTGTCTTAATCATCATGAAGGTGCATTTATCTTGTCAACTCAGGGATGTAAACTTCAAATGGGTCAGCATTGTATGCGCACTAGGAATTCAAAGTAGCCACATTCATCCTATAGCTAAGAAAGACATAATGTTGAAAGTAAATTGCTTGTAAGGAAATAATATAAGTGCTAAGAATCAACCAAAAACTATACTAAGCTGGAATGCATGATAGAAATGAAAATTTGAGTGAACAAAGAGGAAACTACTTTGTCTACTTTGGCTACAAGAACAGTCACATAATGGAATTCTAGTGGCTACAGGAACAAACAATGCCAAATTCTTAACTAATTACTGAACAAAAACTAATAGCTAAACTAAACTAAGGTATGGGACATAATACTCACCAAGTGGGCCCCCTTGGATGAGTATCCCCTAAAACTAATGTAAACGCAGATGCACAAACTTGTAACTTCATTTTGTTCATTGCAAAACATGAGTACAATCGAGCAACATGATTGTATTACTAAAAACCTAAGAGTGCAAGTACATCATTAGATTGAGAAACCTCCCATTCCAACCCTTGAAGGAGCATCAAAGTCTTATTTAAAGAAGCTACCCACTAAAACCTAGCAAGGTGGTCAACTCCAATAGATCGAAGGATGTCACATTATGGAAAGAAGAGAAAGTGCAGAGGCGATTATGCATGCACCTAATCTTGTCAGACATGATTTCCTTAACATAGATCGGGCACAATAGTAATGCCTATATCTGCTCAACAAGAACTTTATAGCATTTACAAGGCAGTTACAACTTCGATTTGAATGAGGAATCTCCAGCGATCAATATTCTTCCCTCCATTAAATGACCACCTTGTTGACCGATATGGTGAATGACCAGTTGGTAGAATCTTCTCAAATTGTAGGCCTCTAATTATATCTAAATGACAATATTAGTATGCACAACAACTGCATATTTGTAATTATCTTAAAGCAGCAATCATTAACCACATGTAAAATTAACATAGATATTTCATGCAGCATGTCAATGTCATTTAAAGGTTATGAAAATGAGCTTATGGCCAATGTCCAAGGTTTTAAGGAAATATCATAAAAAGATCTATATCCAAACATCAAAGTCTATATCAACTGTAGAAAATGGATAAGAAACTATATCAAAGTTAAACCATAAAATGGGCTCATCATTTTCTCCCCAACCTAAGGTTTTGTTGGTCCTGCAGTAGAGGAAGGGTTGTTATTTTTCTTGCTCAATGCCCTAAAATTTGTTGCTGCTAGCTACCCTACATAAGTGTATGCTTTGGGAGAATTAGGATCCCAATAGAAACCTTATTTCCTTTCCAGCCAGTTCCATCTTTATCTCTCTTCTTCTATGTCATACCTATAGTATCTAAATTTTGGCATAGGCCACAATAGGATAGGTGGTTGAAAAGTCAGTGGAAGCCAAAATTGTCCCTTTGCTCTCCCAATCTGTATATATCTATCAATTCTCTTGTGTTGCAGCATAGTTCTACATAGAGTGGGGCTCAACTTGTTTCAAGTCATTAGTTAGGTTGTTCCACCTTTGTGATAGGTATCCTATTATAGATTCTCCTATAGTTTTTGTTATCTCCTCATATTCTTTATAAATTGCTTCTCTCTCAGATAGGATCCTATTGCCATAACTTGGTTGGTAAAGAATTTTGTGCCAATCCTTGAAAATTCCTTTAGGATTTTTAGACTCAACCCTGATGGGCAGGGAGTGTTGGATTCAATTTTTCTATAAGTTATGTATTGTTTCCCCCAATTGATCTCATTATGTACCCAAGACATAAATTCCCTCAATTGGACATCCCCAACATACAACAGTGGATTCAAATCATGGTCTTTGGTTACAACAAAATTATGCAAATAGAATTCACACAACAAATTCTTCATTTCATGAGGAGCAATCTGATAAGCATTGAAAAATTCAAGAGGGGTCTCAATGGAAGGATTCAAACCTGAGACAATCCTTGCTAGTTTAAAATAAATATATTTCTCCTGTAAATATAGAGAATAGACCCTTGGAGGGGCCTTGCACTCTAATATCTGAGGTACTAAGGCTGTAATATTATCCACCTTTTATCTTAGAACAATAATTTCTTCATTCTTATCTTCAATATCTTCATCTTTCTTTTGAATTTCCCTCTTTAACCTATGTTTCTCCTCTATCCATTCTTCCTCCCTTCTTTGCACTTATTTATATAAATTCATAACTACCATTTGCATTGAAAAATCAGAAGGCCTATGTATTCCTACAAAAACTTTACCTGGCACTTTTTCTTTTTCTTCATAAGGCTCCAGCTGTCGAGACTCTTTTTGCTCAACCAATACTAGTTGCAGGGATGCTAACTATTCTCCTAGTTCTAGCTGTAGGATCTCTTGTTTCTACTCATGCTACAAGAGGAACAGTTTCAACCTTTCATTTCCTAGAGCTTGGCACTTCTCTTTCTACCATTTTATTTTTAGCTTTTACCTTCCTTATTATTGCCTTCTTCTTTTGTGCCCTAGTTCTCATTAAGGTGCCAAGAGGAACATTATCATCGGAATCAAGAGAGGAACTTTATTTATTTGAATGCTTTGCCTCCGAAGAACTAATCTTAATGATTTGTTTGGCTGCAAGAGGGTTTGCACTAGGGCTTATGCCATAAGTTGAGGCACTAGGATTGGCCCCAACATTGCTCCTTATTCTACTCACCCTATGAGGAAAAACCATAGATCAAAAATGCTCTGGTCTAATTTGATCAATATTCAAGAATTTTTCCCAAGACATATCAAACACATCATGTAGAGACTTCTCAACTAATAATTTGATCAGATAATGGTGGGAAATGGAGTTGTCCCTACCTTTCTGGGTCTCAGACACCATGATTGAAAGAAGGGGGTATATCACATTTGGCACATTCATTCTTCTCTTGTGCCTCATGTGGTTCAGGAGTTTTAAATGCATAGAATGCAGATTCAACTGATGACCTTCACAGGTAATATACTTCACAACATAGATAGATACTTGCCTCCATAGCTTAGGAAGAGATGTTATCTTCACACCTTGTTTGTCTATACTCAATGGAGGATCACCAAGTTTTGTAAATTTAGCCCTGGCTGACCTGACATCTCTAGTAGCAAGGTAATGTTCACCATCGACAGGAAACCCTATTGTAAGTGTGAGTAAGTAACAATGTAAATACACTTAATGAAAAATTATATCAAAGATTCAACAATTAATCTATTAAAAAGAGAATAAAATTAAAAGTGTCTCATTTTCTCCTATCTTTAAAGATTTATTAAGTTATAGGAAGCTCTCAAATTTGATAAGCTCTATGATAGATAAAATGTCAATCTAAAGAATGAAATGATGTTGGATAAAATGATCTAATCCTATATGATGATATCTAAATGATAAAGGAAACTAATTTTATCTATTGCTGATGTGAAACTATGAGGAAAGCTACAAGCATGATATGAAATCTAATGCTATTGCTAAAAAATCTTGAGGCTTGATTGCTTGATTGCTTGATGCTTTCTTGTAGAGTAAGTTTTCATAAAGTTGGGATCCATTTATTATTGAATGAGGCTATATTTATAGATTTCTTGGTAGCAGATTTGCATAGGGGCAGCAAAGTAGAGGCTTGGATTCAATCTGGAGGATTGAATGGTGAGAGATGAAAAAGCTAGAGTTGATGAAGGGAATGGTTTCTCCACATGAAAACACAAGCCAATATGATAGGAAGGATCAGAGGAAGAAGATTGAGAGATTGATTTCCAATTCATCTCCAATTTGTCTTCACAACTTCTAGTGAATACCAGTTGAATTAAATTAGACATAAATTATACATATGATATCTAATTTGGTAGGTGAGTGAATACAGTAAATTTACCTTTATGCCTTTATTTAAATATTTTGATTTATTTAAATTAGCAAAAGAGGAATAAATAATTTAATAAAACAAACTATAGGAGTTGTTTATTAAATTAAATAGAAGGAATATGATAATTAAACAACAAAGTATCTAACCTTTATTAATTAATTTTGATTGAATGATGTGATTAAGATAGAGAAAATAGGGGATTTTGATAATTAAATAAGACAAAGTATTTAATTTTGTTTATTTAATTATGATGAGATAATAGTAGAATTAGAATAATTTAAATAAACATTTAAACATGAACTATATAAATAAAAAATTATATTTATTCAATAGTAGAGGAATTTAGGGTAATTAATCAAATAAATCATATTTAATTAATTAGATTCTCGAGACCAATTTCAGGTGTATACATTTTTCCCCTCTTTGAAGTGATGTGTTTACACATTGCTTCAAAGAAAAATTTGTTGTTGCTGCTAGTATCGATGAAAAAAATTCAATATGCTCCAGACATTTTATTTTCAGGTGATTGATGAATATATGCCCCCTCGGGAGATAAATTTATGATTTTTTTAACATTTTATTTTTTGTTCAGAATTTTTCAAAATTTTAATGATTTTTCAATGATTTGATGATGATTTGATGAATATTCGTTGGTGAAATAATTTATCTCCTGATTAAAAATGTAGAAAATCTGGCCCTAGATGAATTTGTATTAAACCTCCTTATGTTTGATGATTTTTGATTGTGTCAACCTTTGATTCGACATTGATTGATGATCCTGATAGATTAGAGGATTATTGGTCTCATAATAGGTGAGATTCAAAAATTGATTGATTGATTGAACTCATGATAGGTGAGGATGAATGATAGATTGATGATTGACCTCATGATAGGCAAGGTTCATTGATAGATTGATTGATTGACCTCATGATAGGCGAGGATCAACAATTGATTGATTGATTGACCTCATGATAGGTGAGGTTCAATAATAGATTGATTGATTGACCTCATGATAGGCGAGGTTCAATGATAGTCGCTCATGAGATTCGATCAAAGTCTCACCAAAGTTGATTAGATTGATAGGCTGATTGATTTTTGATTGATTGATAATAGGAGGATTTTAGAGTTCTTCCCAAAGATGTGGAACATGATTCCGCATTTGGTACAGGCTGATATAGATATCATTAGTCGATGTGGAAAATCTATAATGTATATGCAAAACTAATATGAATGCAATCTAATTTAACCATGCTAATCTACATATGCAAGCATTGGCATCTTAACAGTACTTTTATTGTGCTTTGTATCATCATAGAGCTTTAAAAATGTTGAAAGTGAGTACAATCATCAATGGTATAATTTAGACCATGATGACCTAAGTACGACTTCCATGATTTTTGATATTGCAAGTGAACACAAACATCGAGGTATAATTAAAATTAGATGACTTGAGCATTTCTTGCATAAATCAAACAAGAATTAATCACTTTCCTATGTGAATTGGAAGGTCATCCATGATACTTTGTAGAGCACTTCCTACGACAATTCACATAGTAATTATGATTAATTCACATAAAACAGACAAATAAAATATCATTCTCCTTCCTAGATTCTCTAGTTAAATACATCATTGAGGTGCTCCAAAGAAATGATAACAATGATAAAAATACATGTCCAACCTTTGCTTAAAGTATTTCAATCATTATTTAGATTAGATCATCCATCTTGATTTTATGATGTTTATGTGATTTTTTGAGATTTTGGACCAAACCTAACCTAAAGACCTATCCTAGGGATCTCGGGGGATGATCAATGATTAGCCTCACCTACGTTATACATCCAGAGACCACGTAGTTTGAATGGATGACTCTGTTTTCTACTATTTGAGTGATTTTTGACCTGTTTTTGGATTTTGATATGATATGGATGTTTGATGTGCTCCTAATGGTGATTGATGTTCAAAGTTGGGTTGTGTTTGTCTTCCTATTGTTTGTATATTTCATTAATTTTGAATTTGTATTTCCTCCAGTGAGATTAGGATTTTTCCCCCAAGCTAGGGTGAGACATGACCATATTGCAATTTTATGTACTTGAGATTTTATTGCACCTTTTTCATATTTTATGATTTTTTTGTATTTTTTCAAGATATTTTACGATGAAATGAGATGATATGCTTAATTGAAGGAACACGATTCCCCACAATAGGGGTAATGCAACCATGTATAAATGATAGATCAAAATGAAAGACTCACTACAAAACATGTCACACTAGCAACATATCTCTTGTCAAAAGATGATAATGGTTGATTGATTAAGATGCGAGGAATGATTGATTCCATAAGACATGATGATGATAAGTACTCAGGGTCACTAATTTCCTCTAAGTATGATAAGATTGACGATTTTTTATGATTGATTGACAAAATGTATGAGGATTGGATAATGTTTTGTATCTAGGCTTAAATATGATTTACATGATAAGATTCAAAGTTGCAAAGGGAAATGGTGACATGGATTTTGATAATCAAGGAGATATGGAATGGAAGAAAGCAAGGATAAAAATAATGAATGGGATGATTAAGATCAACTAGATAAGATAAAGACACAAGGCCCAAGTATTTTTCCCCTATTCCTTATCAAGACCAAGGAAAGGAAGAAATGATGGAATATGGATAAGATGAAAGACATGGTATGGATGATATGGATAAAGTGTATAGGATAAGATATATGATGTTCAAGAAGATCCTTAACCTTTTCAAGATCAAAGGTGGAAATGTAAGGAATGAGCATAGAAAGGATAATGACCATGAATGATAAGATGGATGAAACTTGTCCCTAAGTGTAGAGTGCAAGAGGAATATGGAAGATAGGATATGGATGATAGGGAAATGGAGGAAGGACTTAAGCATCAAGTTTAAAAATAAAACATCCCTCTAATAAACCATGGAAAATGGGAATTAGACTCCTAAATGTTGGTAGATTAATGATATGATTGAAGAATCTAAGAACTTATGCAAAGGTTTGGATTAAAGGAGAATGATGGGAGATGAATGTTGAATAATGGATAGGAGGTTGGAAGGCCTGTTGATGGATAGATGGAAAGAATGGAAAGATCAATATTGGCACACACTTTGAAGGGTGGTGGAGTGATGGAGGAAAAATAGATTTGGAAGGTGATAGGTTATTATATAGAAAATTGGAGGAAGCTTTTGGATTAGCAAATTTGAATGCCAATTTAAATTTTATTGCTTCTATGAGACTTTTAGAAATCCACATGACTTTTGACTTTGATTTTTTTTTGTGGGCCTTTGAAATTTTTCTTTTTGACTTACGGACCTTAGTGGTCTTTGAAAATTTCCTTTTTGCTTTGATGGGCCTTTGTGGCCTTTTGAAAATTTCTTTTGATTTATGGAACTTTGTGGTCTTTGAGATTTTTTCTTTGTTGGGCCTTTGTGGCCTTTTAGATTTTTCTTTTGATTTTGGATCAATTTTTATTTTATTTTTTCATGTCTCTTCGAGGAGACATGTTGATCCTTTGATACATGTGGATTTTGATATAGAAGCTTTTGATATTTGGCACCCAAATTGCTTCTAAGAGCAATGGGAGGGGTGGATTGAGATGAAAGATATGGAGGTATTATGGATGAGTTAATTTGGGAAGAATTTTGAAAGGGCATAAAGGATGTGTGCCTTTGTTGTTCTTGAGAAATATGATATGGACCTAGGATAGAGGGAAGGTTTGATGCACTAGGATGAGGACCTAGGATAGATGGTATGTTTTGTGGATTATGATGAGGACCTAAGATAGATGGTAGGTTTGATGAACTAGGACACTTAGGTGTATAACCAAGGTCATGGTGATATGGGTTTCTTTGAATAGAAAGGGGTTCTAGGATACCTTGCTCATGAAGGCCTAATCCTTTTCCTTTGTAATTCATACTTTGACATATATGTTTACAAATGGGATATGTATTGTTTGTGAAACAAGATGTGAGTCCATTTTGGGGAGGATATGATATGGATGAGAGGATAGGTGTTTGAAGTAAACCAAAATGGATAAAGGTGGAGGATCCCAATTTATAGGTGTGGGGTTCATGGATAGCTTGAATAGGTGTGATAGGCTCTTGACATGGGGATGATGGGGTGTTTTGATCTTGACTTGGAAAAGGATCATGAGGTGTAGGAGAGGATGTATCTTGTCCTTTATTAAGTATGGAATCATTATGAAGTGGTATGAAAGTCATATCTTTATCATGAGAAGGATAAACATCTTCATGGGATGAAAGGGTATCCTTGAATGGAAGCATATCTTGATCTTAATGAGGAAGGGAATCATGTTATTTTGTAGAAAGAATGTCTTGATCATTAGTTGGTAATACATCATTAGATAGGATAGAAGAACTATCATGCTCTTGTGATGTAATAGAATTATGAGATGATATGGATTGATGAGACGATGTGGAAGAAGAACCTGGAAGGATACTCGTCTCTTGAGATGGAAGTGAATTATTTTGGATGATAAGTGAAAGGAGGGTATCATCATAAGATTCTTGAAAAATGGGATCTTGATAAAATATTGGAAGAATTTGTGAAATGTTGATATCATTGGATGGAGTGGAAATAATATTTTGATCTTGATGTGGAGGGGAGTCTATGCTAGCATGCTTTAGATTCATCGATTGACATGAATCATTTGATGTTGAAGATATGATAGAAGAGGATGATTGGATGGAATTGTTAATTTGAGTGAAATAATTTTGAGGTTTATTTTGGCTTATGGTGGATGGTGATAAATGTATGACATGATAGGATCGCTCAATATCATTTGTGTTTGAGGACTGAGATTTGGGCTTCTGATTTGATTTTTTTTAAAATTCAAGGATATTGAACTTGGATGATGTAGTTGCTGGTGGAGAGAGTGTTATGTAAAGATTTTTGTCAGAGGAATAAGAAAAAATATTTCGCAGCAAACATCTCTATGTGGTTGTTTCCCTTTGCATATCCCAGATTTGTTTTTGAAGGTTTTTGATTTGATGAGCTAAAGCATTCAAT
Organism: Sequoiadendron giganteum; assembly: GCA_007115665.2. Lineage (NCBI taxonomy): Eukaryota > Viridiplantae > Streptophyta > Pinopsida > Cupressales > Cupressaceae > Sequoiadendron > Sequoiadendron giganteum. The sequence goes on along the minus strand of CM021101.1, from coordinate 557,887,143 downwards.
TGATCCTCATCTATTTCATCCATGGTGGTTTGAGTTTCAATTTCCTGTTCTTTGGATTTTTAGTCTTCGTGACCTTGTTAAAATGGACATACAAACATTATTGTTTTCAATAAAATTTTGATCTTAGTTTGGTATAGTGTCAAGGAAATTAACTCAAGTCAAATAGAATGATAGATTCTATTGATTAGTTTAAGTTGATAAGTTTTATTATATGGTTTTGTTTCTTTGATTAATGATGAATGATCCTGGAATTTAACTTAGTAATCAAGTGTGTTTGATTGTGACACTTTTGGATGGTAGATCTTGGTTTGATTTGAACAAATTCAATTATAGAGTCTAGTTTATGCAAGTTTAAGACTCTGTTTTGATTTAGAAAAGTTTATGTTCTGATAAAAATCCAAATTTTGATGTCAACTATCTGATAGGGGTTTCTAATAGCTTTTTGTTTCTCAGGATGATCTTATCTGAATTAATGTTTTGAAAACACAACACACACTTGTAAAAAAATTGTTTCTTTAAGACCTAGAGTCTAAACAATAAGTGTATGTTCAAGAATCAAACATGATCCTCCTTTATTTCCACTGGTTTGTTTTAAAAAAATACACTTTAGACAGACTCACTCTTAAGGTCAAAAAGGTCATCATTATACTCAACAACCCACATCTTAAAATTTCATATACTCACATAGTCGTGTCACCCCCTAGAGGGTGGCCATGTTTTTGTCATTTCTAGGCATGTACTCAAGGTTAGATTTCTCGATCCCTTGAGCAAACGGTCCTTGGAAATTATATGGTGAGTGTCTTGGGGGCAGATTCTTCCCTCCCCTTGCATCGTGAGTATTATAATGTTTGGTTACTGACTCAGTTGGATTCTACACCATGGTTTGTAGATAGGGTTTCCATTTGGAGTGGAAAATGATAAACTCCCTGAGGAGACCTCCCGATATTTAGAAAAAATATTTTGGGGATGGTTATCTTGCACACTTCTCTCGAGTTGGAGTTTCATCAATAAATCATTTTTGATTATAGTGGGTTGGAATCCTTGGCTTTAGGCGTTCCCACTTAGGTCATTCCCATAGGGTGAGTACTTTTTTCCACTACGTAAGGCCTTGTAAAGGATTTAAAAAAAAAAAAATCCATGAAAGTAAAGGATGATTCTGGCATTTTGATCACCTAGTTAAGGAGAGAGCATAATCCCATCACCTCACAATCATAGTAAACAATGTTCAGTTTTAAAGCCCAAATGATATTTTTATATTCTACATGAAGATATTGCTTCACAAAAGACATGATGTTCATTTTAACTGAGAAATAAATGTATGATGACTACCCTAGGATTTGATAGGATTTTTAAAATTTGTCAAAAAATTTCCTAAATTGGGCATGACTGGTTACTTTTAATAGAGATGAGGTTTGATATTTTGGGTAAAGGGTTTTTAATCACTCATGAAAGATTGATTGGTATCTTTTAAAACCCTCATGTTATATTTCAAAGTTGACTTTCTATTGAGGGTTACCGGTCACTTAAGTAATCTAACTGAGTCTTTCCTTTGTGCTCTTACCGGCCCCTTTTCATCCAACCTATCAGTCTCTTATTTTCCACTTGGGCTTAAATTCTTATCCTGATGAAGGTTTTTTCTAGCCGATCCCACCAGTATATTCTATGAGTTTTAAGTAGCTTGGTGAACCGTCCGATCATGGGTTTTGATCTGGACCGTTTCTCGCAAACCTCGCACATTTTACTATTGATGTCACTTAGGTGGTGCGAGGTGTGTGAGATACCGCCATCTATCATATACAGAGAGGTGGGGCCTTTTACCAAGGTGCCAATAGTGAGAAGTGGGCGTCATTTCACCAATGGGAATTTAATGATGGGGATTAATGATGATCATATCTCGTAGGTCTCGCACGATCAGAGTAAATATTCCAAAAGTACTACGAGGTTTGTGAAAAGGTGACATGTGGCCTGGCTCTTGGAACAATGGGGCTAGGTGGGGCCTACTGCCCGATTGCAACCTCCTATTTTCGTGGGCTATGATTGGTTGTGGTTTTTCCCAAGTGCTGATGTGGATTTTTCAGCACTCATTGACTCGATCTGAGTCGTCTAATTTGCCAGGTCTGTTCCACATCAATGGTTCAAATTCAAAAGGGTACTGTTCATCCGTGTGAGGAATTTTTACGCTCTGCAACTTGTTTCATTAATGGTGTGGGTTTTTCAGTGGATTTTCTCTTGATTTCCTTGTGTGTCAGCAGTAGCCTCCTGATAGATGCAATGGTGGGTTGTACGCCAGGAATAAATTTGTGGTGGCAATATCAGCCACTAATCATTCGCATGCTTGTGCAAGCATTGGGGAAATTATTATTCTCTACACTAGATTACTCTATAAATACCTGTTGAAATGCTCAGTATTATCATTGCATTTTTTTTGAGTTGATCTACTTGCAAGTAGTGGAATTTTTCATAGTTTCTAAGCTACACATCTTCAATGGACAAGTCTGAGGTGCACCAAAGCATCAGAGTAGGTGTGAGGAATTCACAGCGCAAGAAGGAACAACTTGCTCCTGATGTTCCTGAAGCAAGTGCTCGAGGTGCGGGCACACAGTCTGGGCATTGCAATTCAACTATCGTGCTCTCTTTGAGCTCTGGTGGTGATGGGTCTGAGACTGACTCAGACTATTGCTGCTATCTTGTAGCCATGACCAAGGTCATGGGTGTTGATGAAGAGGTCCTTGCATTTTCACCAATAACTACAATGGCACCATGTCAAGTTGTTGGGGTTAGTGTTGATGTGGATAGAAAAAGAAAGTGGTTTCGACTCAAACTGAAGCTAGAACCAGAAGTGGTTGCCTGTACCGAGGCTGTGTGTTGACTAAATGATTGTTGGTGCTAGTGTGTGTTGCTCGTGGGTAGTGTTGATTTGGTGTTTTGACTGGTGGATGTGGACGTGCACGTGCGTGGCATGCTCTATTTTGTTTTTTCTCTGACTAGTTACTAGTTGTAAACATTTTTTGATTCCTCAGATCATATACTATTTTTTCTAATGATGAGGAATATTTTTTTGGATGGTGAATTCGATTTCATTTCATTTTGAATGAAATTCAATTTTGAATTTAACAATGGAGCTCGAGGCTTGTTGCTCTCCTATTCTATAAAGGAGATTTTACGACTCATTGTTAGGGGTCATATTTTTGTATCCATAGGCTTATTTTTTGTACAATCAGTTTGTTATTGTATGTTTTTTTTTAAGGTATTGGATAGTATGTTTTGTTTGGGGTAGGAATATTATAAAACAAGCAAGCCCTGCTTATGTAATTAAAGGTATTAAAGCAATAAATGATAATATGTTAGAAAAATTGCTCTCTTGGTTTCATGTCATGAATTGTGAATGATTTTACTAATGATATATTCATTCAACTTCAATTGTATATTTGAGTGTGTATCTCATTTTCCTGCTTTAACTTAATGAGTTGATTATGTTGCTTAAAAATGAGTTACAAATTTATGATGTTGTCTTTAGGATTCCTTAAGGAGTATTGTTTTGATAACTGAAAATCTCATAGTGTAAATCATTATGGTGATATGTCCTTGATATCTCTGTTATGTTTTATGTGACTCCCCCGCAATGGATGAAGCACTGGATAATTTCTTTAGGATCCCTGTTTTGAGAGTACAGGGTTGTAGTTCTAAGCACGGTGGTTTAAAATCTAAACAAATCTAATATATCAATCCTTATCTCTTTGGAGATGAAAATATTATTTTAATTTTCAGACCTTTTGGTTTAAGATAATTGTTGTTATTCTTTGGTTTTCCACAACCAGGATAATTTCTATCTAATTGCGTTGGTGGGGACTGTATCTATAAGAAGAAGTGTTCTTACCAGGTCATAAAAAATTCTTATGAACACACTTAGGAAAACCCTCCTTGGTTTCACAGAGCCAAAAGTGTAGGAGATTTCAGTCTTTGACTGAATCTTGTTAGTTGGCCACTAAATTTGCTAGTTCTTGAATATAGAGGTTGGCTACCTCTTAGGTAATTACAAAGCCTCAGTTGGAAAATTAAAACACCAACATGATTGGTTCATTTTAATCCAAATCCAAAAGCTAGTGAGTTTCTAATGTTCTTTTTAACCAACTTTGACAAAGCTTGTGTAGATGGTTAATTTTAAGCCCAAAGTAATGCTAGTTGGTCCTAAAGCATGAATGAAAAATAACATATGATGGGTTATTTTCCCATGAGTGTTTGAAAACACTATTACAATGGATATCAAATCTTTTTTTCTTTCACTTCAATGCTCCATGTTCCTCTTAAAACCTCCAATAATTGCTCAAAATGTTAGATGAAATCCAAAACTAAGAAGATATAAGGGTTAGATGAATGATTAAGCATAAAAACCCTAAAACTTAGACTAAGTTATAATGTGATTTGACTTTAAATGTAAAATTGAAACTTTTAACTCTACAAAAAGTGAGAAATACCTACACCATTGCATAGCTTATGAAATTCTACCCAATTTTAAAAAACAAAGTTTTGAAAAAGACCTCTATCAAAGTGCTAAAATAGACTGTAGAAGCACTAAAACAAACCTCAGAAGCGCTAAAACAGAGTTTATAAGCGCTAATTTGGATACATAAGTGCTAAAACAGACCTCAAAAGCGCTAAAACAGAGTGTGTAAGCGCTAATTTGGAAACAAAAGAACTAAAAGAAACATCAGAAATGCTATAGTTTTCATCAAAAGCACCGAAAAATCTCTCGATCATGCTAAAATGAACACACTAGAATCCTGGATGAAACTTTTCAAAATTTTTTTGTGAAATATGGGGTTATGCCCCATGCTGGGCGCTAAATTGTAACTGTGAATAACTGAAAATGTAAATACACTTGTTAATGAAACATTATATCAAAGATTCAACAATTAATCTATTAAAAAGAGCAGAAACTTGAAAGCATCTCATTGTCTCCTATCTTTAAAGATTTATTAAGTTATAGGAAGCTCTCAGATTTGATAAGCTCTGCGACTGTTAAAATGTCAATCGAAAGAACAAAATTTTGTTGGATACAATGATCTAATCCTATATGATGATATCTAAATGATAAAGGAAACTAATTTAATTTATTGCTGACATGAAACTATGATGAAAGCTACAGTCGTGATATGAAATCTAATGCTATTTCTAAAAATTCTTGAGGCTTGATTGTTTGATTCTTTCCTACAGAGTAAATTTTCATAAATTTGGGATCCATTTCTTATTGAATGAGGCTATATTTATAGATTTCCCAGTAGTAGATTTGCATAGGGGCAGCAAAGTAGAGGCTTGGATTCAATCTAGAGGATTGAATGGTGAGAGATGAAGAAGATGGAGTTGATGAAGGGAATGGTTTCTCCCCATGAAAACACCAAGCAATATGATAGGAAGGATTAGAGGAAGAATATTGAGAGATTGATTTCCAATTTGTCTCCAATTTGTCTTCACAGCTTCCCGTGAATACCAGTTGAATTAAATTAGACATAAATTACATATGATATCTAATTTGGTAGGTGAGTGAATAGAGGAAATTTACCTTTATGCCTTTATTTAAATTAGCAAAAGGGGAATAAATAATTCAATAAACAAACTATAGGAGTTGTTTATTAAATTAAATAGAAGGAATATGATAATTAAACAACAAAGTATTTAACCTTTATTAATTAATTTTGATTGAATGATGTGATTAAGATAGAATAAATAGGGGATTTTGATAATTAAATAAGACAAAGTTTTTAATTTTGTTTATTTAATTATGATGAGATAATAGTAGAATTAGAAGAATTTAAATGTGAACTATATAAATAAATATTTCTATTTATTCAATAGTAGAGGAATTTAGGGTAATTAATCAAATAAATCATATTTAATTAATTAGATTCTCCAGACCAATTTCAAGTGTATACACCTGTAACTTATGCAATCCTTTCCTCAGTAGCTATGATTTCCAACCCTTTTACCATGGACTTTCCTTCAGACAATTTATGGTATAATTCCAATGCAACATCTTCATCAAAAAAATTCAACTTCAGGAAATAGTCTAACCATCCATAGTTTCTGAACTCAGCCAGGCAGGGTCCATCCTGTGGTAATATATCATGAACCGTGGGTTTATTTTGAATTAACCCACCTCCCATCATTTGTAATCAAACAATCGCTTTGCAAATTTTTTCTTCCTGCAATCTTCATTTGAAAGCCAAACTTCTCCTTCCTACAATGCTGCTAAATTTCCAACACTAGTGTCGTCTAAATTTTTCCTTTTTTGGACTTAAGATTATGATAGGAGTAACAAATGAAGGCTATGATGAGGAAGAATGGTGGCAGTTGATTTTCATTTCACACATGCGAGCCATCATTTCACTCAGAATTCAAATTGGCTCAAAAATTTAAACCTTGCTAACGTGAGCCAATATGGACAGACATGCGGACATGGTATTGATACGTCCCCCCCAACCTAAATTTGCACATGTGTCCTCACATGTGAGGTGGTGCAGATGATTTGACAGGGGCAAGGAATAATTCATGCTATAAAGAACATCCATATTAATGTACATCAATTAAATGAATGCACTAAAAGATAATTAAGATATAACAATTGATGCACATGTACCTGAATTCATGGAAGATTTATTTGTTTCAAAGATTATGGAGAAAGTACCAATCACTTTTAAGAAATCAATTGAGAAATTAATGAAAGCGGAGCAGAATGAGGTGAAATGGAATGAAGTGAAATGATGGTGGTGAAATGGAAGAGAGAGAAAGGTGGAAATGGATGGGTGGATGGGTGAAGAAGTGGACCCCCACAAAAGTGGAAGTATTTATTATGACAAGTTACATACCTTAGTTAGCTAGAAGGAGGGACAATAGGTCCACTTCCTTCAACTGCAAGAAGTTTGGGTGTTGCATGCTAAGTGAATTTTTGTAGGAACTCCTCCTTAGAAGTTGGCTTGTGATACAATCTTAGGCGATGACCATTCACCAGCAACTTAAATCTGAATGGGAATGGTAGTGAGTTGAGCAGCCCCATTGGGAAATACTTAAACAACCTCATATGGTCCTAGCCATCTTGTTTGCAATTTTCCTACATTGTCTTGATATCTTGAGTCATAGAGCAGTGCCCAATCAACTGGCTTGAATTTCTTATCTTTGATGAATTTTTCATGTCAATTTACTCTCTAATTCTGCACTACCTTTGTGTGATAAAAAGTTGCCTTCCTCATCTCATCCAAAGCATTCAGCTGCATGATTCCATCCTTTTGTGCTTCATAGATATCCATCCCCAATTCTACTGCAGTCCTAAGAGTCTTATAATCAAATTCAACGGGCATCATAGTTGTCTTTCCATACAACAAATCAAATGGAGTGAATCTTGTAGTTGTTTTCCAGGTAGTTCGGTAGGCCCAAATAGCTTTTGGTAGCTTGCTTGCCCAATCCCTTCTATGGATAGCCACTTTTTTGGTTAGAATGGCTTTAATTTCTCTGTTGGTCACTTCAACTTGGCCATTGGCCTCAGGGTGATAAGGATTAGACTTTGTGTTCCTAATGTTGTACTCATTGACTAGTGTTGTAACAAGGTTTGAGCCCCTTGATCATCACTATCTCTCTTGGAGCTCCATACCATGTGAAAATTTCCTCAAAAAGAAATTTTGCAACCTTATTATCTCTTACATTCTTCATGGCCTTAACTTCTACCCATTTTTTTACATAATCAGTGCATACCAAGATATAGGATTTACCATGTGATGGAGGATCAATGGGCCCTACAAATTCTAATCCCCACTTATCAAATAGAGTGATTACTACTTGGGGTAAAGTGGCATTTCATCAGATTTGGTTGGTCGGCCCATCCTCTAGCATCTATCACACTTCCTTGTATATCTCCCTGCATCCTTGTGGAGTGTTGGCCAGTAATATCCTATGTTCAAAACCTTCATTGTTGTCCTCTTGGCTAGAAAATTCCCTCCATAGGGTTCATTGTGACATGCATGCAAAATATCACATGTTTCATCTTCTCTCACACATCTCCTCATGACATGGTCTTGTCCAATGTAGAACAAACATCCAACAATCCATAAGAAAGTAAAATATTTCTCAATGAGCACCCTCCTCTCTTTTGGAGAGAAGTGAGGAGGAACTCTCCCTACGACCAGGTAATTAGCTATGTCAACATACCAAGGTGTCTGCACATTGATGGAAAATAAATTCTCATTAGGGAAGGAGTCATCTACTACTTGATTGTCATCTAATGTAGTCAATGTTGAAAAGAAAATCTGCAATAAAATTGGCCTTCCTTGTTTATCCACAATGGTCATGTCAAATTCCTGCATCAGTAATAACCATCTTGCCAACCTACTTGAAATCATAGGTTTATTCATGAGGTATCTAATGGTTGCATGATTGGTGTGCACAAAGATCTGGTAGCCTATTATGTAGTGCCTAAAATTTTTTAGGGCATAGATCACTACTAACATTTCTTTTTTTGTCACTCTATAGATGAATTCAGCCCCTTCCAAATTTTTGTTGACAAAGTAAATAGAATTTTCAATAGCTCTTTTTTTTGTCCTAGGACTGCTCCTATAACATAGTCTAATGCATCAGTATGGATGTGAAAAGGAAGATTCCAATTAGGTCCCTTGAGCACAGGAGCATGAGTTAAAGCTTCTTTCAAGTCATAAAATTCCTTGTTGTAGTTTGTTGTCCATTGGAATTCAACATCTTTAGTTAGGAGAGTATAAAATGGTGCTGCCATTTTTCTGAAGTCTTTGATGAACCTCCTATAATAACCTACATGTCTTAAGAAACTCCTAACATCTTTTTTTTTTGCAAGGATAGGAAGATTGGTGATCACCTCAACCTTTGTAGGATCAACTTGAATTCCTTCGTGAGAGATGTAGTGGCCAAGAACTACACTTTCTTGCATCATCATGAAGCACTTTTCACTATCTAAAGATAGATTGTGGTCTTCACATCTTTGTAGGAATCTCCTAAGATTTTCCAATTCTTCATTGAAATCAACACCATAGGTAGTGAATTCATCCTTATAGATTTCCATGCAATCATGAGATATATCTAAAAGTATGCTAATGACTGCCCTCTAAAAAGTTGCAGGTGCATTGCATAAGACAAATGGAAGTACTGAGTAGGCATAGGTTCCCCCATGGATAGGTAAAGGTGGTCTTCTCTTGGTCCTTTGGTGCAATTTGAATTTGGTTATAATTGTTGAATCCATCTAAAAAATAAAAGTACTGCTTTCCTGTAAGTGAGTCCAAGACTTGATCTATGAAAGGTAAGGGAAAATGGTCTTTTTTGGTAGAGTCAATAAGTTCCCTGTAATCAACACAAACTCGCCACTTCCCTCCCTTTTTAGGAATAATCACCAATGGGGACACCCACTAGCTATCTGAGATGGGGTAGATAAATCCTACATCTGGCAATTTATGTAGTTCCCCTTTTACAATTTCTCTCAATGTAGGGTTAATTCTTCTTTGTGTCTACCTCTCCGGTGTACAACCACATCTTATGTATATCCTATGAGTTTAAAGCTTATGGTCCAATCCATTCATATCATGATAGTCCCATGCAAATGCATTCTGGTGGGCCCTCAGTAAGTTTTCCAATGACAATTGTTGTTAATATTTAGATATTTTCCTTCTGATACTTGCACTTGTGTAGTTAACTCTACCATAGATGCTTCACTAATGCTTGGTACCTTGAGTTCATATGGTAGCCATGTATGAGACATACCTATTACTAAAGGAAATTCGGTTGTAGGAAGAGCGACTGCAAGAAGAGTGGGAAGGAGTGTCTTCACAGTTTAAAAAAAAATCAGATGCATGAGAGTATGATGCTTCCTCTATCTCATAATGGTTCTAATTTATGTTAGACAATACTTCATCTTCATCTTGAAGCTGCATGAAAGGAATTCTTTTGAACATCATAAGTTTTTCCACATAATTACTTTCCTCTGCATCTTCACCAACATGTGGCCATATAGGATCATTCTTATCATGCGAGGGTTGAGCAGGAGGGTAGAGAACAAGATTTTTGGTGCTCTTTCCATCAGAAATGGTCATGTCTCACAATAACACTAGATTTACATGGGAAACCTAATGAGGAAAAAACCACAATAAGGATTAGCTCACAATATAGAGAATATCAAAACTAAATATAAAGGCTCACTACCGGAGAAGGCTAACTGCCAAAACAAGACTTACTGTCTAGAAAAAGACTCACTGTCCAACAAGTGTTATCCACTTGAAGGGCTCACTACCATAAAATTACAAAGAATATAGAAGAGATTTATTATAGAGAGAAATAAATCTCAATGCAATGGATATGTCCACAAAATTCACTCATGCACCTGCAAACATGCTTGAATGATAGAGTAGACCTTCAGCTCACTACCTCCAAAAACTCACAATTAGTTTTTGCACTGATCTGCAAAAACTCACATCACACACACACTATTTCACATCTATCTCACATCTATATTTCTTTCATTCACCTTTCATAAACATATCAATTTGTATTTATATCATCTTCAACTTCAAAACTCATCCAAAGTTGGCCACACACTATTTGCATTTGGAAATTCAAGTTAGGTCGATGCTAAAACATTAGATAGTGGAATTAGAATGAGGTAAACCCAAAAACACACTTAATGAGGACCTAAATAATTTCCAACATAATTCAACATGCTTCCATGAACTACGTAAGTAGTGCTTAACACAAGGTCAACCAATACCTGTGTAAAACACATAAAAAAATCAAGCACATGAAACCTTAACATGATCCAATCTCTCTAGATAATAAAATTAACCTAAACATGATCTTCTCAGCTTATTTGTAGAACCACAAGTCCTAAAACCACAAAACAGAGAAATCTAGAGCAACAACATTTCTCGTAGACCATAGCCAGATACATAGAAAAGCATAGTTCACAATAGGTGAACATAACTCACACTATACAATGATCCATAAAGTCAAAATCTAGATATAGAAACTTCCAACAACCATGAAAAATACCTCGGATCCTTACTAGCATAACATAAAATTCCAGAGAAAAACCTGGAGCAAACATTGAATACCTGTAATCTTTCTTTATTATAAATTTCTCAATATCCTCGACATAGACAACCAATAACTAGCATCAATGACAACAACAACTAGTTTACATCAAGTTAACCAGTTGACATCAATGAAAACACCTTCATACTTGCAACAATTTAATGTCTCTTCCATATTTCATTCTTGCTCTCTTTCTCCCTCTTTTCACATAATCCAACTCCTACTAATATGCACTATGAAATTTTGGAAAATCGTAAACATAATTTCCTCTTCTTCAATAAAATAATGTATCTCATGCATTACCTCTTCCTTTGTTATTGCTGCAATAATTTTTCATCATCAACCTTACTTTCAAAATTGTGGTCCTCTTTCTCCTTTCCTTCTAAAAGATAAACTTTAGCTGCAATATCTTCATCCTTTGCACTCACATCAATGTTAGCAACATATTTAAAAGATTCATCTTTCCCATCTTGCAATAAACTATCAATCATGAGAGATTCATTTGTGAAAACCTCTTCATCAAACAACTCAACTTCTACTTGCTCATCTGCTTCCCCACTTTCAATTAGAACACCTTCATCTAACAATGCATTCATTGCTGCAAAATCCTCTTCTACACTAATCTCATCATGCTCAAATAAATTAGCTTCAACAAAATTTTAACAAAAATCAGATTTTACCTCTTCTTCCTCCATTGAAACTTTCACCCAACATGTCTTGAATGCAATCAATACTGCTGCAACTTGTAGAAAATAATAATCTTCATCCTTGTTTTCTTTCACTATTTTTTGAATCCATTAACCAAAAAATTTCTAGTGTCATTATGAGCCTTTCCTTCTTCTTTGTTCAAAGGCTTCAACTTCTACTTGATTCCATCCTTCATCAAGGAGTATGTATTAGCATACCCATCATGCACTACTTTCCTATCAAATTTCTAAGGTATTCATAATAACAAGTTCCAAATATACATAGACATTAAATCACACAAAAATTCATCATGATAATCACCAATCTTAATCTTACCAAGTATTGTTCATTCACCAAAACTTTATAGTCATCTTACAACCAAGCAATCCTATATGGATGCAGGTGCCTTCTCCTTTCCAAATACAACTTATTCACAATTTATTTGGAAACAATATTCTCAATACTTCCCACATAAATAATTATTTTACATACTTTACCTTCACACTTACATCTTTTTTAAAACAATCTTTTCCTTTGTTGTGGTTCTTTTCTTTGATTCTCGAGGGCTCTTCTAGTGACTAGTGCTTCTCCTATTTCTACTTCTTTGCAATGTGATGACTTTGCATCTTCCTCATTCATATTTGATTCCCTTGCATTATTTTTAGTTCCTATATTGGTTCTTTCTTGATTATGAGGACAATCACAAGCTTGATTTCCATCTTCTCCACACCAAAAATAGGTTTTGTTGGTGTTTTAAAATGCAACCTAGCTAGGCTTTGCAATTCTCTAAGAGGTAGCCAACCTCTACATTAAAGAACCACAAAGGCTAGTTGCCAACTGATAGAAAATGAAATGGATACACATTTCCCCTACACTTCAGGCTCTCTACAACCTAGGGGGGTGACCCTTTAGACACATTAAACAATCTAGACACACAAGTAAGAGGATATTGCTTAAAAAATGATACTCTCACAGAAATATGTTGAGAAACCTAAAATATCACTTAACATTGGCAAGATATTGAATGAATTTCATCAATCAGCATGGAGAACATGAAAAACACAACTCAACAACAGATTTGAAATGGTTTTTGATTTAAAGAGTTGGGACCAAACTAAAAACAACAAAAACATGATAATGGACCAGTGCCATAAAAATGGGATATGGAGTCATATAACTAGAATTCATCTTTTAGTGTTGAACATGCTCTGAAGGTATTGCAAATGTGACAACATTATGACAACCAGACCACTGAAGTTTTCTCTGATAACTCTGCTTATAAATCCACCTAAAACATAATACTCCTGTCACATTTTTCAAAGCAATTATACTATCCCTGAACAATAGGCAGTAATAAAAGAATCTTGTGCTTTATTAAAGAAATTACACCATTCATAGAACAAAAGAAAACAACAAATGTAGCTCAAATGCAGAAAATGTGCATGAATAGACTCAAATAATTTTATTATTGAATCCAAAATAGTATTACAATTCAGCCATGGAGACAATTATCAACAAAATAAACATAACAGAACAATTCAGAACACACACTTTCAGATTAAAAATTACTAACATTCATATTTCCCCCTAGCTTTATAATCTACTCATAGCTTATGCTTGAATTGCAGAGCTTTCATAAATAGGAACCCCTTACAATTGAGAAGAGAAAAGAAGATATAGAAAAATAGAAGCAAACAGGAGCAGCCCTAAACTTGATCTAGAAATGCCATTTGGAAGCTTCATTCACCATTGATCAAACTGAAAAGAATATCTCCCCTTCCTTCCTTTGCAGCAACAAATATATTCCCTCAAAAACAACATTTTCTCATCATTGCCTAGTAACTGAAAACATGCCCATGTGGAGAATCTTCAAATTCACCTGGCTGGAAAATATCCTTTGTCTGCCCGTGAAAACTCACTTTTCTATTTTGGCTCTCTTTTAATTGCTATAGTTTTGTTTTACTTCTCCACAAATATAATTTATCTTTGCAGTAAAACATTTCATGTGCACTTTATAATGCCAATCCCCAACAAAGAGAATACTTCACATTGAAATGCTCCCCAAATGATAAAATGAATATAAAATTCACTTTATTTTCCTTATAAAAATAATATTTTTCACTCTCATGTGCATTTCACCTTCAGCAAAATAAAAATCCCCAAATAGTGAATATCTTATTCACTTTCCAATTTCCTGGGCAAAAAATAAAAATTTACCTCGTGCACCATTAATATATTTCATATTTGAAATATTTCACTCTTTACCTCCTCAAGCAATATTTTACCTCTAAATGCTTGACCATTTAAAAAATACAGTGGGCCCACCTTCAAAAACTATTTAACTTTTGAAAAATTTAAAATGGGCTCCCCCTGTTTTTAATCAAACACCATTTAATTTTGAAAAAATTAAAATGGCTCCTCCCGCAATTTCTCGCACACCTCGCAAGAATTTTGATGTCGTCATCAAAATCCCACTAGGTCAGTGAATTCGGCCCTAATTTTTTCTTTTGCGAGCACTCGAGCTCTGCACTCTATTCCTTCTCTTCCATCGAGCCTCCACAATGGTGTCCTTCCCTATTAGTGCCATGGTGATTTGCTTGCTCTAGGCTACACACCTCCTCTTTCTGTTGGTCATGCCCTTCTGGACTCCTCCATGCGTAGGCTTCTTACCTTCTGGCCAACACTTTTCATGCAATGTGTGGACCCTATCTATGCTGGCATCCTCCACAATTTAATGGATATTCATTTCCTTGCTTCTTGCGTAGGTTTCCCTGTCACTCCTCTGGTCGCACCCATTCAAAAAACACACGTGCCTCCTCACTATTGCGGGGGTTTCCCCTCATTTGGCATGGGCCTTCATTGGCTAGATTTGTTTGGACATTTCTATAGCCTTTCAATAGTCCATTTTATCCACATTATGCATTAATGATGGTGCCTATATGGAGGTTTTTATTTTCCATGCTTCATGTTATCCAATTCATCCTCCTCCTAATACACTACCTCATTCCTTGAATTTCTTGCTATCTTAACCCTGATTTCAAACCCACCATGGGAATACAAGTAAAATACCATCCACATCTAGTTGATGGAGGACTGTAAATTCTCTCACATATTTGATTGAGGTATGGGACCTGAAATCCTTTGGTAATAAACACATAACTCCATTCATACATTTCAATAAAAAAATCAATTGTGTATATCCTTTGTTTATATGAAACATATTAGCCCACTAAAAGATTTCCCCCAAACAATTGTATGTAGCTGCTCAAACAATTTAATAAGATTAGATAAATTTGTGACTTTGTCTTACGGGAAACCAAGTGAGGCACCACTCTTTATCACATTTATTTCCATACCATCATACTTTTGTAGCCTGAGCAGAGAGTATCACTGATTAGTGATTATTTGCAACACCACCCTAGTGTAATTTGAGGGACTATAAAGATGAGTAACTCTATGCAAACTACAACATTTTCACCTTTACTTATGCAAAGCATGTCGGGTCCCCATGTGGGCCCGACTAAAAAGAAAATTCATTTTCAAACAAGTTTCACCTTCAAATGACTTGACACTGCATTTTGACTGCACGTGAAGTGAAAACATGACCTGGGTCGCCATTAAAAACTGCTTTCTCACACATTTGGAAAATGGGCAAAACTAACCCAGTGGGCTCTGGAATCAATCTGGGAAACTAGTCAAACGACCTTGTGAAACCATAAAAACTTGCAAGAATATAGTCATTTGACCTGAGAATATAGTGCCAAAGATGACTCAGAGAAAAAGATCATTAGGAATCATATATTAATCAACAAAGTTGTCTAGTCAGGCTTTTTTGAAACAATAACTGTTCTGCACCAATTAAAACTGACCCAACTGCCAATTTGTAAAAATAGAAAATCAACCCCTAATGAGCTTCCATTAGACATGCAAGTTCATTTAGGTACCCAGAGCATGTGTGCAAAAGGATTTGCTTGAATCATCACTGATCAAAATTTATTGACGGTCGAAGTTAGCCTCTCTGAACAAACTACATTCGGTTTTGACTTGTTAAAAATAAGAAATCAGATCATGAGGCTCTGAAAATTGACACATGAGATCATCTTGATATGGAGAATACAAAACAACATTAGTTCTGACATGACAATCAACTGGCTATGAAATCCAAGCTCAAACGGGAAGCTGTTTCGCAAAACTGAACGTCTACAAGCGACAGAATAGTGTCAAAACCCTCTAACTTCACTTTTCAAAACTTTGTCAAAACTCATCATGGGAAGCTGAAAATTGACACACACATTCACATATGTCAACTGAGTATGTCTACAAATAGGTTTTGGATGACAATCATCAGGCTTAAAATTATAAGCCTCCAAAGTGGGTCACTCAGATAGACTTGTCAGGTACACCTCTGAAACTGTATAAGCAAATTTTTTGAAATAGGCATCTCAAATTTGCAAAATTTGAGAGTGCCATCAAGTTCCTTGAAATGCTCCTCTTTCAAATCCTCTACCTGATCTTCCTCTTCCTCTGAAAATTTTCTCACCAGAATTGTTTGAACTCTCACCACTTTTATATATATTTTTCTATAGTGTCTTTAATCTATTTCTCATCCTCATTTTTCTACACATAAGCTCTACCCTTTCCTTTCTGTTTATTCTCAAAATTTCTATTCAGATTTTCCTCAACTGTCAAATAAAATTAATAAGCTTCGTCCAAATTAAAAATTCTTACCAAACTTAGTTCTTCTTGAATTCTTGAATTCAATATATTGATTTACCTTGATATCTTCTCCTTGTTGGCTTTTGAATGTCTTGTTCTAATCAAGATTTTTTGGAATTACTCAGTATACTCTTTCACAGTTTTTGTCCCTTGTCTCAGACTATGCATTTTCTTAAATAACTCAAGTTCATAATTTATCAAAATAAATTGCCTCTTCATCATTTCCACCATTATATCCCACTTGGTGATCTTCTCCTTTCCTCTCATACCTCTTTCAATCTATATTTATTTCCACCAAATACTTGCATGTCCTTTCAACTTTGTCTTTGCAAAACTCACTCTATCAGGGTCTTCAATCTCTTTGAATTCAAAGAATTCTTCCATGTCATTTATCTAGTTTATGATATCCTTTGGAATCATGATTCCATTAAATGTTGAGACCTCCATCTTTGGTCTCTTCCCAATATTTGAAATGGCTCTAAGAAATCTTATTTATCTAGGATATATTTTATCTTGTGCTTCTTCTTAGAATGGCTCCATATTCTTAACTTCATCTTCACTTGCATCTCTTTCTCTATGTAAAAATCTTGCATGTAGCTCTTCTTTCCATGTATCTACTTTCCTTTTGAGGGATTTTAAATCATCCATACTAGTATGGTTTCCACCTCTACCATGATGGGCTTCTCTAGGAGGCATTTTCTCAACACCCACAACTCATAGGACCTGTTGCAAATTGCCTCTCTTCGACACTCTTCGTATAGAATCAGGACCAACTTGTCTATATAAAACTAATGTAAGAGAGTTCCTACAACTCTCAACACACTTCAATCTCACAAGAAATAATTCTATAAATTGATTCAAACAATGCAAAAATCAGCAACAAGTAAGAATGATTTAATTGCTCAATTCTCCTATAACACATGAAATTATGACCAAAATGAAATTAAAATATTTGAAACCCTCGAGCTGATGGAAAAAATCAAAAATTAGATTCAAAGGTTTGATACAAACTATAAATCATCCACGAGTAATCCTTCCTCAATCTTAATTCTTCATGCAACTTATTCTTCTTCTACTTGAAACCTTATTCTTAAGAATCAATAGCATAATGTTCCTTCAATATTTCAAACTTATTTTCTATAGTATTTCAACTCCAACCTAGAAAAAAAATGTCTCCAAATCTCTCCAAAGAAAAGCTACACCCAACTTCTCACACACCAAGTTCTAAAAAATGAAATCAAAACAAATTATCAAAATCACCTCTCTTCAACAACCACTATCTCCATCAATATTGTAACTCCTTTTGTATGCCCAAACATGGAAAAACCAATTAAAATTCATAAAATAAAATATTTAACTCCCCAATGCATGTGCAAATCACTCCCAGGAAGAGAGGCCATCACTAGTTGGCACAATGATTCTCGACTCCTCACAAGTAGGAGACCATTTTGAAAAATTCTCAACCAACACATGGGAATAAAAATCCTACCTATAGTTGATGAGGAAATTTAAATGACCTGTAATATTCTATAACTCCCAATAAATTCCATGCCCCAAGTTTCCATTTTTCCAAATTAAACATTTAAATTGTATTCCAACACTAATTTCCACTACATCACTTGCAACAAAAATTAGTCCAATTAATTAAATTTATTATTTTTGGACTAAGATAACAAAATTATTTCATAAAACATTAGTCAAACCATGTCCCATAAAAATTTTAATCTTTTTGGTTGATGCAATATAACTTGCAACCATAGATGCTCCTACATAATTTATAAGGCAACCACATATTTTAATAAGGATAAGATAAAGATGTTGCAACTGAGGTGTTGGTTCCTAAATATACAGATTGTAAGACCCTAAAAGTATGCCAAGCTTTATGATCAGGTTCAATAATTGATATGACCAACAAATGGAATTAACCAAGATGGTTCTAGAATTCTTTGCTCTTTAGGCTTTGCTATGGCTAGGTAGGTGTACCTTTATCACCAATGATTATTCATTCTAAGGGATTGAATTATGATAATCAAGTAGATTTAAAGCCTCATACAAATATGGAGGGTTTGAGTGACCAGAAATTTTTTAATTGAATCATCCTCTCTCAATCTACTTCACACTGGCATGTGGGTTTCAAATAGATAATGAAATATAAAACTAATTGCTACTCCTACTCCTATAATTGAAAATTAAAATATATAGAAAAGATATTTACAAGGAATTATTTTGGGGATGGAAATGATTAGTGCCTTTCTTCCACTGGGAAACATAGTCAAAATATTAAATGATATTTGTCCTCCTACTAGTTATAATTCAAGTTGTTTGGCACTCTAATGTTTATGACCTGCATAAACATTCAAAAAGTTGATAAGTAGAATCTTCTTATTAATCCAAATGACTTTTCCAAGTTATGTGAATCTTTCGGAGGAATTTAATTCTTACTTAAAGAACCAATGAAATAAACACACAAAACATGAATGTTCTTTGATAAGCCAAATATATGCTTGGTATGTTGGTTTAAATAACAAGGAAAACATCAAACTGGAGACAATGAGATAATCATTACCAGTAAGCTCAACAAACAATTGAAACCAAAATTCAATCACTATATTGTAACTTTGTTTCCATTACTTCACTTCAAAAGGCTTCTATAATGTATAGATTTTTCCAACCCATTATCCCCCCAAAATATCCCTCCTTTTTTCCAATGGTCCTAGTTTCCTTATTATAGATAGATGATGGAAGTGACACACTTTAAACCATTGCAATTAAAGAAACCTTTCAACTACCCACTCGAGTGCTTAACAACTTTGCATTACATAGATTATCTTTTCAAAAACTCTCATTGATATATTCCTAGCTATTTGTGATCTTCAATTTTAAACTTGGTCCGTCGATCTTTTGTCTTCGCACTATGATCCTCTGGCTCTCCTTTCATCTCAACATTTTAAAACACTATTGCTCAATGGGATTCTCATTAAACATGCATTGCTGATCTCATTCACCTTGTATTCATAGCCATCACATTTACTTAGTGCATCACTATTTTATATTGGTCTTAAAATTTTCTTTCTACAATATGAATGGATATAGCAGTCGCTATTAGATCCTCAACTTTTAATCCTTGTCATCCATCACATTGTCATAACATATCACTACTTGCAATTAAATTTGATTTTCATATACATGGTGTGAAGAGATGCAGTGATATCTATCTACTCACATTTGTTTAATCTCTATCAATGATCTTGTCTCATCATGTATCGCTACTCCTCTTCGGACTGGTTTATTCACAACAATGATGTGATTAAATGTTGTGATGCAATCATATCCTGACATTTGTACATGTTGATTTCATTTTACACTAACCAAGCTAGTCACCATACTAGTTCCACAATACATGTGTCTTCACACATCATGATTTTCTTACATTACCTCACACTTTGTCTGATCTCAACTGACACATGTCTCTCATTTTCTCCCCCGCACAAAATCTGAATCTACTTGTGGGTCCCCCATAGGATGGTAGGGAATGGTTAAGATGTATTTAGAGCATCACATAAGAGTCATTGATCTTAATATCTTTTATCATTTCTACCCTTTGAGACTAGTAGGGCCCATCATAGGGTAGACATGCCTCACACACCCACTATCTAGATGGGGACGCACCAAAAATGCTATGGGCTGGTGAGCACTATCTAATCTAATAGGCTTGATCACAACTATTGATCAAGCTTCATCATTGATAACCTTGGCCTATGAAAAAAACACATGTGATAGCCATTAGATCTCCATCACTTAATCTCCATTACTTATCACATATCATACAAAAAACTTGCTAATGAACATACAAATCGTGATGCAAAGGAATAAAGTGATAGCCATTGGATATTTAACATTCAATGCACACAGAATGGATCTTCATCATGGGAAAACCACATATCATGGAAAGGGCTTAGGCATTATGAGTGCAAACATCAATGTGAGTACACTGTGCAATGCAATTACAGCTTGTCATGTATCCTCTACTAACATCAACCCTTTCAATCTATCATGCATCATGTGAACCATATCACCTTTTTCTTTACAAAACAAGATGTTTTTCTAACTTTGTTAGAGCTAATGAAGGCTTTGAAACTTCTTAAAATGTCGAAACTCCTTTGAATTCAAAATAAGGTGGAACATAAAGGAGTTTTGAGAACCTCCAAAAATTCCACCACCAACAAACCACCAAGGCAGTACCATTAGAATTTTTGACACCACAACCAAGGTGGAGACAACTAAGAGCAATAGGTAAAATGGGTTGGTCACCCAACGAACTTGATTACATAAGATATAACTTGAAAAACCTGCAACTGCCAACACCCAATCAACTTCAAAACATAAACTCTATTCTTCGTCATGACTATAATACCTAGTGTTCAACTATAAAACCCTAATTATGTCTGAGATCCTAAATAAATCATTTCTGAGTATATTTGACCTCTTTTGATCATGTGAACTAGACCAATAAAATCTTCATAAAAACCCATGTTAAATCTACAGTTAGATTCCTCTACAGACCTTCAAAAGTGACTTCTGCAATAACATAGCAATTTTGCATGACAACATTGCAAGTTTTCACAATTTCAAAACACACTCCTTTCTCCATCAATCTTCATCAATCCTTCTGAAACCAAATTCACTTCATCTCCTTTGAAATCAATGGAAATTTTTGACATCAATGAAAATATTGTGCCAATAGGAAGTGACAAGGATGAAACATATGTATGATGACTTAGTTGAGGATTTTAGCAATGAAATTTTGACTCCAGGATATGGGTGGCAGAAGGGTTAAGGTTCAATATAATGGATTTTTGGGCATAAAACTGGCAAAAATGGGAAAATTTTACAAGTTGCAATAGTGGCCCTGACTAGGGATGTATTCTCCTTGCAGGAATAATAAGAATTCAGATCTCTAGTGGAAGAAAATTGAGTTTCTTTCCATTGGGAAAGAGAGTCAAACCTATCCTCTTCCTTGAACTAGTATGGTTTAAAAAATCAAACCACAACTAATGGCACAAGACCACCAGAAAAGAAGAGCCTCTATTTTCCCCTATCATACACTCACTTTTCATCATGATGTATTGAAGCAAATCTAAAAATATTATTAAAATGTACTTGATAGAATATTTTGATATCTTTCATTTACCTATCATGCTCAATACTATCAGTGCATTATTCATTACTAAGAATCTAGAAATCAAGAATAACCTAAATATTTCTATCATCATGTGACAAGAATAAGTCACAACCATCAAATAAGACAAACCTATACTCTACATGATACTTTATTTCATCACATTTGTTGTCATTCACCAAAATGATGGCTCTCTAAATGAGATGGGAAGAAAAAATCATACTTCATTTGACATCTAATATCATCAGTGTTAGCACTATCAAATGATACATTATCAGATTCAAAAATATTAGTACCATTTTTAGCATCACATGTAGCATTCTCACATAGTTGTGATCTTAAAACTCTATCATCAAAATCAACAATTTTCAGATTTAACATATTTGAATCATCAACACCCCAAGATTCAATAGAAGTGTGTATTTTTGGAGCACTACTACAATGAAATTCACAATCACCAAATGTCCCTATTTTATCAAAATGTAATCTTGAATACATTCTTTCACACTTTTCATGCAATGCATCATTACTGTCATACAAAGTACCTTCACTATCAAACAAAATTTGTGTTGGACCTAAAATTTTAGAGTCATTCTTATGTGTATATCTTTGATATTCAATAGTGAGGAAATTTGAAACTTGTTCACTACTAAGTGAACATTCCTCTTCCTTCACCTCATTACTGATGTATTCTTTACTTGTATCACCTTCAACATCACAACCAGACTCAAAATTAGAAAATAACAAATTAGATGTATTAATTTCATCAACATAGTTATTTGCTTCACCAACTGATACAACATCCTGATCATCTAAAAATGATTCATTCTCATCATGAAATGGATTTGAAAAAACATGAAAATCATGTTTTAACACACCTTGGAAAGATATCATCTGATTATCTTCTATCATTTCATCATACAATGTGTTTGAATAATTCTAGAAACCATTTTCAGGTGTACATACTTCTTCACCAATTGTGTCATCATTACACTCATTTTTCAATGGATGTGTTATTTGTTAATTATCGAGTGGACTTGCTCCTTCACTTATCTCATTGTTGATGCACTCCTCATGCAGTGTCTCCTCAAAAAAAATTTCAATATTGTAACCCTCCTCCAAGGTGAAGAGTTGGCATCCCATGATTTCATCTTCATTCAAATTTGGAATATTATTATTGAAAACTCCACCTACACATGTTTCCTTTATTGGCTGCATTGTTTGATTATTTTTCCCATATCCATCAATGATATCACCATTTTTTATGTTCTAAGATTTAACATTGCTAACATGCTCATACCTGATCTTCTTTATGATACCAACCAATTCACACACTTGATTAATAGTAACTAGGTTCAATGACTTAGGCAATTAAACTGAATTATGCTCATATATTCTCATGAACAAATCAATGCATACGAATTCATCAGGCATAAAATTAACAAGTATTTGCATATAGATATTCAATGTTCTTTTGATAAGAGAAAATCCAGATTCTCCTTCATGTCTCCTTAGGCCAAAAATGCATCAAAGGGGGATACACAATATCCTAATTTCATGATGGAACCTTGACTTCTTTCCTCAACAAGAAATTTGTAGCAGCCTTTAACCTTTTTTTTTAACTGGAAATGTAGTGATTTTGAGATGTATTTATATTCTTCATCACGTTATTCTTAATAGAGGCACCACCTCTTTCAAAGAGGAATGAATTTTATTTTCTAGGTCTTCTCCAACAATAAAGTCATTCACATATCTCTTCACCACTACGATAATACAACTTTATATAGGTTTGAAACTTCAATATCTGAACTAGATTTCATATTTACACCCTTTGATTATTGACTCTTCCCAATTATAATCACTTATCCCCATTAGAGTAAACCAATTTGTTGGTGTAGACTCGGATGGGGATAGAAGATTCCCCAATTTTCAAGCTCTAGTTAAATAAGATTTGAATATTTTAATGACTCTTTCACAAGATAGTCTACAACCAAATTTTAAAGTTTATCCCTAGAAAATTCACCAATCTATTGGTGTATACTTAGATAGGGAAAGCATATGTTCAAATTTTTTACCAGAGACTCTTGTAGTTCATCCCTAGAATAGTCACCAATCGGTTGGTTCCCAAATCTATAAATTTTCAAACCCTAAAAGTATGCTAAGCTTTATGATTAGGTTCAACAAGTGATATGGCCAACAAACAAAATTAACCAAGATGATTAGAATTCCTTTATCTTTAGGCTCTACTATTCCTAGGTGGGTGTACCTTTATCACCAATGATTGTTCATTCTCTGAGATTGACTAATGATAATCAAGCAGATTAAAAACCTCATACAAATTTGAAGGGTTTGTGTGATCACAATTTTTTTAATTGAATCATCCTCTCTCAATTTATTTCACACTCGCATGAGGGTTTGAAATAGACGATGAAAATATAAAAATAGTTTCTATTCCTACTTCCATAACTAAAAATTAAAATATATAGAAGATATATTTTAGAAGGAATTGTTTTGGGGATGGAAATGACCAGTGTCTTTCTTCCATTGGACAACAGAGTCAAAATATGAAATGATATGTGTCCTCCTACTAGTTATAATTCAAAATTTTTGGCACTCTGATGTTTATGACTTGCATAAATGTGCAAGGAAGTTGATCACCACAATCTTCTTATTAATCCAAATGAGTTTTCTAAGTTATTGTGACTCTTTCAAAGGAATTTAATTCTTACTTGAAGAAACTAATGAAATAAACCACACAAAACATGAATTTGATTTGATAAACCAAATATATGTTTGATACGTTGATTTAAATAATGACAAAAAACATCAAACTAGAGACAACAAGATAATTATTAATAGAAAGCTCAACAAATAATTGAAACCAAAATTCGATCACTAGATTATAGCTATATTTCCATTACTTTGCTTCAAAAGGTTTTTTACAATGTATAGCTTTTTTCAACCCATTATCCCTCCAAAAAATCCCTCCTCCTTTCCAATGGTTCTAGTTTCCTTATTATAGATAGATGAAGGAAGAAACATACTTTAGACCATTGAAATTCAATAAACCTTTCAACTACCCACCTAGGTGCTTAACAACTTTGTATTACATATATTATCTTCTCAAAAGCCTCATTAATATAGTCCTAGCCATTTGTGATCTTCAAATTTAAACTTGGATCATCGATATCTTGTCTTCGCACCATGATCCTCTAGCTATCCTTTCATCTCAACATTTTATAACACTACTATTCAATGGGATTCTCATTAAACGTGCACCTTTGATCTCATTCACCTTGTATTCATAACCATCATGTTCACTTAGTGCATCACTATTTCATATAGGTCTTCGAATTTCATTTCTACGATGTGAATGGATATAGCGATCACTGTCAGATCCTCAACATTTAATCCTTACTATCCATCATATCAACATAACGTATCGCTACTTGAAATTGATGTTGATCTTCATATACATGATGTGAAGAGGTGCAATGATATTTGTTTGATCACATTTTTTAATCTCTACCATTGACTTGTCTCATCACATATCGCTACTTCCCTGGGCATTGGTTTATTCATAACAACGATGTGAATAAATGCTATGACTCAATCATATCTTGCCATCTATACATGTCGATGCCATCTTATACTAACCAATCCAATAACCATATTGGTCCCACAATAAACGTGTCTTCACATGTCATTATTTTCTTCCATTACCTCACATTTTGTCTAGTCTTAGCAGACACATGTCACTAGCCCAGTCCCTTGCATAGAATTTGAATCTTCTTGTGGGTCCCCTGCGGGCTGGTGGGGAATGGTCATGGGAACCATTGGTCTCAATATCTCTCATCATCACTACCCTTTGAGATTGGTAGGGCCCATCATAGGGTAAACACATGTCACATGCTTGCTACCTAGATGGGGACCCACCAAACATGTTGTGGGTTGGTGGGAACTATCTGATATGATAGGATCAATCATAACTATTGATCAAGCTTCATTAATGATAAACTTGGCTGATGCAAATGAAACTGTGATAGCCATTAGATCTCCATCACTTAATCTCCACCATTTATCACATATCGTGCAAACACACTTGCTAGTGAACATACAAATTGTGATGTGAAGGAATAAAGTGATAGCCATTGGATCTTCAACATTTAATGTACACCATTGGATCTTCATCATAGGAACACCACACATTGTGGAAAGGGCTTAGTCATTGTTAGTGAAAACAGTGATGTGAATACACTTTGTGATGGAATCCCAACTTACCACATATCCTCTACTAACATCAACCCTTTTAGTCTATCGTGCATCGTGTGAACCATATCACATTTTTCTTTAGAAACATGATGCAAATCAATGATGCAATGCAATCATAAACTAACATGTAGCCATCAGAAAATAGAAGTTCTACTAAATTTGTCGGAGTTGATGAAGGTTTTAAAACTTCTTAAAATTTTAACACTCCTTTGAATTCAACATAAGGAGGAACATGAAGGATTTATGAGAACCTCCAAAAATTCCACCACCAACTAACTACCAAGGCACTACCATTAGAATTTTCAACACCAAAACCAAGGCAGAGACAACCAGGAGTAGTGGGTAAAAGGGGTCAGTAACCCAATGAACTTGATGACATAAGATATAACTTGAACAACTTGCAATCACCAACACCTAGTCAACTTCAAAACATAAACTCTATTCTTCACCATGACTACAACACCTAGGATTTAACTGTAAAACCCTAATTCTATCTGAGAGCCTAAATAAATCATTTCCAAGTATATTTGACCTCTTCAAATCATGTAGACCAGACCAATAAAATATTCATGCAAACCCATGTCAAATCTATAGTCATATTCCTTTGTAGACCTTCGAAAGTGATTTTTTCAATAACATAGTAATGTTGCACAACAACATTGCAACTTTGCACAATTTCAAAACATTCTCCTTTCTCCATCAATCTTCATCAATCCTTCTAGAACCAGATTCACTTCATCTCCTTTGACATTAGTGACACCTTTTGGCATCAATGAAAACATTGTGCCAACAAGAAGTGATAAGGATGAAACATATGTATGATGACTCACTTGAGGATTTTAGCAACAAAGTTTTGAATCTAGGATATGGGTGGTAGAAGGGTTAAGTTTCATTATAATGGATTTTTGGGCATCAAACTAGTAAAAATGGGAAAATTTTACAAGTTCCAAAATGAGGAACCAAAGAAAGAGGCCCAGCTCATGACAACTATCCTAAAAAAAACTAATATTATTTCCCCTCCCCACTATCCATTTTATACCTTTAGCTAGAAGGATTCTTGATTTTTTTGTATTGTTCCATATGAGAGACGCTTTAGGGGTGAAGAAAGTGGAGAATAAAAGGTTAGGATAATAAATATGAGATTATTTAGCTTTTATAATGTCAATACAGTCTTTTCTTTCCTTCAAGAAGCCCCAATAGTTTTAGCTATGAGAGAACTATTAAGATTTTGGATTTTCCTCAAACTAAGACCATCATGGGGTTTTAGTTTATACACCATATCTCAATGAACTAGGGCCAATATTTTCCTCTCCGCAACGTTGGTCCATAATAATTTCTTCTAAATATGTTCAATCTTGTTAGCCATAAATTTAGGAATATTAAGTAGGGAAAGTACATTGGGATTCTTTGAAGATAATCCATTACGAGTTCAAAATTTCTAACTTGAAATAGAAGAGTTTCTTTCTATCTAGCCAACTTTCTTTGTATTCTTTCCACTATCATGTTCTAACAATACAGGTGGAAGTTCTTGTTCATGAGAGAAAGCCTCAAGTAGTTAGTAGGAAGAAGGTAAATTTACAATGAAAGTAACAAAAAAATTAGTTTTTTATATGCCCAAGGGTGTTACAAATTTTTTTTTATTGAAGCGACAACAAAATTAGCTAGAGAACTATTCCACCCCAAGGCTTCCTTTTGAGTGGACTTCCCAAAGATAATTGTATCATCAAAAAAAAATTGGTGAATGAAAGGAGGATATGAAGAAGATAGTTTCAATCTAACAAGAACCTAATTTTATCCAATTTTATAATTTTTCATCCGAGAACCCCCACCATTCTTATAAAAACATAAGGATAGGGAAATTAGGATTAGTAACATATGAATTAATCATATTCATAATTTTTCCTTTAAAATCAAACTTATTCAAAACCTCAAAGAGGAAATTTTAATAAACTCTATCATATGATTTTGAGATGGTGAGCTCGAAAATCATAGTAGACTTTTTTGTCTTATATAGGGAATGTAGATCTTCATGGGTAGAGATAGCAACAATAAGAATATATTGGCTAAGAAAAAATACTTTTTTGTGAGGTGAGATTAAGTTAGGGAGGAAAGGTTTCATTCTATTCAACCCCAACTTGGTAAAGATTTTCTACACTATGTCGCATAGGTTAATGGATCTATAGTTGGTCATTGAAGTAGCCTTATTATTATTTAGATATGTAAAATAATAGTATTATTAAGCTATTTAAGAATGTCTCCAAACTGAAATAGCTCATGAGTAGTAGAAAGGACATATTTTCCCACAATATCCTAAAACTTCTAAATAAAGTAGGTGGAAATTCATTCGATCTAGGGAATTTATAAGTTGAGAAGGAAAAGGTAGAATTTTTTACTTCTTCTTCAATGATTAACCTTGTAATAGATCTATTGTCCTCCTCTAATAGGAAAATAGGTGTGACTTGTACAAATTAGTTGACTAGAGCAACATTAAGGGTAACTTGAGCTAAGGAGTTGCTAAAAGCAAAAGACAACAATATTGCTAACATATTCCTCCTTAGTGACCATAAAACCATTTTATTCTAGACTTCTACATAGAGAGTTTAGATATTTTATTGCTAACATAAATAGTCTAGATATCTTATTTCTTCTTCTATGTTTGAGGGTAGAATATTGGAAAAATTTAGTATTTTTATCCCTCTTGAGCCATTTTATTCTATACTTCTACATTCAAAATGCCTCCTCTCTATGAAGGACATAGTTCTAATATTCCCTTAGGGTTTTTTCATAATTGAAAATGAAATCATCAAAAACACCAGTAGCCATAATATTTCAAATGGAAATAATTATTCTTAAAATGTATTCTATTTATTTGTGTAATTCTCTAAACCTATGTTTGTTCCAAAATTTCACTTGCATTTTGATGTTGACGAGTTTTATAGATATATTGAACACTTAATCCCTTTTGGATTGATGTCCCACCAGTCATATTTTTTCTTCTCAATTCAAGGTGGGAAGTACATATTGCTTAAAATTTAAATGAATATGCTCCTCTAGTCTTGTAAGCTTCCTAATTGAGAAAAATGGGACTATGTTATGATCCCACCTGAGGAATGGAATTAAGGGAGATATTAGTAACAATATTTTTGGAACTTAAAAATATAAATCTATCTAGTCTAGATTGGATAAGATCCTCCCCCTTCATCTATTAAACCAAATGTAAGGATGGTATTTATGTCCACATCAAGGATCCTAGTATCCACAATGAACTTAGCCAGGTATTTCATAATTTTCATGTAGTTTTATATTTCACAAAAGTTCTTAAAATATAAAAGTGGTGAGTTGAAATCTCTTTCCAATATCTAATTGAATTTGTTATATTGAATAATAGAAGGAAAGATTCTCCCAAACCTCATTTCTATAAAATCTCAATTTGGGTGGATAAACATTATATAAAATCCTTTGAACATTTATCGAGGAAATGATGAAACAAACATCTAGACTATACTTTTAGGAAAAGATAAAGTTTCCTTAAAAATTTGTAGGGTTCCATAGAGTGTCTCTACCTCTTGAAGCTCCTTCTATCCCATTAATGCATAGCTTTGTGCTAGGAAAAATTATAAAAATAACTTCCTCAGTGCTAGTTTGTGACATTTTAACTTCATGTATTAGTAGAATGTCTATTCTATTATCAACTATAGATATTTTCAAAAAAAAATTGAGGATTATTTAGTCCCCTTATGTTCCATGATAAGATCCTCATTGGTGAATTTTCTTGGAGGAAAGAAAAATCAAATTATTTTTCCTCCCATTAGTCACTTATTTGTTAGTCTCTTTATATTTTGTTTCACAATAATTGGGATGACCTCTATTTTTAGCTTCCACATAAATACTACACCTAATATCCATTTTAATAGGTCTTTTATCAATTGGAGGTCTTCAATTTAGTATTTTTGACATGGACATATCCACTTTATCTAGTTTTTTAATATCTTTGTTTCCTTTAGTTGGGTTATTCCTTTCTTCTTTTTATTTATTAGGTTCTACAACACTTTTTATATCCAAAAATTGAGGGGAATTCTCCCCATCAAGAGATGAAATTGATTTAATATATAACTCTCTTATAGTCATTTGAATTCGAACAAAAGTACCAATCTCAAAAGATTGAGGGGCCAAGAAGACAACAAATATAAGAAAATAATTAGCAAGCCTACCTATTTAAAAATCACAATCAACATTAATAATTTCACTACTTTGATGGAATTTCACACTAGCTAGGTTAGAAAACCCCACAACCATATTGACTTGGAATGTCCAACTATGCAAATAGTTCTTTCCCTTGGAAAATAGATTTGTAAAATACGGGTTACTATTGCCACCACATCCATTTTATTTCCTCCTTCACTTTCATCTTTCTTAATTTTACCTACCATGTTTTGATTTGGATCACTTTGGAGCTATTGGAACAAGGAAGGATGGAAAATATCAAAAATCTAATTTTCTAATATTTTCTACGTTTTAGTAAATTGCATTTTTTGAGGTATTCAGAGCAGAATTTGGGGTCGAGATTATCATTGGTATCTTAAATGAAATAGTGTAAGAATTTTATTTAAGGGATAAAATTAGATATATTCGAGACCTTTCCAACGAGGTAGAGAAGTTGTCAACCTGACCAAGAGGCTGCAAGTTAGGACCCCGCTAAGTTGGGGTACCTAAATTCACATGGTTTTTTGGAAATTTGTAATTTTGTTAGTTATTTTCTCACAACCACCTATTCATTTGAAATTCCAAAGGCTATGATGACTATTGAAATTCCTTATTTTGTATATATTCATGTTATTTTGAATAAAATTACTTTGAATGCATACAACTCCTTTCTAAGATTTTTGCAATTGTCCAACAATAATAATATCACTAGTTTTCCTTTACACCAGATATTGTAAAATCACACTTAAATTTAGATCCTTTGTATCAAAGCAGGAATTCTCTTGAATGTTAGATCATACATGGTTAGGTTGTCAAAGACTAGGATTGAAAATATAAAATTTATCAAATTATCCTCCTTTGAGACACACGTGACCAAAGCTGGAAAAGGAACAAGGTGACTTGTTAGACCCTATCAAGATGATGGTTGAAGAAGATTTGACAAAGCAATGAGAGGAGATGATGAATGAATTCAAATGTTTCTTTTGAAAAAATAAAGGATTTCATCAACTAGAAACACCATTTCATGAACACACCCCTTTCAAGGTGCAAGTAAACTTTGACATTTCAAAATTTGAAGGCATAATTAATGCAAAAGTTGTGGATGATTGGTTATCAAAATTGGAAAAGTATTTTTGAGCAAATAGCTTCTCTGATGTAAAAAAGATAACATTCACTCTCCTTAGGGTTTAACATCATGTGAAGCAATCATGGGAGGAAAATTTTTCAACCAAATAAATTCCTAAAGATGGAGGAATAGATGATAACCCCACATGGGAAAAATTCATGGATCACATCAAAGATGAATATTTCCCTGAAGACACCTATGGAGAAACATATACACTATGGTAGCTACTCCAATAGAAGATAGACCAATCTATCCAAGATTATACCAACACCTTTCATGCACTATCTACAAAAAAATGGCATCCAAGATACGAAGAAACATCGAGTGTTGAAATATTACAATGGGTTGCATTGTTATATCTAAATGGAGATGTATTTTATGAATACTGAAACATTGAGAACTACATACAAATATGCAACTAAAATTGAAGAAAAATTCAAGCAAAGAGGGAAAAATGAGAACAAACCAAAAGGGGACAATAAGTTTCAAGAAAAGTAGAATATTACCAGATTCTTATCTCAACCATTGTTAAGTATAGGTGTTAATAAGGTTCCAAAGGACATTGGTATGTGGTGTGAGATTCATAAAACATCCCAACATAGCATAGAAGACTATAAAGCTGCCAAAATATTTATGGAAAAAACTTATGAATTAGAAAAATAAATTGAGTCACTGCCTACATATCCTTTTGAGGAAAAGGAAGAATACCACATCACTGAATCAGACCCTTATTCCACTGTAGTTACTACAAGAATTGTTCCCCATGAAAATAAGGAACGTTTGTTTCATTCACAAATGTGGGTGAATGGAAAGGCCTTGCACTTCATAGTTAACAATGGAAGCTAGAAAAATTTGATATTTATTGAGGTTATTAAGAGGATGAATCTGAAAACAACACCTCATCCATGACCATACTCAGTGGGTTAGGTGAGTCAAGGATGATGCATCCAGGTAACCAAATAATGTTGTTTGTCTTACTCCATCAAACTATTCAAAGATGAGGTCATTTGTGATGTTGCACCATTGGATGTGTGTACAATTGGGACAACCTTACATGTACATAAGACATGGAATCTATGAGTCTCAACCAAGGAGTGTTATTGTCAAGTTGGGAGAATGAAAATATTGAATACTTGAGGCATGTCCATCAAAAACTACATATTCAATTACTGCCAAGCAATGTAGGCATTTGATTCCTCAAACTATAGCTTTTGTATTGGTAATGGTTCTTCCTAAGGAAACAAGTTTAGTCATAGGTAATACTCATGCATCAATAGAAATTGTCACCACATATCAACAAAAATAGATGGATGAACTATTGTTAGGATATCAAAACATATTCACTTCCCCAATAGGAGTTCCAAAGCATTACCAAGTCAAACACTCCATTGATGTGAGTCTAGGGAAACCATTAACAAATGGGCCACTATATAGGAGATTAGTTTTGGATAATGATGAGATCAAGAGGAAAATTAAAGATCTTATTCAAAAGGGCCATATTCGACCAAGTACATCACCATGTGGTAGTCCAATCATTTTGGCCAAGAAAAAGGATGGAACCTGGTAGTTATACATTGATTATCGAGCCCAAAACAAGATCACTATGAAATAGATATCCAATCCCTGGGTGAGTGTAGGATCATGGGGGTCCAAAAAGTGGTGATATGGAAAAAAAATGGTTGATGACTTTTTATTTACCCAAATTTTATGAAATTAAAAGCGTTTATTGAGAAAATTGTCAGCTTTCCACCAATATAAGATATGCCTTATTTTGAATTTAATAGATAATAATTATTAATTTTCTACATGTATTATGACTAAAGTCTTGATTAATAGGTTGATTGAAAAATATCTATAATTCTCAAATAATTTCACATTTTTTTAATCCAAAATATGTGGAAAATTCTATGCTTCCTATAATATAGGATAAAAAAATTAATTTCATAAATGTTTGACCAAGTTATGGTGGTTAGACAAACAAGTTTTAATATATTTAAAAAGTTCTAATAAAAATTTCATAAATAATTATTTATTTGCAAACAAATTACAAAAAAAAATGTTACACATTTGAGCATATGTCCTTTACTTATATTGAGTTTTTCAAATAGAAATATTATTTTTTCTTGTACTTAGGTTGGTCTAACAAACACTTTTTTCATTTTTTTATTGAAAATCTAGTACTACTACATTGAAATTTCAAATTTTCACCAAATAGACTTACTTTTTTCCAAAAAAGGACTAGTATCTTAGAAAATAAATTCAATTTTGTACAAATTATATTGTTACATATTTTTCAAATTATGTTAATAACCTATTCAAAAAATTTATGTCAAGTTGCCTAACTCTGTTTTTCTAAACTTTCATTGCCACTTAAGGGCCTAGTTTGGACCCCCATGATCGTGCACTGAACCCCCTTGTATTGATGATCTCTTGGACCAGCTAAGAGGAGCTAATTTTTTTATTGAAATTGATTTAAAATCAGGATATCATCAAGTACCAATTGACCCATCATATTTTGGGAAAAATAATTTCAAATCCAAGGAGGGGTTTTTCAAATGGTTGGTGATTCCTTTTGGACTAAAAAATGCCCCTCCCACTTTTATGTGGATGATGAATGATATTATTAGAAATTTCACTCATTATTTTGTTGTGCTCTATCTAGATGACATACTCATCTTTAGTAGGATATGGGAGGAACATTTGCAACATGCGCAACAAGTACTGTCCACCTTGCAACAAAATAGATCTATTCTAATAGGGAAATGTGATTATTTGGTATGGAAAGGATTCAATACTTGGGATACATCATGGATAGTGCAGGAATTCATGTTGATCCAAGAAAGATACGGGTGATCAAAGACTAGCCTTCTCCTAAAAACATTACAGAACTTCATAGCTTATTGGGGTTGGCCAATTTTTATCAGAGGTTCATACTTGGGTTCTCTCACTTGGCTTGGACATAAGTACAACAACAAGAATTTGTGGAACTCAAGAAAAGGCTATTTTCAACACCAGTATTAGCAGTTCTAGACCTATAACAACCATTTTATATTAACATAGATTCCTTTGAGTATGCTCTTGGGGTAGTACTCATGCAACATGGTCATCTAATGGCTTATCATAGTGAAACATTTTTTGATATAGTCTACATATATCCTACATATGACAAGGAAATGCATGTTATTGTGTAGGCCTACAAGCAATGAAAGCACTAAATTTTGGGGAAAGAGACTATCATCCATATAGATCACAAAGCTCTACATTTTTTATAGACACAAGGGAAATTTCAAAATGATAGGAATCAAATATGGTCAGCCTACTTGCAACAATTCCATATCAACATTTTCCACAAAAAGGGAAATAGTAATAAGTTTACATATTTCTTGAGTAGACCTCTAATAGTTACATTAACTATGGTGTTAGATTCTTGTGGACATCAAAAAATAGATTGGCTCAACTTGTATAGTACTAACTTAGATTTTTTTGATACTTATAGAAAACTGGAAATGGGTAAACAAGTCCTTGGATTTTATTTGCAAGACAATATTCTTTGTCATATGGGTTATATATGTGTTCCTATTAAGGAACAATCAAAGATGATATGTGAAGCACATTATAGTCATATTTTTGGACACTTTGGGGTAGGAAATACTCTTGTTGTACTCTAAAGCTACTATTATTGGCCTAAGATGCAACACGATGTTACGTCTTATATTTGGTCTTGTGTAGTCTATGCCATTGCAAAACCTACAAATTGTAAGGCAAGACTATATATGCCACTTCCTATCTTAGATGGACCTTGGAAAATTGTTTCTATGGACTTCATGTCTAGCCTCCCTACTACTAGACATGGCCATGATTGTGTATATGTTGTGGTAGATAGGTTTTTTAATATGGATATACTGGTATCTTACAAGAAAGGTATATCCATAGAGGATACTACCAATTTATTATTTACTCATGTGTGGGCTCACTTTGGATTTCCATAGAGTATCATCTCTAAAAGAGATAGAAGATTTATTAGTAAATTTTGGTTTACAATTTGGGAAATGATGGACACCAAACTCACCAAGTCTACTACCTTCCACCTACAAATAGATTGATAGATTGAAGTGGTCAATCGCATGATTATCCACATCCTACAAATGTATCACTCTCAACATCCTCGAACATGGGATGAGATCATTTCATATGTGTAACATATCCACAATCATGTAGTGCATAGTTCTACAAGACACAACCTATTTGTGGTTTTATTAGGATACCAACCATTAGCTCCTTTAGATGTTTCTCTTCCAGCCATGACAACTGAACCATCAAAACATGAAGAGAAGGAGATGGATAAAGCCTCTATTTTTTTTTGAAAAGATCCACCATATTCAATAGAAAGTTCATGAAATATTATAGCAAACCAACAAGAAGTATAAGGACTTCCATGACAAGTATCGTATAACTCATCACTTTCAAATTGATGACAAAGTGTGGCTACATCTTCAAAGGGGAAGACTTCAGTGATCACATAAGAAGCTTCATCCTCTTCAATATGGGCCATAATTTATTCTAAAGTAGGTTGGAGATAATTATTTTGATCTCAACATTCCTCCATTTCTGGGGCTTCATCCTATTTTTAATGTTTAATTATTATGACCATATTCCCCACCTCTATTGGATACTCTGAGTGTTGCTGAGAAAGTTTAGACTACTGAATTGAATCTAGAGACTACTATTCCAGTGGTGCATGATCAAATTGTTGATTCTTATGACAAAGTTTTGAGAAACACATGTTACTCTTTATCAGGTGGTTCAAGAAAGACATCTACCTCACCAAAGCAAGTGGTTTACCAAAGAAAATATTTCCACACATTTTCCTCATCTATTATAAAGCATTGATGAAATGGGGCCCATCGCCTCTCAAGGGAGAGGAATGATCTAGATCACTCTAGAGCTATTGGCACAAGGAAGGATGTAAAATATTAAAAATCTATTTTTTTGGATTAGTTTTGTTTTAGTTATAGAGGAGGAGGACTGATTGCTCAGGACCCCAGGTCATGGGAGGGTCTAAAACAAACAACTTCCCTAATCTACCTCACGCTAAGGATTGTTTAAGGTAATTTTGATGCTTGAGAGGGTGAAAAGGAAGTACAACTGATCTATCACTATCCTTCTATCAACCCTGGAGTTTAGGAAACCAAGTGAGAAAATTCTCGAGTTCAGACTATAATCTAGGAAACTCTCTACCAAAGGACTCTAGCATAGAAGATGGATGACAGTGCGACACTCTTGCATCCTAGTTAGGTGCTGGAATCCATACGAAAAAGGAGTATGAAGTACAATAAAAAATTAATAGGGAATTAGCTAACTACCTTCAATAAGTACAATTTATGTGATGATGAGAAACATAAAAGAGCTAAACTTCTAAGATAATAATAAGAATACTTTAACTTAAAAGGTGGAGTTTGATAACAAAAAGGGTGGTAGAAACCAAAATTATTGTCAGTCCAACCTCCTACAAGCTCCAAGTGAATATGATACCTACACATAGGAGAACAAGGAAAAATGTTTAGGTTATTTCAGGGATTTCCATAGTCAAAAACTTGTTTTCGTGTTCCCAACTCCATGGATAGCCCGAATATCCACAATAGAGAAAATGTGATAAATAAAGTATTGGAATGGAAGGATACCACATAATGCAAACAACAATATTCTATGCAAATCAAATAATGATACTAAGTAAAATGGATATCACCTCCCAAAAAAATTCCCTCAAGAACGTGAAGGGAGATGTGATCTCACAAGCTTGTAGATGCCAATGTTTTCGCAACAACAAGAGGAGAAAAACCAGCAGAATGTCAACTTGGAGCTTCAAAAATGGAGAAAGTGCTTTGAAAAACTCAAGAAAGTGTATAGAATTGTGAAGTTAGGTTTTATAAGTGTGAAGAAGATCAAGTTAATATGAAGGATAGTCTTTTGAAGGTGAATAGGATCCCAAAAGAGCCCTTCAAAGTTAGTGAAGGGAACATGGGCATTACACTTCATTGCCAATGGAGAAATGTAACACCTCTATAGATTCCAAAGGTGGGAGTCCTATTAGGATAGTGGCATCCCATGTAGACATCCACATGTCGTGCTAGTGTCCCCAACATAAATTCCCCCACCGAAACTACAAACAATCGCCAAGTGGATGGGGAGCAGATGGATGAGGTGGACTAGCATTTTTGGGTTTTATTTTTCTAAGGTAAGGGGGTGTAAATTGGGAATTTTCTAGGGGTGAAAATTCACTCCATTACATTTTTACCCCACTTTAGAGAGCATATGTGCTACCCAATATTTTTTAAAGTAGATCAAAATATTTTAGAGAAAGTATACCTAAACCATCGAGGAAGCAAAGGAAGAGGAGATGACTCCATAGGTACTTAGTCTTGAGGAGAGTTGAAAAATGTGTCTCAAGTCCACAGACTTATGGAAGTGTGAACAAAAGGGCTATGTAGGTGCTCGGTCCTACAGATTTGAACAAAGAGATCCCATAGGATATAAGCAATTTATAGGTCCTTTAACTTGCAAAGGAGGCACTCCCAGGTGCTCTATTCTAAAGGAAGCTAGATGTGAGAGGCTCTGCAGAGTCTGATGGGGCCTTACAAGTACTCACTCCTAGAAGTTCAATTGAAAATTAGCTTCATAGGTTCCCCTGCAAAGCAACATGTTAACCCACAAAAAAATATGTTATATAACAAAACTTTGCATAAGAAAATAGATAGACAACACATAGATAGTCATTAATTAAAGGAGAATATTTCAAAAGGGTCCCTCGATAACCCTTCAAAAGAAAAAGGGTTTGCTTAAGGGACACTCTGTTTGAAAGTGATAACATTTTTTGAAAGAGAATTTTTCACCAATGATTCTAGCATCAAGGAATCCTTTTGAAAGATTCCTTTCATCAAGGAATTCAAAATAAAGAATGCTCCATTGCAAGGGAAAGTTTTTAGACTTCTTCATCAAAAAAATTACTCCCTTCTTGAAGGAAAGTTTTAAGATTCTATCTTACAAATTTGTGATGAAAGAAAAATTCCACTAGGAGTCCATGTTGAAGAATGGAATTTTTTAAAAATAGAGGATTTTTCAGTGAGGGATTCATTGGCCATTGAACACACCTTCTAAAAATTGAAACAATATGATAGCTCCCCCGTAGGATGGTGCATACTAAACTCAAAGGCACATGAAATCCTAAGGAGAGAAAAAAAAGAATGAGAGTAATGTTGTGGCCTATAGAACATGACAAGATGTAACCATGGTAATGTTGTCACACACGTGAGGGACAACACATAAGCACCACAACATCACAAATCAAGCATAGAAGAGAGAAAGATAAAAAGAAAGGACAAAAAATGACAACAAACAAGAGACGGGGGGATCTGATATTTTGGGGTTAGAGCTACTCATAATATAAATAGATATAATATAATATTATATAAATGAACTATCATCAACCCCCTGCTATATTAGACCATGTGAAGAAATTTACGTGAAAATAAAAATAAAAATGGGTCAACATGAAAGGGAGGCCTAAATGCCCCAACACTTTGCATCGTCCCAAATTGTCAAAAATCAAGCCACAACAAAGAGAAGAATGATGTAACAAATAGAAGAATTTTTATGACACAAAAACACTCTTGTATCCAAGCAACTATAAGGGTGCCAAGGTTCATCCAAGAACACATAAAAAAAGTATGAGGGAAAAACAACACACACAAAATCTAATCTATAGATAAATAAGAGGTGTCCCCTAGTCCTCATCAACCAAGAGGTCATAATTCTCCTAATCTAGATCATTGTAAGGGGAGGGCGGATGATACTGCAAGGATGGGATAGCAAGGGGGGTACCCTCTGACTCTCCTATGATAAGAGCCAAGGAAGTGGGCCCCTTGAGGTCTTCTTCACTCAAATCTTGTGAGGTAAATGTTAGAAATCTCACAAAGATCACTGATAGAGCCAGGAAATCATCTATCAAGTTAAACATGCACTTTATGGGAATACCATAAATCAGCTAAGTGGGCGATGAAGGAGGTGCACAAGATCCACTATCAACCTCACTGAAAGACTCGGGGGTAGTGATGAACTCTGGGGATGTGAGGGTTGCCTCCATCA
This sequence comes from Sequoiadendron giganteum, assembly GCA_007115665.2. Taxonomy (NCBI): domain Eukaryota; kingdom Viridiplantae; phylum Streptophyta; class Pinopsida; order Cupressales; family Cupressaceae; genus Sequoiadendron; species Sequoiadendron giganteum. The sequence goes on along the minus strand of CM021101.1, from coordinate 557,847,727 downwards.
CTTGGATGATTCAAGCTAATGTAGAACTAAATTTTGAAGAAAGTGATTCCTTCTTCTGAACCCCATTGCAAGCAGGGTTGTCCTCCAACTTGGTCTTCGTTAAAGGATGTAGTATCCCCACAAATGAAGTAGATGGTGAGGAGGAAGAGGAGAAAATTGTAATAGACACCATTGATTTATTCAACATGTCCATGGGTTGGGGAAAAGATGGGGTGTTTGAAAGGGACATTGATAGGCCAAAACCATGGAAAAGAATAAGAAGAATTTATAACTAGATTTAACTTGGTCTATACGTATCAATCTGGGGATCGTAAGCTGATGAAAGGTATCATGGAAATCTACACAAGGGTTGAGAGTCATGAGATGATTGGTTATGAATGTAGCCTATGAGAATAAACCTTTAGTAAATCAAAATAAAACTGGCAACAAGAACTGTCACTTCCTGGTGACAAGATTTTCACACACAATGAATTCTAGAACAAAACACTAATTACCAAATTCATAAAATCCAAAGCGAAGGAGTGAAACTCAAATCAACATCATACTTAACTCACATAGAAATTATAACAACTAATTTAATCTAAATCAATAGATAGTTAAAATCAATTAAAATTGTTAATTATAGAATTATGACAACCGAAATATATAATTAAAATAATACAAAACAGAATTGAAATCACACACCTTACAAAATAAATTAAATATATACATTCATCTGGCAATAGAGGAGTGGGTGCCCTTCCTCCTTGCAAACCGACTAAAGGAAATAATTAGAGAACTCATAGACTAACTTAGCATATGATAATAATAGTGGTATTATATTATTTTTGGATTCCCCTTGTCTATTACATAGGATGGCTTATATAGATTTTACATAGAAAACCAAATTTCTAATTTGAAGCTTACCATTTTTAGTCTTAAAGGCACTTAAAATGATTCACTAAAAATATATAGAAAATATTAACAATACCGATGAAGCATCACAAAAACCTTTACAAATGATCGCCACCATTCTTGCACATAGCTACATGAATCTATAAAGTGAGAAGAGACGTGTTGATGTTGTTATCATGGATGAGTTTTAGTGAGCATTTTTAACCACTCCTTTAATATTTGAAACCAATTCCATGCACATGAATGTTTGTATGGCTCATGGCCAATATTCCTTGATTGATTATGTAACAATTAATCATATTTTATTGTCATTAAAATAACATAACATAAAATCACCACAATAGAAAAGGATCCACACAAAATTAATGACGTGGAGAGGAAAAATAGTTGGTAGTTGATTTCTCTTGATCTATGGCATGTGGCTAGAGGAATACAGGTAAAAATGTCCAATGTAAATACTGCCCCAACAAACTCATTGTGGAAAAAATACAACAGTAAGCACGAGCCATATTTTGGTGATAGGAAGTCTATATGAATTTCCTGTGAAGAATGTGTCAGGAAGTCTACAATTTGTAAGATATATTTTCCAAGGCTTACAATGAAAAAACTTTTTATTAAATATAATCAATAATTACTTCTCACATTTTAGCCCAAAACTATATTAAATATCATTCATATATATTTAATCATATACAACGTAAAATGGTAAAATGGTAATATGTTGAATGGAAATGGAATGTGGGGATGAGTATGAAGGTGCATGAAAAGGCATAAAATATGGCATAAAATGCGGCATAAATGGCTCCCATCAGGCATCAGAAGGGGAATCTCAGCTAAAGGAGCAATGAAAACTTGTACCCTTTTAGGGTGAGGATCATTCACGCTTGTAGGGGGAGCCGAAAGCAAGATTAAGGTGGAGAGATCTAAAGCATAAAGGGTAGAAGAGAAGGACACAAGATGAGATATTAAAACATGAGTTGTTGGCTCTCCTCCCTTCTTTTGTGAGGTGACCTAATCAATGGCCAAAGATTTCCTCATGTGCTTACGCTCAAGTGCGCAAGGTGGTTTCTTCAGCTTCGAAAGCTAGAGGTTGCAACTTGAGGTGTAGAAGGAGTCTCTTGTTCAATCATCAAAGTATCCATCACAAGTATTGTTGACAAAGGAAGTGACTCCTAGATAGGAATAAGAGTAGATGCAACCACATACAGGGGAGTAGAATTGAGTGCCTCAGCGGCAGGTCTCTTCCCACTCAGTACCCCAGGGGTGGGAATGATAGGAGGCTCTAGAGGCCAAGACATAGATGGGACTCTATAAGGACCCTTCCCCTTACCATACAAGATGGGAAGAGGTAACATGGGTAAGATAGGAAGGTCAAACACCTAATGCTTGGCCTTCTTCCAACTAGGCACCATCAAACTCCCAAAGAGATGCATAGGGGAAAAATTTATAGGTGTCATAAACGAGCGAGAGGAAGAGGTAGATGGAATTGTAGAGAAAGAAGAATAATCCTAAGTAGACTTCTCTTCCTCCTTCTTTTGAGTTGTATAGGTAGCCTTATGCTACACTATCATGGAATATTTAATTGAAATGGCATAGGGAGAAGGAGGGTAGGTCACTTTCGGTGCTATGCCCACATTCTTGTATTTCACATAAGTTCAATACAACACATCCATCCTAGGAGGGAGTGAACCAACATGGACTGGAAATAAGCGATCAAGTGAGTAGAATCCATGTGCCACCATCATCTTGCAGGTAGTGTTTTGGAATACATGCACAAAACCCTCATTAGAGAACTTCAAGAATTTATGGATCACCAAGGGGATTGTGTTCATGGAAACTAGCCAAGGAATGCCTAGTTTCACTTTGAACAAATCAAACCTTGGGATAATGTCAAAGAGGGAATTCAAAGTCATGGGACCAAATAGGACTAACAAGGTGATCTACCCAATGGGAGGAACAAAAATCTCATCATGTGTATGTATACTTATTTTAGACTCATCATATCCATCCTTATGTAAAAAAATTATCAACATGATCTCCTATGTGATAACATTAACTTGACACACAAGATCAATGAGAATTCCAATTACATGGTATTCCCATTAATGCAATTGGGAATATAAAAAGGAGAGGGTTCTCTATTAGTGTTCATGGAAAAATACTATGAGGTAAAGGTAATAGCGGGAGACTCACTTTTAGTCTGCACAGATGGGATGGGAAGATGCATAAAGGAAGCCATCTCTATGTACACTAGAAAGGACTTTCTCAGAAGTCCCCAAGGGTTTCACAATTAGACAATGACCTACTCAAGGTTTTGTTTCACAATGCTTAGGGATTCTTCTAGCTATACTACTAGGGGTCATAGGTTGGGTTGCAATTCCAAGAACCCTGCAACACACACACCCACAACACACCTAGAACACAAGAGAGTAGTCTTTCAACACTACCAAATAGAACTAGAACATTTTATGTGAGGTTTAGGAAAATGTAAAGGGGGAATGACTTCTCTGGACCCCAAGTCATGGGAGGGTCTAGAAAAATTAGTTGGCCTAATCTACCTCGTGCTAAGGATTTTTAAGGTAATTTTGATGTTTGAGAGGATGAAAAGGAATTACAACTGATTTTTCACTATCATTTTATCAACTCAAGAGTTTAGGAAACAAGGTGAGAAAAATCTTGAGTCTAGATTGTAACCTAGGTATCTCTCTACCAAAGGAATCTAGCATAAAAGACAGATGACAACATGGTGCATTGGAGTCCTGATTGGGAATTAGCATCTGTATAGATAGGGAGTATGAAGTACAATAAAAACTTAACAGGGAATTCACTAACTAGCTAATAAGTACAATTTTATGCGGTAATGAGAAACATAAAAGAGCTATACTACCGGGATAATAAGAAGAATACTTTAACCTAAAAGGTGGAGTTTGATAGAAACAAAGGTGATAGAAACCAAACTTACGGTTGGTCCAACCTCCTACAAGATCCACACAAACATGATACCTACACATAGAAGAATGTGGAAATTTTTTGGGGCTGTTTCAAGGCTTGCCATTGTCAAACCCCTGTTTTGATGTTCCCACCTCCACGAATAGCTAAAATAGCCACAATAGAGAAAATGCGATAAAGAATGTATTGGAATGGAAGAATACCACACAATATTAACAAAAATATTTTTTAAATCAAATAATGATGCTAAGTAAAATGGATATCACCTCCCCAAAAAAAATGCCCTCAAGTACGTGAAGGGAGATGGCAGCTCGCAAGCCTATAGATGCCAATGTTGTTGTAACAATGAGAGGAGAAAAACTAGTAGAATGTCGACTTGGAGCTTCAACAATGGAGAAAGTGCTATGAAATACTCAAGAAAGTGTGTACATTTGTGAAGTTAGATTGAAGAAGTGTGAAGAAGATCAATTGAATGTGAAGGATAGTCTTTTGAAGGTGAATAGGATCCCAAAAGATTCGTTCAACATCAATCAAGGGCATAGGGGCATTACGCTTCATCGCTAATGGAGAAGTGTAATGCCTCTACAGATTCTAGAGTTTGGAATCATGTCAGGATAGAAACATGTTGTGCAGATGCCCATGTGCCACGCTAGTATCCCTGATTGAAATTCCCCCACAAACACTATAGAAAACCACCAAGTGGGTGGGGAGCAGATGCATGAGGTGGAATAGAATCTTTGGGTTTGATTTTACTAAGGTAAGGGGGTGCAAATGGGGAATTTGCAAGGGGTGCAAATTCACTCCATTACATTAGTAAATTGCATTTTAAGAGGTCTTCAAGGTGGAATTTAGGGTCAAGATTATGGTCGGTCCATTAAATGAAATAGGGTAAGCATTGGATTTAAGGGACTTACATTAGATCTCTTTGAGACCTATCCAACGAGGTAGAGAATTTTTCAATCTGACCAACAGGCTGCAAGTTAGGACCTCACCAAGTTGGGGTACCTAAATTCACATCTTTTTTGAAAATTTGTTATTTTATCACATTTAGTTGTTCATTTCAAATTATTGAGGCTGTAATGACTGTTTACGTTCCTTAGTTTGTATATATTCATGTTATTTTAAATAAACAATGACTTTGAATGCATACAACTCATTTCTATGAGTTTTGCAATTATCCAAGAATAACAATATCACTAGTTTTCCTTTACACCAGATATTGTAAAATGAATTTATACTCAAATTTAGATCATCTTCTCTTATTTCTAAAATTGTTTTTTACCTAAGGAATGTAGGGTATCCTCCCCAATTCTTTTAGCAACTCTAATAATTTTCCTTCAAAGGGATAGGCCACATAATCTAAGGTGAGAGTATTGGGATTCTTACATTTGAATTTGGAAGGGATCTAAAATTTAGTTTTTGACAACTTAGGGTAGTTATTGAAGAGGTAACCTAATTTATTGTAGTTCTAGAAAAAACCCTTTAGTTTTCATATTGTATGGGTTGTACCCACATACCTTATTTTTATTTTGGGATAATAGAATTAGAGAGGGATTTGGAAACTTCCACATTCAAGTAGAATCTATAAAAAGCCAGTTTTCTCTTATTATTTTTTACATTTTTAATAGCTAGAAATTTCCCAGAAGAATCACATATACTTCTTAGCACCTCCTCATCCTAGAATTTGAGATTAAGCTTGGGGAGGTGAACCAAAGTAGGGAAAATAAAACATAGGTCAGCTAAGGGATCAAACCCTAGTTTCCATTTAAACAAAGGGACAATTGTAACATCTATAGAAGTAAGGAACCTCTATATGACTTCAAGGTCTTATTGTTGCAAGTATGAATCTGTTTGGTGGTGTTGTCATTAATGTCAATACAGTTCAAAGTGATTGTAGGTGGTACATGTATATTTGAGATACTGTAGAAGTGTCGAGAGTACATGGAGCTATATGTATGGTGTTGCAGATGTGCTAATGTCAAGTGGTTTTGAGAAAATTAATAAACAATGAAGATAGTGTTGTGTAAAGACTAGATCTTTAATTGAAAAATAAATGGATATTATGATTATGTAAGAGTAAACATAGTAAGAAATATGAGCCAAGTCAATTCTCTTGAACTTGATTAGATATTCTCTACTATGTTTACTCTTTATTTATTTTATTTGGGTTATACTAGTATAGTATACTTTCCTCTTTATTTATTTTACTTGGGTTATACTAGTATAGTATACTTTCCTCTTACACTTTTTATTTCAAAGAAAAAATATTTCACTTGCTCCTATAGATTGATATTATTTGTTCAAATTTGAACGGTTTGGATTTTGCAAGGCCTTGAAAACAATATTAAGGTATTTTAGCCTATTGATTTTGTATCCGAGTGTGCTCTGGTAATGTGCTATGCATTTCTTTTGTATTGATGATATGCTTGTGCAGATCAGTATTATTGTTTATGGGCTTCAATGGATAATATATCCCAAGTTTTAACCTTTAGGTTGATGGAGTGTGAAAGATGCATTCACTGGTGTGTGAATGGGTTTGGTAGAATTGTTTGTTTGTGGAATGGGAGAGATGTCTCTGCTCCAAAGTCTGCTGGTGGTTTGTCTTAGATATTGTGGATCTAGAAGAAGGATAATATTTATGTTCTCTATGTTATAGCAAGTGTGCTTGTGGTTTGGTGCTCTGGAAGGCTTGTTTCAAAGCTACTGTGTGTATCTGCACAGTCTGTTTGGACTACTAAAGAGTGTTCTATGTATATAGATTATTACAGTTGTTGTGAATGTATCTGAAGGTTTCTAAGAGGTGTTCCAGTGTTTGGTGAATTGTGTTATGTGATCCACGTGTCATTATCTTGTTGTGGATGTGTGTACTTCAAATTTCTTTGGTTTTTTCATTAGGTTTGGCTGACCCAATGTTTACATGTTACATGGAGAATAAGCATTGATTAAGGAAGCATGTGATTGATCCAAGATGTTTTTTGGGTCCTAATTAAGTATGTAATTGGTCCACTCTCATTCTTATCCACCATGGGAATGTTGAGTCACCAACCTAATTTGAATTTGTAAAATAAATAATTTGTAGCCAACCTTGGAGAAAGTTTTCAAGATCAAAGATGGTATAAATACAAGTCAAGATGTTGTGAATTGGAAGCATGAGTGTGAAGTGTGTGAAATAAGTTTGAAAAGTAGAGTGTGTGAAAGTGAATCAAGGTAGAAATACTTTGATGTGTTAGATTCCTAAAAGCAATGAGTTGATGGTGTCTACAATCCTTTGATCAAGCTGTAGATGTGTGTAACCTATTGTGGTGGATTTTCTATTGTCTTTCTTTGTTTTTAGGTAGTGAGTCTCCTTCTAAATAGTGAGTCCTATTTGTAGGCAGTGAGCCTTTATATTTGGACAGTGATTCTTTTCTGGGAAGTGATCGCTTTGGCAATGAGCCTTTGCATCCGGTAATGCATTACTATTATATTGTGAGTTAATCATCACTATGGTTTTTCCCTCATTGGGTTTTCCACATAAATCTAGTTTCTTTGGTGTTTTCTTTCTATTATCTACATTTCATGTTGATACTTAATAATAGATTATAGTTAAAGTGGAATTGATTAAGTTTAGAAGTAAAAGTGATTTGGTACAACTGATTCACCCCCCTCCTAATTGTCTTGTGCATTTCAACAATTGGTATAAGAGCTTTGGCTCCTCAGAAAAGAGATCAACCACTTAAGGTAGATCAAATGGTGCACAAGTTGCAAATCCCTATATTTGATGGAGTTGAATACAGTGACTAGAAACTACAGATGAGAGGTTACCTGATCTCTCTTGGTTTCAAGACTTGGAAAGTTGTTGAGAAAAAATATGTTGAACCAACTAGTGGCCCTTCTTCTGTAGATGAGATTTTTTCCTATGAGGAGAATGAAAAAGAAAGGTATGCTATCTTTAGTGCTTTATCTAAAACTAAATGGACAAAATTTATTACTTTATGCACTGCTTATGAAGTATGGGAAAAGTTGAAAGATATCTATGAAGGAAATGATAGATTCAAATTGTCAAGGAAGCTAATAGCAAAGCATATATTTGAGAACTTGAGAATGGAAGAAGGTGAGGACATTGCAAGCTACTATTAGAGATTTGAACTTGTATAAAATAAAATAAAAAACCAAGGTGGTACCATGATAGATGAATATGTAATAGAGAAGATCTTGTTGACCCCACCAGAGAATTATAGTGACAAGGTCTTTGCTATTGAAGAATCATATGATCCAAATAAATTTACTAAATAACAACTACTTGGCACCTTGACTTCATTTGAGATGAGGAAGTTTGGAAGAGAAAAGGAGAAAGCTGAAACAACCTTCAAAGCAACTAAGATAGAATATGACTAGGATAGTGATTGTTCAGAAGAGTTGGAAGAAAATTTTACAAGGAAATTGAAGAAAGATAATAGTAAGTATAGAGGTATGTTAACTTTTAAATGTTTTAGTTGTGAAAATATTGGTTAGTATGCTTCAATATGTCCAAATAGAGCCACACACAGGAAGACTAGATATAATAATAATAAAGAAAAAAAGGACTGAAAGTTCAAGAAATTGTATTATGTTAGAGAAGATAGTGGAATTTTTGATGATGAGTCTAATTTTGAGGATGATAAAGATGAATTCTTGTTTCTAGCCCTTGAGAATAAATTTGTCTACTAACCATGGAAGATGTGCAAGGGAATCTGGTCTGGAGAATAAGAAGGATGAGATGGAAGGTACATGGTTACTTCCTTTCAAGCTAGACATGATGAAGATTATTAGGTAATTGATAGTGGATGTTCAAATCATATGACTGGAGACAAAATTAAGTTCACTAAACTTGAAAATTATGATGGAGGATTAGTTATGTTTGGAAATGATTCTAGTGCTAAGATTGTTGGAAAAGGAACAATTAATCTTGATGGAAAATATAGTACTAATGATGTCTATTATGTTAAGGGCTTAAGCCATAATCTATTGAGTGTTGGGAAAATGTTTAGCAAAGGATTTAAGCTTTTATTTCATGATAACACCCGTGAGATTAGAAAAAGGGTCCAAAACTGTGGTAGCTATAGGAAGATGAAATTATGGAAACATCTATCAACTTAAGAGTGGTGATGGTCACTGATTTGTTTCTCAAGTTAATGAAAGTTGGCTATGGCATCAGAGGATGGGACATGCAAACTTTGACAATATGATTAGGATCAATTCAAGAGAATTTGTTAGGGATCTACCTAGAATCACAAAGCCTACCAGTTCTATTTGTAGAATTTGTCAGTTAGTAAAACAAACGAGATGCAATTTTAAAGGAAAAGAACAATCATCTACTAGAATGCTGGAATTGATTCATACAGACCTTTGTGGTCCCACAAGAACATAAAGCCTTAATCTTGATAGGTATTTCATGCTTTTGGTTGATGATTACTCTAGAATGACATGGGTTACTTTTCTTAGGGAGAAATATCAAGCTCTAGATAGATTCAAAGTGTTCAAATAAAGAGTAGAGAATGAAGTAAACTTGAGAATCAAATGTTTAAGGTCTAATAGAGGTGGAAAATTCACTTCTAGTAAGTTTAATGCATTTTTTGAAGAGCGTGGTATAAAGAGACATTACTCTACTCCTAGAACTCCTTAGAGGAATGAAGTTGTAGAAGGAAGAACCAAATGGTTCAAGAGGCTACAAGGACTATCATGAAAGATAAATTTTTTCCTGATGTATATTTGAGAGAATCAATCCACACTATTGTTTACATTCTTAACAGAGTTCAGATTAGAGGTAACAACACAAAGAATCCTTATGAACTATGGACTGGTAAGATTCCTAGTATTAAGTACTTTAAGGTGTTTGGAAGCAGATGTTACATTAAAAGAGATGGTGAGAATATTGGAAAGTTTGATGCAAGATGTTACGAAGGTATTTTTCTTGGATATTCAACTAACAACAAAGCATATAGATGCTCCAATAAAATACTGAGAAAAATAGTTGAAAGTGCAAATGTAAAAGCTGATGAAGCTATGCACAAACCAATTGAAATAAGTGAAGTTGAACTAAATGATCCTATTTGTGGAAAAATAAAAGAAGAGGAAAAGGAAGAGAAAGAAGAAAATGAAGAAGAGGAGACTATAGAACCTACTCCTAAGACTCCTAAATATGTACATAAGAATCATCCAAAGGAACAAATAATTGGAGACATAAGTGAAGGTGTATAGATAAGAAGCAAAGTGGTTGAGGTAAATTTTTGTTTTCTTTCTAAGATAGAACGTAATACTGTGAGGCATGCAAAGATGAGAGTTGGGTTAGAGCAATGAAAGAGGAATTGCAATAGATAAAGAAGAATCAGACATGGGAATTGGTTCCTAGACCAATAAACAAGAATGTAATTGGTTTCAAATGGGTCTTCGGAAATAAGTTGAATGAAGATGGCAAAGTAGTAAGAAATAAAGAAAGACTTGTATGCAAATTTTATTCGCAAGTTGAAGGAATAGATTTTTAAGAGACATTTGCCCCAACAGTAATGGAGGCCATTCAGATGTTTTTGGAATTTTTTTCCCATAAATATTTCAAAGTGTACCACATGGATGTTAAGTCTGCATTCCTAAATGGAGAATTGGAAGAAAAGGTGTACATGGAACAACTTGAATAATTTTAGTTATCAGACAAACCATACATAGTCTGCAAGTTGAATAAGGCACTATATGGACTTAAACAGGCTACCAGAGCATGGTAATCAAGGTTGGACAAATATTTAGCAAAGCAAGGGTTCAAAAAAGGCTTCATGGATAGAAATCTCTATTTCAAAGTTGAGAGAAACAAAATGTTGATAGCTATGGTGTATGTTGATGATATTATCTTTGGAGGAAATGAAGGTATGTGCTAGAAATTTTCAAAGGGGATGCAAAAAAGAGTTTGAGATGTCTATGATTGGTGAGTTCAATTTCTTCTTTGGAATTCAAGTGAATCAAACTAATAAGGGCATATTGATTTCATAGTCTAAGTATGTTAAAGAATTTTTGAATAATTTTGGAATGGATGATTCCAAACCAGTCTACACCCCTATAGTAACCGGATGCAAATTGAGTAAGAGGGATGATTCTCCTAAAGTTGATTAGAGCATGTAGAGATCTATGATTGGTGGACTAATATATCTTACTACTACTAGACCAGATATCATGCATGTAGTAATGTTTGGTTTCTAGATTTCAAATAGAACCTAATGAGACACATGTTACAATTGTGAAGAGGATATTTAGATATCTAAAGGGGACTCTGGACTATGGTCTATGGTATCCTAAGGATACTAATTTCACCATGAATGCATACACTGATGGAGATTGGGATGATTGTATAGATGAACAAAAGAGTACAAGTGGTGGTGCATTCTTTCTTGGAGGAAGATTGGTCTCATGGTTAAGTAAGAAACAAGATTTAGTTTCTTTGTCCACTGCACAAGTTGAGTATATAGCAGCCGCATCCTATTGTACAAATGTACTTTGGATGAAACAAACGTTGAAGGATTTAGGTGTGATGTGTGATGATCCTATCCCTATATTTTGTGACAATGCAAGTGAAATAAACATTTCAAAGAATCTGGTGATGCATTCCAAAACAAAGCATAGATCTATCAAATATCATTTCTTGAGGGAGAAGGTACTAGAAAATGAAGTCAGACTTGAATATGTGTCTACTAAGGATCTGATTATAGATATATTTACTAAGGCTCTTTGGAAGGATATTTTTGAGTATCTTAGGGGGAAGTTAGGGGTTATTGCCCCTCCTTCCTTAAACTAGGTTCACATGGAGGTGCATCAGTCCAGTGGATCTACAAATTCTTCATTTGTCTAGACTGATGATTGTGGTATACTCCTCAGGGGGAGTAGAGGGTATCATGTTGCAGTGTGAGATGTGGGTGCACTCCTAAGGGGGAGTTATCAAAGCTTTATATGGAAGAATTTTCATCAAAAACTTTATTTTTTCATTGATGCCAAAGGGGGAGAGAGAGTCATGTGAAAAAGCCTATTTAAATCTTGGGAAAGAGAGTTATGTGAAAAAGTTGCAAGGAGAAGAGAGTGCATAAGTGTTGTGAAGGTTGTCTAATCTAAAAAATAAAGGGAAGAAGAAGCAGGAGAGTGTGTATGTTGTCTTTGATGGTTTTCACATCATGTGTCGCCATCAATGACAAAGGGGGAGATTGTTGCAAGTATGAATGTGTTTGGTGGTGTTGTCATTAATATTGTCATTGATGTCAACATAGTTTAGAGTGATTGTAGGTGGTACATGTATAGATGAGATATTGTAGAATTTTTGAGAGTATATGGAGCTATATGTATGGTGTTGCAGATGTGTCGATGTCAAGTACTTTTGAGAAAATTAATAAAAAATGAAGATAGTGTTGTGTGTGTGTTTTGAGAGTGCTCTGGTAATGTTCTCTACATTTATTTTGTATTAATCATATTCATGTGTGGATGAGTAGTATTGTTTATGAGCTTTAATGGATAATATATCCTGAGTTTTAGCCTCTGGGTTGATGGAGTGTGAAAGATGTGTGAATCGATGTGTGAACCGGTCTTGGTAGAACTATTTGTCTATGGACTGGGAGAGATGTCTCTGAATAGTAGTCTTTTGGTGGTTTATCTCAAATCTTACAGATCTAGAAGAAGGATAATATTGATATTTTGTATGTTTTGGAAAACATGCTTGTGGTTTGGTTCTCTGGAAGGCTTGTTCTAGAGCTATTATGTGTATCTACACGGTCTGGTTGGACTATTGAAGAGTGTTCTATGTATAAAGATTGTTGAAATTTCTTTGGATGTATCTAAATGTTTCTAAGAGGTGTTCCAGTGTCTAGTGAAGCATGTTGTAAGATCCAAATGTCATCATCTTGGTGTGGATAAGCATACTTCAAATTTATTTAGTGTTTTTGTTAGGTTTGGATGACCTAGTGTTTACATGTTACATGGAGAATAAAAATCGATTAAGGAAGTGTGTGATTGATCCAAGGTGTTTTTTGGGTCCTAATTAAGTATGTAATTGGTCCAATCTCATTCTTATCCACCGTAGGAATGTTGAGTCACCGACCTAATTTGAATTTGTAAAATAAAGAATGTCTAGCCAACCTTGGTGAAATTTTTCAAGATCAAAGATGGTATAAATACAAGTCAATATGTTGTGAATTGAAAGAATTAGTTTGAAGTGTGTTAAACAAGTGTGAAAAGAAGAGTGTGTAAAAGTGAATCAAGGTAGCAGTACTTTGATGTGTTAGATTCATAAAACAAGTGAGTTGATGGTGTTTGTAATCATTTGATCAAGCTACGGATGTGTGGAACCTATTGTGGTGGATTTTCTATTGTATTTGTTTACTTGTAGGTAGTGAGCCTCCTTATGGACAGTGAGTCCTATTTGTAGGAAATGAGCCTTTGTATCTGGACAGTGAGTCCTTTCTAGGTAGTGAGCCCTCTGGCAGTGAGCCTTTGTATCCAATATTAAATTACTATTATATTGTGAGTTAACCCTCACCATGGTTTTTCCCTAATTGGGTTTTCCATGTAAATCTGGTGTCTCTAGTGTTTTCTTTCTATTGTCTACATTTCATGTTTATACTTAATAATAGACTACAGTTAAAGTGGAATTGATTTAGGTCAGAAGTAAAAGTAATTTAGTACAATTGATTCATCCCCCCTCTCAGTTATCTTGTGCATTTAAATAATAAGTATCAGAGCTTTGGTTCCTTAGAGAAGAGATTAACTTGTTGAGGTAGATTAGATGGTGCACAAGTTGCAAATCCATATATTTGATAGAGTTGACTATAGTGATTGGAAAGTGCAGATGAGAGGTTACCTAATCTCTCTTGGTTTCAAGACTTGGAAAGCTGTTGAGACAAAATATGTTGGACCAACTAGTTGTCCTTCTTCTGCAGATGATATTTCTACCTATGAGGAGAATGAAAAAGAAAGGTATGCTATGTTCAGTGCTTAATCTAAAATTGAATGGACAAAATTTATTTCTTTAGGCACTACTTATGAATTATGGGAAAAGTTGAAAGATATATATGAAGGAAATGATAAAGTCAAATTGTTAAGGAAGCTAACAACAAAGCACAAATTTGAGAACTTGAGAATGGAAGAAGGTGAGGACATTGCAAGCTACTATCAGAGAGTTGAACTTTCTGAAAATGAAATCAAAAACCAAGTTGGTACCATGACAGATGAAGATGTAATAGAGAAGATATTGATGACCCTACTAGAGAATTACAGTGACAAGTTCACTTCTATTGAAGAATCATATGATCCAAAGAAATTTACTAAAGAACAACTATATGGAACCTTGACTACATTTGAGATGAGGAAGTTTGGAAGAGAAAAGGAGAAAGATGAAACAACCTTCCAAGCAACTAAGATAGAAGATGACTCAGATAGTGATGGTTTAGAGGAGTTGGAAGCAAACTTTACAAGGAAATTGAAGAGAGATACCAATAAGTAAAAAGGTATGTTACCTTTTAAATTTTTTAGTTGTGGAAATATTGGTCAGCATGCTTCAAGATGTCCAAATAGAGTTGCACACAAGAAGAATAAAGATAATAATAATAAAGACAAAAAGGACAGAAAGTTCAAGAAATTGTATTATATTAGAGAAGATGTTGGAATTCTTGATGATGAGTCTAATTTTGAGGATGATAAAGATGAATGCTTGTTTCTAGCCTTGGAGAATAAATCTATGTCTAGTAAAAATGGAAGATGTGCAAGGGAATCTGGTCTAGAGAACAAGAAGGATGAGATGGAAGGTACTCTGATTACTACCTTTCATGCTAGACAAGATGAAGACTATTGGGTAATTGATAGTGGATGTTCAAATCATATGACCCAAGACAAAATTAAGTTCACTAAAATTGAAAAGTATGATGGAGGATTAATTAAATTTGGAGATGATTCTAGTGCTAAGATTGTTGGGAAAGGAACAATTAGTCTTGATGGAAATATAGTACTGATGATGTCTATTATGTTAAGGGCTTAAGGCATAATATTTTGAGTATTGGGCTAATGTGTAGCAAAGGATTTAAGCTTGTATTTCAAGATAACACCCATGAGATTAGAAAAAGGTCCAGAACTATGGTTTCTATAGGAAGAACTTATGGAAACATCTATCATCTTGAGAGTGGTGATGGTCAGTGCTTTGTTTCTTAAGTTAATGAAATTTGGCTATGGCACCGAAGGATGGGACATGTAAACTTTGACAATCTAATCAGGATCAGTTCAAAAGAAGTTGTTAGGGATCTGCCTAGAATCACAAAGCCTACCAATTCTATTTACATAAGTTGTCAGTTGTGAAAACAAATGAGATGTAATTTTAAAGGAAAAGAACAATCATCTACTGAAATGTTGGAATTGATTCATAGAGACCTTTGTGGTCCCACAAGAATAGGAAGCCTTAATGGTGTCAGGTATTTCATGCTTTTGATTGATGATTACTCTAGAATGACATGGGTTGCTTTTCTTAGGGAGAAAGCTCAAGCTCTAGATAGATTCAAAGTGTTCAAAGCAAGAGTAGAGAATGAATTAAACCTGAGAATCAAATGTTTAAGGTCCGATAGAGGTGGAGAATTCACCTTTGGTGAGTTTAATGCATTTTGTGAAGAGCATGGTATAAAGAGACATTACTCTTCTCCTAGAACTCTTCAGCAAAATGGAGATGTGGAAAGAAAGAATCAAACTATTCAAGAGGCTGCAAGGACTATGATGAAAGAGGAAAATTTCCTAATGTATATTGGAGAGAAGTAATCCACACTATTTTTTACATTCTTAACTGAGATCAGATCAGAGGTAACAACACAAAGACTCCTTATGAACTATGGACTAGTAATATTCCTATTGTTAAGTACTTTAAGGTGTTTGGAAGTAGATTTTACATTCAAAGAGATGATGAGAACCTTGGGAAGTTTGAAGAAAGATGTGGACAAGGTATTTTTCTTAGATATTCAACTAACAACAAAGCATATAGATGCTTCAATAAAAGATTGAGGAAAATAATTGAAAGTGAAAATGTAAAATTTGATGAAGCTATGCATAGACTAGTTGAAATAAGTGAAGTTGAATAGGATGATCCTATCTGTGAACAAATACAAGAAGAGGAAGAGAAATAAAAAAGTGAAGAAGAGGAGATTCTGAAACTTGCTCCTAAGACTCCTAAATATGTATAAAATAATCATCTTGAGGAACAGATAATTGGAGATATAAGTGAAGGTGTAAAGTCAAGAAGTAAAGTGGTAGAGGTAAATTTGTGTTTACTTTCTAAGATAGAACCTAAGACTATGTGTGAGGCATGAAAATATTAGATTTGGGTTAGAGCAATGAAAGATGAATTGCAGCAGATAGAGAAGAATTAGACATGGGAGCTGGTTCCTAGACCAGTAAACGACAATGTAATTGGTTCAAAATGGGTGTTCAGGAATAAGATGAATGAAGATGGTGAATTAGTAAAAAATAAAGCAAGACTTGTATGCAAAGTTTATTCGCAGGTTGAAGGAATAGATTTTGAAGAGACTTTTTCCCTGGTGGCAAGAATGGAGGCCATTCAAATGTTTTTGGAATTTTCTACCCATAAAGATTTCAAAGTGTACTAGATGGATGTTAAGTCTACATTCCTGAATGGAGAATTGGAAGAGGTGTACATGGAACAACCAGAAGGATTTCAGCTATTAGACAAACTGGACATGGTCTGCAAGTTGGAAATGACACTATATGGACTTAAACAGACTCCCAAAGCATGGTATGCAAGGTTGGATAGATTTTTGACACAACAAGGGTTTAGCAAAGGCTTTGTGGACAACAATCTCTATTTCAAACTTGAAAGAAACAAAATGTTGATAGTTGTGGTGTATGTAGATGATATTATCTTTGGAGGAAATGAAGGTATGTGCAAGAAATTTGTAGAGGAGATGCAAAAAGAGTTTGAGATTTCTATGATTGGTGAGTTCAATTTATTCCTTGGACTTCAAGTGAATCAAACTAATGAGGGTGTATTCATTTCACAATCTAAGTATGTTAAAGAATTTCTAAATAAGTTTGGAATGGATGATTCCAAACCGGTATGTACCCCTATGGTAACATGATGCAAATTGAGTAAGAATGATGATTCTCCTAAAGTTGATTAGAGCATGTAGAGATCTAAGATTGGTGGACTAGTATATATTACTGCTACTAGACCGAGTATCATGCATGGAGTATGTTTGGTTGCTATATTTCAAGAAGAACCTAAAGAAACACATGTTACAACTTTGAAGAGGATATTTAGATAACTAAAGGGGACTCTAGACTATGGTCTATGGTATCCTAAGGATACTGATTTCTCCTTGAATTCCTACACTGATGTAGATTGGGTTGGTTGTGTAGATGACCGGAAGAGTACAAGTGGTGGTGCATTCTTTCTTGGAGGAAGATTGGTCTCATGGTTAAGCAAGAAATAGGATTCTTTTTCCACTACAGAAGCTAAGTATATTGCAACAACATCCTATTGTACACAAGTACATTGGATGAAGCAAACATTAAAGGATATAGGTGTGATGTGTGATGAGCCTATCTCTATCTCTTGTGACAATACAAGTGCAATAAACATTTCAAAGAGTTCGGTGATGCATTCTAGGACAAAGCATATATCTATCAAATATCATTTCTTGAGGGAGAAGGTACTAAAAAATGAAGTCAGACTTGAATGTGTCTACTAAGGATCAAATTGCATATATATTTACTAAGGCTCTTCCAAAGGATACTTTTGAGTATCTAAGGGGGAAGTTAGGGGTTATTGCCCCTCCTTCCTTAAACTAGGTGCACATGGAGGTGCATCACTCCAATGGATCTATAAATTCTTCATTTGTCTAGACTGATGATTGTGGTCTACTCCTCAGGGGGAGTAGAGGGTATTATTGTTGTATTATGAGATGTGGGTGCACTCCTAAGGGGGATTGACCAAAGATTGATATGGCAGAAGTTTCATGCAAAAATTTCATTTTCCATTGATTCCAAAGGGGAGGAGAGAGTCATGTGAAAAAGTTGCAAGGACAAGAGAGTGCATAAATGTTGTGAAAATTTTCAAATTTGAAAAAGAAAGGGAAGAAGAAGTAGGAGAGTGTGTATGTTGTCTTTGATGTTTTTTACATCATGTGTTTCCATCAATGACAAAGGGGGAGATTTTTTGAAGTATGAATGTGTTTGGTGGTGTTGTCATTAATGTTGTCATTGATGTCAACATAGTTAGGTGATTTTAGGTGGTACATGTATAGTTGAGATACTGTAGAAGTGTTTAGAGTACATGGATCTATATGTATTGTGTTGTAGATGTGTTGATGTCAAGTTCTTTTGAGAAAATTAATAAACGATAAAGACAGTGTTGTGCATGTGTTCTAAGTGTGCTCTGGTAATGTGATTTGCATTTATTTTGTATTGATCCTATTCCTATTTAGATTAGTAGTATTTTTTATGGGCTTCAATGTATAATATCCTAAGTTTTAGCCTCTGGGTTGATGAAAAGTGAAAGATGTGTGAACCAGTGTGTGAACCGGTTTGGAAAAATTGTTTGTTTATGGACTGAGAGAGATGTCTCTACTTTGTAGTCTTCTAGTGGTTTGTCTTAGATCTTGAAAGTTTGGAAGAAGGATAATATTGATGTTATCTATGTTCTGGTAAGCGTTCTTATGGTTTGGTGCTCTAAAAGGCTCGTTCCATAGCTACTGTGTGTATCTGCATGGTCTAGTTAGACTTTTGAAGTGTGTTCTATGTATAAATATTGTTGTAGTTGTTGTAGGTGTATCTAAAGTTTTCTAAGAGGTGCTCTAGTATTTGGTGGGTCATTTCATGTGATCCATGTGTCATCATATTGTTGTGGATGTGTGTAATTAAAAGTTCTTTGGTGTTTTCATTAGGTTTAGTTGGCTTGGTGTTTACACATTACATGGAGAATAAGCATCAATTAAGGAAGCATGTGATTCATCCAATTTTTTTTTTGGGTCCTAATTAAGTATGTAATTGGTCCACTCTCATTCTTATCCACCATGGGAATGTTGATTCACTGACCTAATTTGAATTTTTAAAATAAAGAATGTGTAGCCGACCTTGGAGAAAGTTTTCAAGATCGAAGATGGGATAAATACAATTCAAGATGTTGCAAATTGGAAGCATGAGTGTCAAGTGTGTGAAACAAGTGAGAAAAGTAGAGTGTGTGAAAGTGATCAAGGCAGTAGTATTTTGATGTGTTAGATTCCTGAAAGCAGTGAGTTGATGGTGTCTACAATCCTTTGATCAAGTTGTGGATGGGTGGAACCTGTTGTGGTGGATTTTCTATTGTCTTTCTTTTTTTGTAGGTAGTGAGCCTCCTTCTGGATAGTGATTCCTATTTGTAGGGAGTGAGCCTTTGATAGTGAGTCCTTTCTGGGTAGTGAGCCTTTGTATCCAATATTGTATTACTATTATATTGTGAGTTAATCCTCACCATGGTTTTTCCACATAAATTTTGTGTCTCTAGTGTTTTCTTTCTATTATCTGCATTTCATGTTTATACTTAATAATAGATTAAAGTTAAAGTGCAATTGATTAAGGTCAGAAGTAAAAGTAGTTTGGTACAACTAATTCACCTCCCCTCTCAGTTTTCATGTGCATTTCAACACTTATTTGAGTGAAAAATGAAAGAGAAAAATCCCTCTTGACAAAGCACAAACATGGACACTACCTTTAACATTTCATACACTAGCAATCCATTTTCTTACCTTGTCAATACTTGGCCTAAAAAAGAACTTACCAACAAAAGAGTTGTCCATTTGTGAGATAATTCTTTCAATAATAGAGATGACGAAATTCAAATTTAAATCAGTAGCTTCACATCTTGTAACTACCACATCACAAGGGATTTTAGATCTTTGCATGTTCTTAATGGGAATCCATGGGCAAAGAAACCATGTTTTATTTTCATCCTATTAGTCTTTGAAATACTGTTTAGAAGATCTTCTTTAAAATCTTGGTGAACTAGTTGAAACCACTTTTGGAGAAAATGATTGGTCCCAGTCAAAAAGGTTTTGTTCCTAGTGGTCATATTTTGGATGCTTCTCTATCCACCCATGAAGCTCTGCGCTCTATGGATAGGAGTAATAACCTTAGAATGGATTTTAAGCTCGACATTTCCAAAGCTTATGATAAAGTCATATGGAAATTTCTCCCCAAAGTCCTTGATAAGTTTGGCTTCAACCAAAAAGTTATCAATATCATTATGGAATGTGTCTCCATGGTGAAGTATTTAGTTTTATTCAATGGAGTATCCAAAGGATTCTTTGAGTCTGGGAGGGGATTCATACAGGGAGACCCCCTATCCCCTTATTTATTCATTATGGTGGTTGAAGTGTTGAGAAAGAATGTGGTGCGTATGTTGTCAGAGGGCTCCATCAAGTTTTTCAAACTGACCTCCACCCTTGATCCTATTACTATCCAAAAATTTGTAGCTGACACTATGCTTTTTAGAAAATCTTCGGTTGTTGAAGGCGGGAAGTGGAAAGGTTGCCTCAATCTCTATGTGGCTTGTTCTGGTCAATGCATCAATTACAATAAAATTATGATCTATTTATTTCACTGCACTCCTGGTCTATAGGATCATGTGACCATGGTGTTAGGCTATGTGAGTGTCACTCTTCCTTCATTCTATCTTGGCCTTCACCTTACTATCAAGGAATTTACTCCCAATTTCTGGAATTATGTTCTTGAAAGAGTCCAAAGAAAGATTGTTGGATGGAAAGGTTCTCTCTTAAGTCATGCGAGTTGTCACATCTCAAATTTTGATATGGTTGGATGATGTTTTATTTCATTTCATGGTTATGCTTTATGATTTAATGTGTGTAAATGTGAAAATTGTGAATAATAACTAATTTTGGAATATAAAAAGGAAGTGTTGTTTTTAGTTTTGAAAGATGAATGTATAAAATATGGTTTATTTTCAAAATAGTGCAAATTAGGAAATATTATATCATTAAATGAAATATATTATGTTATGGATTTGTTAATATTTGGGTACTAATTCAATGTTGGATGCTTGAGTGTGTGTGAGATGCAGGTAGTCAAAGACCAAGAGGGTGGTTGAGGTAAAGGTGATTAGCTCCCTAGAAGAGTAAAGCTGGATTGAACTCGCAAACCACACAGAAGCACCTAGTGTCATATAAATGCATTTAGAAATAAATTAGTTAAAAATTATATAGTTTTCCATCTCTAATGTTTGTGTAGTTTTATTTTTGAAAGTTGAGTTAAATTTAATTGTGTGTTAGATGAAATGTGTTTAATTTAATTGATATTTCTTTATTTAGAAAATAGATTGTGTTTAAAATTAAATAAAACTTCCTTATTAAATAAATTAGTTTATTAAACTAAAATTTAAATAGAAAAAATTAAATATCTAATGAAAGCAAATAAAGAGAATTACAAACAAGTGATAAATAACATGTAAAATTAACAAATTGAAAACAAAAGAGAAAATAAAATAAATATTTCTTGAAATTAAAATTGTAAATTATTTCATTGGAGGAAAGGAGTTAAATATCTTTAAAAGGGAAAAGTGGAGGTAACGGTGCATGCATAATTAATATCTTCTTGTTCTTGTTCTTGAATTATTGGGAAGAGCACTTTGGGAGGTTTTACAAAAAAAATTGGGAAAATATATTGGAAATTTATTTTGGAGAGAGAGTTGGAGAGAAGGAAAAAGAGAAGCAGGGCATCAAAAGGAGGGCACAGAACTCAGCTGGAGAAGCAAGAGGATTTGCAAGCTTGAAGTCAAGAACTCTCTAGGTTTTCCACTCTATTTTTGTGTTTGAATTTCAAAAGAATTGTTGCTTGGTTGTGAATAGAAATTTGATAAATCTTTTGTATTTCAAAAGAATGAAAAAACATTTTGTATGTCTGGAAATTATTTTTGAATGTGCAAATTAATAGAACTCTTCAAATTCCATTTAAATTTTCTAGAAAAGAGAAGGAAACCATTTTTTTATTATTATTTCCTGCATGATGAAATTTGTTGTTTCTATGTATTCTATAGCACATAAATATAGTCATACTTATATATATATATATATATATATATATATATATATATATATGAACTTATACATATATTTGTAGGCAGAGCTTTATTAGAGGATAAATCTGTTTTATTTTAAATTTCTATTATTCCTGGAAAAACTCAAGTGATAATGAATTCACATATATATATACATATACATACATTTATATATACATATGCACATTTATGTATAATCGACTGAGAATCATTTTAAGAATAACTAAGTTGTATGGCTTTACATTGTATATGGGACTGTTTCATTATTGTTTTATGGGGACACCTTTCCATCTAGGTGACGGCCCTATGGATGGGTCAGTGCCCACCCATAGGCCGAGGCCTATGTGTGGTATGCTGCC
This sequence comes from Sequoiadendron giganteum, assembly GCA_007115665.2. Classification (NCBI taxonomy): domain Eukaryota; kingdom Viridiplantae; phylum Streptophyta; class Pinopsida; order Cupressales; family Cupressaceae; genus Sequoiadendron; species Sequoiadendron giganteum. The sequence goes on along the minus strand of CM021101.1, from coordinate 557,825,443 downwards.
CCACCCACTAGTTGCCCCAATCATAAGTATTGATCACCATTTGTAGGATAGGGTTTGTGCGCTAGGTGTTGGGAACAATTGCTTACTATGGAATTCCTTACTCGAAATTCTTGAGTGTAACCTCGCTGCATTTTAAAAGCCTTTTTATATAAATATATACAAATATATATACATATATATACAAATATATACCAATGCACATGGATTTATATTTGGTTGTAGATTTAATTTTGTATAATAAAGTGTGATAATATGAATGAACAGTGAGACTTGAAAATGTATATAGATATATATGTGTATAAATAAATATATACACAATTATATATATATATACTTATATATACATTCATTCATTCATTCAAATGTTATGTTTTCCCTGAGAGATTTCCAACTGTGGGATTAAATTATAAATATGGAAAACAATTTTGTGAATGGGCAACTCATGCTAAGACTTCAACAGTAGAAAAGATGAAACCTTGTATTGAAATTTATTCTTGTAAGAGTATGCATATTTTCAAATAGAGACAATTTGAATACAAGGAAAATGTATTGAACAAGTTGAAATTGAAATTGAAATGATAGACAAAAGAATACCTTCTAAAATTTAACCTGAAGTTGATCTTTAATATCCTATTTTGAGCTTCTAAACTGAAATATGCATGGTATCTAGTATGCCAATTGGATTATGGTGTTAAACTGAAACACTTGGAAAGTGTTTATTTTGATTCTAAATGTTGTAAATATGCCTATGTGATATGACCACATAGTATAGACAACAAGATTACAAGATGTTGAACTAAGAAAGTAACTTATTTTCATTAATGGGATAAATCTTTCATCAACTAGATGTATTTGCGGTTTACATTGAAAATATATTGAATGATGAGAAAAAATTAACTTGAAAACAATCTACTTGCATATGCATTGAAATAATTATGAGATGGATTATTTATTTTCTTTATGAGTACTTTTGGGACAAGATGCCAAATGTGGATCCACAAAGATGGTAGTTTAGCCTTTTCATAGACTACCATTATTGGTTTAATGCTTGGAAAAGCTAATGAACCATTGAAATAGATGGATGAAATCCTAGAACTTATATGTTATATATGTATCTGCCATATCCTTTTGCAAGAAATATGTAATTCGATATTAGGAATGCATATAGGCAATAGAATTGCATTGAGAATTTCCTCTTGGTTTGTTGTTCTAGGTTGCTAAGATCCTTGTGTAGGGTCAGGGATTTCTTCAAGTTAGGAAGAAACCAAAGGAAGTCATGTGCTTTGTGGTTGGTGGAAAAGGAACCTCAATCTCTATCTTGGCTCTTCTTGCGGAAGACTTGCGGTGTCATGGTGGAAGAGGACCAAGGTTTCTTTATTCATAATGATGTAAATTTTATGTTATATGATTGGCTTGGATAGCCTCCTCTCTATTTATTGCCACTTATGGATGTACTCTAATGTAAATCTATGCAAGAGATGTAATTGATATATTGTAACTCATTATGTAAATGAAATGCAAACCTTTATTGAATTTATCTTGATGCTCTATGGATATTTTAATGGAAAGCATACATTTAATTCTCTTAATTGTATTTTGAGTACTTATTGGAAAGTAATGGGAAAGCTTTACATTTTGGTATAAGATACTAGGTTAAACTCTCGGACCTACGCCTAATATGCTTGATGTTATATTTCCAGAGTAAATCTAATGTTAGAACCTACTATCATGGAAGTGGATCTCGTGGTGATTCTCGAGGTGACACAAATGACAGACTAGGATCATAGCTATGTTTATTGATAGCCTTGAATAGGGAATAGGCCAACCAGGGCTAAACTCATATATTTAGGAAAATAATAATGGGGAGTAGCCTATGACTGAAGGAAATAAGTAAGGAAAAGTGGAAAGGAATTGGGAAAAGACCTTAGAAAGGTCACTCCTCTGAAATTTGATGGTAAAACCTTTGGTGATGGGGCAAAAGCATGGGTAATAGAAATAGAGAAATACTTTTCCCTGCAGAATTTGTCCAATGAAACTAAAGCTGAATGGGGATCCTACCAACTCACGGGTGAAGCTACCACCTGGTGGGATAATGAAATGGATGAAAATTAGTTCTCCCATGGTAAGGTGACATGGGAGCAATTCCTTCAGTTTTTAGGAAGAGATGGCTTCCACAACTGCATTTTGATAAGAAAATGACTGAATTTCAGAATATTACACAAGGGGGTATGTCGGTGGCTTAGTATTGGGAGAAATTTTCTCATTTTCATAAATATGTGCACCAGTACTAGCTTGATGAGATTTTTTGAGTTCGTAAATTCATATTGGGGCTCAGGCCTCAAATTAGAGTTGAAGTGGATATGCATAATCCAGCTACCATGGATGAAGCTTTTGAAAAGGAAACAAAGCAAGAACATAAATTATAGAAGGTGGAAAATTACAAGAAGAGTAGAGATGCTAAATATGGAAAAAATAAATTTCATGGGAACAGTTAGAATCTGAATCAAAATAACTAGGGAAACAACAGGAAGATCTAGAACTTAAAAAGGGGAAATAATTCTCAAGATTGAAATGATGGGAATCAGAATAATAGTAAGAGGGAAAATTATAACAATAATTACAACAAGAGAGATGCTTCCAATAGGCTTAAATTACCCCGCGAAGGATGTTATACTTGTGGTGGTGAGCATTATGCTAGTGTATGTCCTTAGAGGGAAAGGAATCAGAAAAATAGGAATCAACATCATATTCATGTGGCGGTTGACAATCACCAACCTGACTATCAGGTTATGCCTACCCAGTTGTTGGGTGAGCTTTTTGGATGTCTAGTTTCTATTTTGATTCATACAAGAGCTACTGATAGTTTTGTTGATCCTCATATCATTTCTAAATTATTTGTTAAACCGAGCTATATGGATAACACATGGAAGGTTCAATATGGTAATCGGGTAGAGAAAAAGGTATAGCAATTCCTAGCCTGCAGTGAACTCAAACTTCCTAGTTTCATGACGTGGGTCAATTTATATGTAGCACCTTTGGGGTCGTATGATGCGATTTTGGGAATAAATTGGCTTATGGAACATAAGGCTCTTGTTGACTATGAGGAGAAAACAATAACTTGTTTAGATGATATGGGCAATCGAGTGGATATCTATGGTATTAAAAGGAATTTGGAACTTAGGAAAATTTCTACCATGCAGTTGAAGAAGAGATGTAGAAAAGGGTGTGTAATCTATGCAATTAAGGCCATAGATCTTGATAACCCTGAGGCGATAGCTAATGATCATGTCATTCTAAATGAATTCCAAGATGTATTTCCTGACGAGTTTACTGAATTGCCTCCTAAACGGGTGTTTGAATTTTCAATTGATTTGCTACTTGGAACTGAGCCTCAATCTAAGGCTCCATATAGAATGAATACTACTGAATTGTATGAATTGAAGGCCTAGTTACAAGAATTTCTTAATCAAGGATTTATAAGGTCGAGTGTGTCTCTGTGGGGAACACCAATCATATTTGTGGAAAAGAAGGATGGGACCTTGAGATTATGTATTGATTATAGAATGTTAAATAAGGTAACTATCAAGAAAAAGTATCTTCTCCCTACGATAGATGATTTGTTTTAGTAGATAAAGGGGGTGATGGTATTTTCAAAGAGATTTGAGATCAGGGTACCACCAATTGAGAATTAAAGATGAAGATATTTTAAAGACTACTTTTAGGACAAGATACATGCATATTGAATTCACAGTGTTACCGTTTGGGTTAGCTAATGCCCCAAAAACCTTCATGAACTTGATGAATAACACTTTCCATGATTGTTTGGATGCTTTTTTGTTGGTTTTCTTAGATGATTTCTTAATCTATTCCAAGTTGAAGGAGGATCATGACAGGAATTTGAGGATAGTATTGCAACGTCTGAGAGACCATAAGCTCTATGGAAAAATTTCCAAATGCACTTTCTATCAAACCAAGGTGCACTATCTAGGACATGTGATATCTAGCAATGGGATAGTCATGGATCCAAATAAGATGAAGGCAAACATGGAATGGCTAGTTCCTCATAAATTTTCTAAAGTAATAATTTTTATGGGTCTTGTTGGTTACTATAGGAAATTTGTTAAAGGATTATCAACAATAGAAACACCAATTAGTGCACTCCAAAGAAAAGGTAAGAAATTTGAATGGAGTGATAAGTGCAAGGAATATTTTTAGTTTTTGAAGGAGAAACTAACATCTGCACCGACTTTGATCATATCGGATCCAAATGGGCACTTTACAATAATAACCGATACATCAAGTGAGGGAGTGGGAGCAGTTCTCATGCAGGATGACCGAGTGGTGGCATATGAATCCAAAAATTTTAAACAACATGAACTAAATTATGCTCTACACAACTTGGAATTGGCTGCCATAGTAATTATCTTTAGATGTGGAGACATTATCTCTTGGGGAAGCCTTTTGAGTTGAAAATTGATCATGCAAGATTGTAGTATATCTTCACTCAACCCAACCTGAACACTCGACAAAGGTGATGGTTGGAATTCTTGAGCAAGTATGACTTTGGAATTGAATATACTAAGGGAAAGGAAAACAAGATAGCAAATTCCTTAAGTAGGAGAATACATCTAGCAACAATGGTTACAATAAGATCAACTTTCAGGTAGCAGGTAATCCCAATATTGGTAGGGGATGCACATTATGAAAGGGTGAAACAATCCCTAGAGAAGAATCCTTCACATTGAAGATATGATGGTTATGTGTTTGAGATAGATGGGCTTTTGAGGTACCAGGGGTGAATGTATGTACCAAATTCTGCTAGTTTGAGGGAATTGGTATTAGAGGAATTCCATAATGCACCATATTCAGGGAACCCCGATGTGACGAAAATGGTTGAGGGACTCAGACCCTTATATTTATGGCCAGGACTAAAGAAAAATGTAATATCATTTGTAGCCCGATGTTTGGAGTGCCAGCGAGTTAAGGTTGAGCATGTACATCCGGTGAGACTTTTGAACCCACACAGAGTGCAGAAATATAAATGGCAGGTGATCATGATGGAATTTATTTAGGGGTTGCCAATGACCAAGACTAGGCATGATGTCATCCTGGTAGTAGTTGATAAATTGACAAAGGTAGCACATTTCATTCCTGGAAACATAAAGGATGGTTCCTTGGTGTTAGCAAAGAAATTTGTTCAGGAGATCTTTAGGTTGCATGGAGTGCCAAAGATGATCATTTTTTATCGTGACACTTGTATGGCTTCCAAATTTTGGACCACATTAAATTAATCCTTGGGGACTAAACTGAATTTTAGCTCGACATATCACCCTTAGACCGATAGACAGATTGAGAGAGTGAATCAGGTGGTGGAAGATCTTCTCAAGATGTATTGCATGGAACAACAACATAAATGGGAAGAGTACTTTCCTCTAGTGGAGTTTTCCTACAAAAAATCCTATCATGCCTCACTAGGCATGGCACCTTTCGAGGCATTATACGATTGTAAATTTCAAACACCTATCAGTTGAGATAAGGTGGAGGACGAAATTGTAATTGGACTTGAGATGCTGAAAGAAATGGAGGATCAGATGAGATTGATTAAGGAAAAATTGAAATAGGCTTTTGATCGTCAAAATAGCTTTGTCGATCGAAACAAGACTTTTAGGCAATTTTCAGAGGGCGATAAGGTGTTCTTGAGAGTTCGTCCACAAAAGAGTTCAATTTTTTTTAGCAAGATATCAAAGCTTGCTCCTCATTTTGTTGGCCCTTTCAAAATATTGGAAGTTGTGAATCCAGTTGCTTATAGGATTTCTTTGCTTCCAGTTCTATCCTGCATTCATAACATTTTCCATGTCTCAGTACTTAAGCCATATCACCCAAATGTTACTCATGTGCTCGATTGGCATGCTTTGCAGGTTTTGGATATAGAAGCGATGCTAGTGGAGCCCATCAGGATTTTGGAAAAGCGCAACGTTAAGTTGCAAAATCAGGATATAATGTAGTACAAGATCTAGTAGGATCAATATTCTAGGGACAATGCTAAGTGGGAGGACGCTAATGATATTAATAGATATTTTTCGCACCTTGGATTCTAGCTTGTTATTTTCTTTCATGAATTTTTATGACTCTTCATATGTGGAGGATATAGACTATATTGTGTGGATGTTTGTACTTAGACATCGAGATGATGTCTCTTCCTAGTGGGGAAGGATGCCACATCTCAAATTTTGATATGACTGGATGATGTTTTATTTTTCATTTTGTGGTTATTCTTTATGATTGAATGTGTGTGAATGTGAAAATTGTGAATAATACAGAGTTTTTTGAATATTAAAAGGAAGTGTTGTTTCTAATTTTGAAAGATGAATGTATAGAATATGGTTTATTTTCAAAATAGTGCAAATTCGGAAATATTATATGATTAAATGAAATATATTATGTTATGGATTTGTTAATATCTGGGTACTAATTCAATATTGGATGCTTGAGTGTGTGTGAGATGCAGGTATTCAAAGACCAAGAGGGTGGTTGACGTAAAGGTGATTAGCTCCCTGGAAGGGTAAAGTTGGATTGAACTCTCGAACCACACACAAGCACCTAGTGTCATATAAATGCATTTAGAAATAAATTATTAAAAATTATATTGTTTCCCATCTCTAATGTTTATGTAGTTTTATTTTTGAAAGTTGAGTTAAATTTGATTGTGTGTTAGATGAAATGTGTTTAATTTAATTGATATTTCTTTATTTAGAAAATAGATTGTGTTTAAAATTAAATAAAACTTCCTTATTAGATAAATTAGTTTATTAAAATAAAAATTTAAATAGAAAAACTTAAATATCTAATGAAAGAAAATAAAGAGAATTACAAACAAGTGATAAATGCCATGTAAACTTATCAAATTGAAAACAAAAGAGAAAATAAAATAAATATTTCTTGAAATTAAAATTGTAAATTATTTCATTGGAGGAAAGGAGTTAAATATCTTTAAAAGGGAAAAGTGGAGGTAACAGTGCATGCATCATTAATATCTTCTTGTTCTTGTTTTTGAATTCTTAGGAAGAGCACTTTGCGAGGTTTTACAGAAAAAATTGGGAAAATATACTAGAAATTTCTTTTGGAGAGAGAACTGGAGAGAAGGAGAAAGAGAAGCAAGGCATCAAAAGGAGGGCATAGAACTCAGTTGGAGAAGCAAGGGGATTTGCAAGCTTGAACTCAAGAAATCTCTAGGTTTTTCACTTTATTTTTGTGTTTAAACTTCAAAGGAATTGTTGCTTGGTTGTGAATAGAAAATTGATAAATCTTTGGTATTTCAAAAGAATGAACAAACATTATGTATGCCTGGAAATTATTTATGAATGTGCAAATCAATAGAACTCTTCAAATTCCATTTAAATTTTCCAGAAAAGAGAAGGAAACCCTTTTTTTATTATTATTTCTTGTATGGTGAAACTTGTTGTTGTGAGAGTTGTTTCTGTGTATTCTACAACACATAAATACAATCATACTTTTATATACACACACACACACACACACACACACACACACACACACACACACACACACACACACACACACACACACACACACACACACACACACATATATATATATGTATGAACTTATACATATATTTCCAGGCGGAGCTTTATTAGAGGATAAATTTGTTTTATTTTAAATTTCTATTATTCCTGGAAAATTTCAAGTGATAATATTTTCACATATATGTATATATATACATATACATACATTTATATATATATATATACACATTTATATATAATCGATTGAGCATCATTTTAAGAATAGCTAAGACGTATGGATTTACATTGTATATGGGATTGTTTCATTGTTGTTTTAGGGGATGTCTTTCCATTTGGGTGAAAACCTTGTGGATGGGTCAGCGCCCACCCATAGGTCGAAGCCTATGGGTGGTGCATTGCCCCACCCACCAATTGCCCTAGTAATAATTATTGATCACTGTTTGTAGCATAGGGTTCACGTGCTAGGCATTGGGAACAATTTCTTACTGTGGACTTCCTTACTCAAAATTCTTGAGTGTAACTTTGCTTCATTTTAAATTCCTTTTTATATAAATATATACGAATATATATATATATATACACCAACGTACATGGATTTATATTTTCTTGTAGATTTAATTCAGTATAATAAAGTGTGACAATATGAATGAATAGTGAGACTTGAAAATGTATATAAATGTATATATATGTATAAATAAATATATACACAATTATATATATATACTTATATATATATTCATTCATTAAAATGTTATGTTTTCCTAAGAGATTTCCAGCTGTAGGATTAAATTATAAATCTGGAAAACAATTTTGTGAATGGGTAGCTCATGCTAAGACTTCAACAATAGAAAATATGAAACCTTATATTGAAATTTATTCCTATAAGAGTATGCATATTTTCAAATATAGACAATTTGAATACAAGGAAAAGAGATTGAACAAGATGAAACTAAAATTGAAATGATAGACAAAAGAATACCTTCTAAATTTCAACCTGAAGTTGATCTTTAATATCCTATTTTGAGCTTCTACTCTGGAACACTTGGAAAGTATTTATTTTGATTCTAAATTTTGTAAATATGCCTCTGCGATACGAACACATAGTATAGACAACAAGATTACAATATGTTGAACTAAGAAAGTAACTTATTTTTCAATAATGGGATAACTCTTTTATCAACTAGATGTATTTGTGGTTTATATTGAAAAGATATTGAATGATGAGAAAACATGAACTTGAAGAAAATCTACTTGCATATGCATTGAAACAATTATGAGATGGATTATTTATTTTCTTTATGAGTACTTTTGGGATAGGATTCCAAATGTGGATCCATAGAGATGGTAGTTTAGCCTTTTCATAGACTACTACTATTATTTTAATGCTTGGCCAAGCTAATGAACCATTGAAATAGATGGATAAAATCCTAGAACTTATATGTTATATGTGTCTCTGCCACATCCTATTTGTAAGAAATATGTAATTTGAGATTAGGAATGCATATAGGCATCAGGCTTGCATTGAGAGTTCCCTCTTGTTTTGTTGTTCTAGGTTACTAGGCTCCTTGTGCAGGGTCAGGGATTTCTTTGAGTTAGGAAGAAACCCAGGGAATTCATGTGCTTCAATTTCTCTCTTGGTCCTTCTTGTGGAAGACTTGTGGTGTCATGGCGAAAGAGGACCAAGGTTTCTTTATTCATAATGATGTATATTTTATGTTATATGCTTGGCTTGGATAGCCTCCTTTGTAATATGTATTCCTACTTATGGATGTAATATGATGTACATCTATGCAAGAAGTGTATATGATATATCGTAACTCATTATGTAAATGAAATGAAAAACTTTATTGAATTTATCTTGATGCTTTATCGATATTTTAATGGAAAGCATGCATTTAATTCTCTTAATTGTATTTTGAGTACTTCTCATGGAAAGTTATATTTTTGGAATGTATGTTCAATTTTTGAGCTTTACACGAGCAAGCTACAACTTCTCACTACTTCTCTCCAAGGAATACCTATTTATTTTCTATCAATATTCAAAATGCCTTGTAACATTGCTGAGAATTTTGAGAAGATCTAGAGAGTCTTTCTATGTTCTGGTACTGAAGATGAAAAGAAGATGTCGTTGATCAACTGGGAGAAATTTTTCCTTCCCAAGCTTGAGGAGGACTAGGCATCAAGAAATTCCTTGCTTCCAACAAGTATCTTCTTGCTAAGGTTGGGTGGGACTCTTTAAGAGATAAAAAGGACTAGTGTAGAATTATGAAATCCAAATACCACCAGTTGTCCCCTAATCAGATGTATTGAGAAGCTTCTAATGTTTGGTCTGAGGTGGAAGCTCGACAAAGGAATTAAGATCCACTTTTGGGAAGATTCCTGGCTCTTAGACTCCCCCTTGGCCTGTTCAGAGTTCAAAAATCTGATGGAACCTGCTTCTCGGTTCTTTTGTAGGAATGTGTGTGATTACATGGATGGTATACAAGGTGCTAGGTTTCGGAAACATATTATTTCATGTGGCCCTCTTTCCCCTAACCTACAAGGTTTGGCTTCTTCCTTACAGGTCTTACTCTCTTAGCACAAAATTCCTCTATCGTATGTTGAAGATGATTTCTTTTAGGCCTTGGATAGTAAGGGCAAATTGATTTTCAAGATGACTTATGGTTTGTTGTTAGACAAGGGACTATAGATAAAGTTATGGAAGAAGGTCTAGAACTGCCACCTGATTCCTAAAATAAATTTCTTTTGGTGGACAACCAGCCACAATAGGATGCTTACCCAAGATATTCTAAGAAAGAGGGGATTCCAAATCTTGAACAGGTTCTTGTTGTGCAAAGACAATGAAGAAAATGTGGATCATATGCTTCTGCACTATCCATTTGTTGTTGGTGTTTGGGACCTTATTTTTCAAATTTTGGAGACACACTAGACCTTGAATACAGATTTGGTTTCCTTTGTGGAAGGGTGGAATGGTCCTTTCTAACACCCCCTTCCTTTAGAAATTTGGAGGAAAATTCCCCCCATCATCAATTAGTGCATCTGGAAGGAAACGAACAACAGGGTGTTCCATGACATTGAGAAGAGTCTGAAGGATGTGTTCAGTTGCGGGGCAAGACTTATCTCAAAAAGTATCTCCTTGCTCAAGTGGAAACCACCAGACACTGCCCCAACTACTTGGGAGATCAAGATGGATAAAGCCTATAAAAATGTGCTTGGCATTGATGCCTTCGATATCTCCAAATCTCTTGCTAGAAAAAACACCATTTGGAAACCTTTGATTAAGGGTTGGTTTAAACTAAATTTTGATGGGGTGTTTAAGGGGAACCCTAGTCCGATTAGTATAGGTGGTGTTATAAGAGACAATCAGGGAAAATTGGTTGATGGATATGTTGGTGGTATTGGTATTCACTATTTTATGGTGGTTGAGTATCGAGCGCTGCTCAAGGGCATCAAGATTGTTGTCACTCTGGGCATTAAGAATTTGGAGATTGAAGGGGATTCTAAAACTGTGATAGAATCTATCAACTTAGGCCACTTGCTTGGTTGAGAATTAGGGAATATTCTATTGGATATTAATATCTTAATATCTAAATTGGAAAGGTATCACCTGGCTCATATCTTTTGGGAAGGTAACTAGGTGGCTGACAGCTTCACTAACTTGGGATCCACCTAGTAGATTAGCAAATGTTGGAGAAAGATAGATGTTCTTCCGATGTTTATTCAAAGGTTAATCCTCTTGGAGTGGAGAAATTAGTCTATTAATAATGATTAATCTGTCATTCTTTTTTAGGTACAAGTGGAAATCCTTGATAGATCATTGGTTGGTTTGATCTTTGGCGAATAAGGTGGCTAGGCTCAAATGGGTGACCACAGGGGGGTTTTATACTATATTCATCTTTTGTGGGGACCCTACCCTTTATGGGTTGCCTTGCCAATGGTACAACACATATTTTTAGATCTCATGGAGTTCGTGTAAAAGGATGTACTCTTCCATATTGTTTAATAATTCCAAATTAAGGCACCTTTTGATTCACCTTGGATTTTATTAGATGTACTTGAAAATTTCAAATGCTCCCCACACATTCATTTGGCCCTGAGAAGTTTGTAACTTATTTAAGTTGATTAACTCTTGGGATTTAAATGTGGATCCCATTATTATTCTTAATTATTTCAATTTTGGGTTTCCTTGTGATGATTATGGTCCAGTGTGGCAGTTGTCTTTGGGATTGAATGTCGGTGCATGTAAAAATCACATTTCCTTTATTACGAATTTTCATCTTGGTTGGCATTGTAAAGTTTATTTTTGCAACGGTATTCTCTCCAGTGATCATTGTATTTTCAAATAGTGTTCTTTCGTCTACTATGTTGTGGGTCACAAAAGGAGAGGTAAAGTTAGAACTGAGCCAGACAATTGTGAGGAGTTTTTCCAAGACCCTATAGCTTGGCATATTTGTTTGTAAGGTGGGCTAGCATTGCTTATGGAGAATATTGTGGGCCATGACGAGATGTTTTCATCTTGGTTTTCTAGTTCTTGGAAGGATCAACAGGTCACCATGGGTGGCATATCTTTCAATGTTGATGAAGAGGTTATTGGTGAGGCTATTGGCCTTTCTTGTGAGGGAATGAAGTATAAAAAGTACACCAAAATGTAGGACTTGGTGAGTCTAAACATGTTCTTTAAGAGAAATGATAAGTCGGTGAAAAAGCAGTTGGGTTTCGACCATGAAGCATTGCCTAAGCCATGGGATAAAGTCTTCCTTACCATCATGAAATACGTTACCCTCAAGGGTAGATTCAAGGTATTTTATTTCTACCACTTACCGCTTTTAAATCACCTTAGGCATAATATTTTTCTTAGCTTCCCTTTCTTTTTACTTTGTTCCCTAAAAATTTCCATCAAAGAATCCCAAGAAATTTCCACTCTAAACCCTAATTTTTTGCCTCCTTTACTACTACACCAAGGCCTAATCCTTAGGCTCTGCTAATTCCATTCAGCTTTGATCCCTCCCAAATCCATCTTGGCTATGCACGTGGAAGAGTTGGAACCCCCATAAAATAAACCTTCCCTTGTGGTTTTAGAGGGCTCAAAGTGGAAATCCCCCATCCCTGAGGATGATCTTGGTACCAAGACTTTAGCCACTCTGCCCCCAAAGAATAATAAAAATGAGGTCGGGTTGGCCTAGTCGAGTCCTATGACTAGGATTTGCAAACTGAAACACAAGAAGGTTAGCAGACTTACATCAAAAAAGAAAGGGAAAAATGTGCCTCAACTCTTGAGGATTCTTCTAGTCTCTGAGGAAGGCAAATGTGCTGAGGAAAAAGATTCAAAGGGTGATACTATGATGGGAGCTAGCTTTGATATGGGGACAAAACATATGAGTTTGAGAAGATCCCACAGGTTGGCAAAACACAAGAAAGAGACCCTTGTTGATGATATCTCTAGTGACTTGATTCATACTAGCTGCAGTATTGAAGGCACTAAAGCTACTGAGAAATGGAAGGGTAAAGGAACCATAGAAGAACCTAGTAACTTCTTTGATTTGAACCAGATGCTTTGGGATGACTCTACCAAGTCCTCAGATTCTAGGGCTAGTGTTAATGAGGCAATCCAGAGCAATGAAGGCAAGGTGGATGAGCTCAGAGTGCTGCAAGAGCAGGTTGCTAAGCTGAATCATAAATTTTACTACCTGGCCCGGTTCACTATCAAAATTATTCACAGGTCATCTCTCACTCTCTCAGATGTGTTCAAGGAGGAAATGGACAAGAACATCATGGATGAAGGCCCCAACTAGATTGGGGAAGATGTGTTAAACCTCCTAGTTAAGAAATGGGAGGGTGTAGATAATTAGTGGTTGGATCTGTGATGTGTTATTGTTCTATTGGTTCTTTTTTGTGTATGTGTCTCTCGTATGCTATTACTGTAAACTCTTTTTATGTTTAGTGGTTTTTCTCCTTTTTGGACCTTTGGGCTCATCGTGTAAAGGGTACAACACCCAGTAAATGCTTCTTATATTATCAAAAACATTCTAGATGAAATATTTAGGGGATTTTATTACTATTAGAATCATGGGGAGACAATCCATATTGGGTAGAAAATCTAGAGGATGGGGAGGTTCCATGTACCCCCCAACTTAAGGACAAACACTCATGCTCAAAAAAATTCAAACGATTCATGGGTAGTAGGAAACATGGGGAGGAAAGAAGTAATAGGAGGCACATATTAAAACTTATACTAAGTGCTCTATATCCAAACAAAACACAAGTAATCAACCCAACATCACTAAATTAGAATATACTCATATTTCAATTGTTAATAAAAATAAGAAATATATAATTTTATATAAAAGGATAATTCACAAAATTTAGATAAATATAAATTTCAATTAGTAAATAAATCAAATATAAAATTATAAAAAGTTGAAGACAATAGAGACTACTAATATTTATAAAATATTTAAAATAACATTTATAAGTAAACCGTTATTTAAAGTTATACAAAAAAAATTGGATTTCCTTTGGAAATTGAAAACCTTCTTCCTCTTATTATGAGTGGTAGTTGGCTAAACAAATAGAAAAATATATTAATTATTTTTAAGTATTGTAGAGGGTCACTCTTGATCCTTTGCTAGGCCAAATAAGGCTTGCATAACTCAATAAGATGGTATAAATAATTATTTTAATAGTGAAAGAAATTAATCATAATTTTAGAAAGTTGTAAAATGAGATCTAAATTTGGAAGATTCCTAAGAGTATTGCTTTACCAATATTTCTAGTATCTTATTTGTGTATAAATGTGGGAATGGTCTTTTTTTTTTAAGATTTTTTTTTTTTTAATAATGAAATGAATATACATTAAAACTCTATATGCTAATTGTAAACAACCAATGCATTGCTTTTAAGATCTAAATAAGTATAACTAGCCAATTCCCAAAGCTAGTGTCACTATCAATATTTGGAGAAGGAAGAAAACTATAATGGAGCTTGGAGTTCATCAAGGTAGTATAGAGATGTCCCTCTCAAATTGGGTAAAAGTCACTAATCATATGGATCCTATTGTTGAGAGGTGTATGAAGGTGGTTGATTTGGAGGGGGTTGTTCATTATGGTGAGATGGTGAATTACAATTTAATGTTCTTTTCCCACTACCTTGTAATCACATGAGAACACCACATGCAACTAGGCATCTAAGGAAACCAAGATTCTCCCTTTGTCAACCTATAGAAACTTGTAACCTATAATAGATTACACCCTAAGACTACTTGATCCATCTATATAAACTACAAAAAATAATGGATACCTACCCTCTAAGTACCCAAACACATTTGTATGGACACCAATTGACCACTAAACACAAAGACTCATTTTATTATGTATCTCCTACATATTCAATCCCAAGAAAAATATCATGTTATCTCTAACCTACTTGCAATATCTCCTCCTATTTGACACCTTTAAAAATATCTCCTTGTGAGTATCCTCTCACCCTACTCTCTTCTCAACCTTCGTGATCTACTTGCTCCTCCTTACACCTAAGAACTAACAACTTCCTCATAAATTGCATGTTGTTCTTCCCTCTAAGTTACATTCCTTGTAACTTGTTTTCAACCAACCTTCCTTTCTATTGTTAACTCTTTGTCTCAACTCCTTGGTATCTCTTCAAAATCTATGAGACTTATTCATGAATTATTTGTGCCTCTACCTTTCTCTTCTATATTTTTCCTCTCCCCACTCCCAACAAACTATTCCAATTTTTCCTATTCATAGCCAACTTCTCTCAACTACTTTTTTTAACTCCCATGTGCTCCTCATATATTCCCTTTTATTTATGAACCTTCCTCTCCTTTGATCCTACTCAATTTTTTGTGTTTTGAAACTCACTTACCTCATGTCCTCCTTGAGTGAACTCTCTACTGTTAATGTATCATGTGTGCCCCAATCTCTGTTGGATGCAATGTGATCATTCTTTTGAACACATCAGTCCCTCATAAATACCAATGAGGTACAATTAACCCCTTAATGAATCCTAGGTTATATATTCCAACCTTCTAACTACTTCCATATTGCACCATTAATGTGCATGTTCCATAACCTCTTCTTAGCCATTGTTACCTATTACTTGTCCTAGAAATTTACCTATATCCCCTTCACAATTCATGACTTTTTTTGAAAAAACCTACTCATCCATCATTTACCACAATCACTCCTTCCCCAATGACTTCTTCATGTTGTCACTAGAATAATTTTTCCACCAAATAATGGCCATTAATAAACCTTTCAAATATCTTCACTACCTATTGAAACAATGAAAAATAGGTGGTTATATGCGGGATGAGCCAAATACGATAAGAAAATAACCCAATTTTCCTCTATTTCATTCAAGAAATGAGATCCAAACAATACTATCAACCAAAAGGTGAGTCAAATCAAGGTATGAATCAGCACATTTCTCCTTTATGCAAGAAGGAGGGTATGATTCAAATAGCGCTTTAGGGGAGAAAGACAAAATCCATCAAAAAAACACCAAAATGCAAGCTATAAAATGAAAACGAAAGAATATACTCAAAACTAATGGAAACAACAATCAAAAGGTAGATCTGGAAAGGGAAAATATTGTGTACTAATCACCAAAAGTCACTTTTTGAAGCTCATTGAGGACTTATTTTCCCTATGGTGAATGGGTCTTGGCTAGGGCTCTGCAAAAATCCTTTCTAGATTCTCTTTTGTTATGTTTGCACTACCAAATTCTCGATTTTCACCGCCGAACAACCATAAATAAATCCTCTAGAAGAGTTTATGTGAAATGAAAAAATTTCTTGCAACTTTGACAACTTTGCAAGTTTCTTCAAATTTTCTCTTCAAAGGGTCTTCCACCTTAAATTTTAAAAAGACATAAAAGAGACAAAAATGTTGTTTATTAGGTGAATGGGTTTTTCCTTGGTCAAACCCCATTTTGGTAATTAAACCTTGAAATGAAACAAAATAGCATGAAGGAATTATGAATGAACAAGCAATGTCACAACTCACCAAACCTTTGTTTGAACCTAGGATTGTAAATCTGCAACGAGCATGAAGATGCTTCAATGGATGTGGATCTTTATCTTGAAACTTGTCTTTAAATGATTTCTTTTGAATACTTGAATGAATCTTGAACAATACATCACCATATTAGCTCAAACAACATGCATGATGCAAGAAATATTTGACATGATGATAAGAATCTTGATTGTTGCAATAATCTTCAATAAATCTACCCTTGAATGCCTTGAAAATTCTCTCTTGAACTTAAAATTTTCTCTAGGATTTGAACACTTAAAAATCTTAGGATGAAACTTAGTGAAATGACCTCTTATTTATACATATCTTAACATTAATTCTCTAAATTCAAATAACAAAAGACAACATGTGAATACACATTTGAAATCATTGAAAAACCACCAAAAACATAGTTTGAATAGGCCTAAGTGAGGACCCATTCTCCCAATGGTGAATGGGTCCTAGGTCACTTACCTAGGACACACATTGCTCAATGTTAGACATTAAGTTAAGGAATTTATGGATGTTGGGTTTTATCCCTTCGAAAATACAATTAATTAGGCTTGGATTCAAATTAAAGGGGCCAATTAAGGCATAATTAACCTCAATTAATTAATAAATCCCTAGATGAGTGTGAAAGTGTAAAGGTACACCTTATAACACCAAAAATAAGGAACAATTAAGTCCATTTTAATAAATAAGGCCCTAAAATCAATGTGAATATATAAAATACATATTATAACATTAAATTAAGGAATCATTAAGCTCATTTTATTATTAATTATTCATTCCCAAATTAAGTGTGAAAAAGGGATACATTTTCCTACACTACATTTAGCCCTCACTTTAGTGAGAGTATGACCCCATGTCAAAATCACATTAAATTAGACATTCAAGACACTTATGTATGCAAAAATGACAAAGATACACAATCATACACCATCAAAGAACAAGAAGATCAAGCCTAGATTGTCTAATTGGCACGAAAAGCATCTAATATTTTTATTTTGTGCTCACTCTGAGGTAGCAAAACTTCAGGGTGTCCACTAAGTGAGTCTCCCAAAGGGTGGAAAATGAGAGAATCATATTAGGATCCCATGCCATATTAGAGCTATCCTCCTAAAAACTTACATAAGGCACCACAAGAAAAGGTTTCATGCTTCATAGGGCTTAACAATCTATGTTATGCTAAGCACCTATCAACAAGGCAAGGCTCCACAAGCAAGAAATGTGTGTTATGCTATGTGGCCTTGAATTTGGGGGTTTGATCTTCATAAGGTTAACAAGTTATATTATGATACACATGAACAATAGTGCTGGTAAAGGCTTTTTCAAAGGGATTTTTCTTAGTTCGTGTAAGGTCTTCTTCTTAGGGAACATCATGCCTAATGTCTCCAAGAGAGGACAAATCAAGAGTAAAAGGTTCATAACTTATGGAATGCAGTGTGTCACATCACCACTAAGAGGAAATCCGTATGCTAAGAAATATCACACTCTTGTAGGTCATCAAACCCAATGACACCACAAAGAAAAGGATGCAACAGAGGAATAAATAAAATCACACCATGAAACATGAAAAATGTCAAAAGTTATTGTCTATGTATGCCACCACTTTAAAGTGGTTGCTAACACCATTTCTGTGAGAAATTGCTTTAAAGTAGCCAATGTTCAATCCTAAGACATGAGAGATTACTCGAAAATCCTTATGCAAAGTCATATATTTCCAAAATGAAGCTATGTCATGAAAAAGGAAGGAGGGGTTTCCCCCAAAAATACATAAGGGATCTATGGATTTGGGGTCAGTATATCTTTGCTACAATGTTGTTATAGAGCTCAAAAACATCATCATTCCCCACATACTCATAAAACTAGAAGAATGACACAAAGAGAGTGAAAAAAATAAAAAGGTTTTGGGTCAACATGGAAGAGACCTAAATGTCTTGATGCCTTGCATCATTCCCAAAAGGAAAAAAACAAGACAAATGAAAAGGTAAATGTTTACGACATATAGAAGAATGTAGGTACAAATAGAGGAATGGACATGAAGAGAGATACATCAAATATAACAGTACAAGAGATCACATTACACATATGCAAGCAAACAAAGAAACATTCAAACAAGGAAATAAAGAAAAAGACTAGTAAGGCACATGCGAGTCAACCTATAGTAGATCATTTGTATCCCAATCTCGATTAGTATATGTGGAAGGTGGACAACTAGCCAAAGGGACAACATCAAGTGCCGAACTAGGAAATGAACCAAGTTCAACACTCTTTTTAGGAGAATTGTCATTTAAGCTAATAGAAGAGGAGAACAATGAATTCAACTCATTACACACTTGTTCATCAATCTTTGCAATATCAATGTCATCATCTAAATTAATCACAATAGGAGGTCGAATGATAATGTCCCTAGAAGGTTCTTATTTATGTTGCGACACAGGTATAGAATCATCATACATTTCTTCAGGAAAGTTTGGATTTATATTTTCTATGTTGCTCTTTTCTTCTTTAGTTTGCAAAAAATGAGCAATAGCATGACGTCTATGCCTACAATCTCTAGCATTTTGGTTTCTTTTAATTATATTTTCAAGTTGGGTTTGTGTAGGAGTGGGTTTGTCAACCGTAGGTTTCTTTTCTTCCCTTAGGGGAGGAACGAATGGAACAATGTGAGATTGTTCAACCACTTTCTCTTTGGATTTGTAAACTTTTTTGACTTTAGGAGGCACAATGAGATTGTTTTGATTGTCTCGTGGTCTCTTATATGAAAAGGGTGGAGGATTTGTATTAGGTTGTTTTTTGTTAGTTGGAAGGGATTTTTGTTCAATCATGGTTTTTCCAAGGATGGGTGGCCCAATCACGAGTTGAGGTATATTTCTAAGGGATAATTTTGATATACTCTTTGCCTTAAACTTTTGATAGGATTTGAAAAATAAGTCTTCACAAGGTCTAATATTTTCAATAGACCTAGGCCAAAAGAAATCCAATGAAAAGTTCCCACGGGAAGACATAGGATTAAAGCCACTATGGTGCATTGTAAATATTTCACTGCCAAATGGAAACTTTAAACATTTATGCACAAGTGACGGGACGACATTCATTGAGTGAATCCATGTATAGTCTAACTTCATAGAAACTAATCCAACGTCGAGATGATGGTGAATGAGACATTTAATGTTTTCAGACCAAACTTTAGAGGGAGATTTATTGAGCCAATCATAGGGAAAGAAAAACCATTATGTGTTTTGATCCATGCTTTTGGTCTTTCATATGTATCTTGATAACATTCATTCACAAATAGGATTTCTTCAGTGATCACATTCTCTACACAAATGGGGTTAATTAATATCCCATTAGTAGGCTTGTAATTGATTCTTCTAGCTATGTAAATAAGACCATCAGGTGCATGCTTGATTGTGTCATTTTTGTGAGAAATAAATATCAAGGGGCATTTTTGTTTGACCCTTACAAGGTTTAGCTTCAATAAATTTGACCGAGGCATGTATATTATCATTCTCTTGATAGTTGAAGTTCTCTTTAAGGATGCAAGCAAGGCTACACAAAATTTGTATTATGTGTTCAGTTTTGAGCATTTTCCTTAGATTTTCTAAAGTAGTAATGATACTAGTGTCAATGTTTTCAGTATACACAAAGTCTTGCAATTTTTCTATGCCTGCATCCAATCTTCTTATGTTTTCTTGCAAGACATGAGCAACATAATGCACATTGGTTATAGGTAAGGAAGTCATTGAAAATGAGGTATGCAGGATATGATCTATAGAGGGTTGATTATCAACACTATTAGTGAAAGAGTTAGAAAACCAAAGATCCATGGTGAATGGTGTATCCCAAGATGACATGAGTCTTGAACTGCATCTCATAATAGTATTGCTAATAAGACACCAAGTTGTAAAGCTCATACAAGTTTCACAAACTTAATGTAAACCCAAAATGGAAAGAGGGTGAAATTCAATATGTAAATGCAATTCTAAAATCACTCAACGTACTAATTTGATAAAATGAAGCTAAATATGACAAAATTGAAGAAACAAAAATCTAAGAACAACAAATAGAAATGAAAAAATGAATGTTTTAATGCCTAGAAAATCAGGAAATGACCCTAATTAGGGACTTATTTTCCCTAGGGCGAATGGGTCCTAGGTTAGGGTTTTGAAAAGTATTTTTACAAAAAAAATTGAGTTAGTTTTAGTTGTTTCCATATTCTAATATGATACAACAAGTTACAATTTGATTTTTTTGTGAATTTAATGTTGAATGCAAGTGTAAAAAGTGATAAAATGACAACCTAGAAAACCTAATGTGATATGCAATTTCATTTGAATTTTCAAATGCCAATGAATGATAATGCAATACTATATAATTGACATGCAAAATGACTAATTTTTTTTGTATTTTTCAGATTTAAAGAATGCAAAGATGCAATCCTAAAAATTTTAAATGAAATACAACGTTAAATGCAAACTAGACACCCTATATGAGACTCAATTCAATCCAAAGAAATGTAAATGAATGCAAGATCTAAATCTAAGGTGAAAAAGGAATCCAAAATTAGAAAATGTAATAATCAAACTCAGGTTCACCACAATGAAACAATGAAAAATGGGTTGGTTATATGCGGGGTGAGCCAAATATGGTAAGAAAATAACCCAATAATCTTCTATTTCATTCAAAAAATGAGATCCAAACAATGAAGTGACTGTCAAGCAACAGGTGAGTCAAATCAAGATATGAATTAGCAAATTTATCCTTTATGCAAGGATAGGGGAATGATTCAAATATCACTTTGGGGAGAAAGATTAAAACCATCAAACAAACTAATTTTTTTTTCTTAACTACAATTAATATGCAAGTTCACTACACATTGCAACAACCTCTAAGGTTACGAGACTGAGATTACTTATTAACCCACGAACAACATTAAAGATTTGAAACCACAACATTTAATTACCTAAGAAATTAATAACACATACATTCCATACAAGATAAATTCATCAAAGAAACTAGAGATACCATAAGATCTCTTTTAACAATAGGGTTATAAATCTCATTTCCCGAATGAGGTAAATCCAAAAGCATGATTACATATTACAACTTCCCACCTCGATAACAAATGAGGGGTAATGAATTACAAGAGCAACTGAAATGAAAATAAGCATAAAGAGTAATTGGATCCCATGAGCTCTCCAACTGGAAATCTGGTCAACACGAACAAGAAGAAATCCCAATGGAGTAAGGTGCACGCCACCCAACCAAGTGGAACCCAAGGGCCCACCCCCCGTGCTAGGAGATAGTAACAAGGATTTCTAGACAAGACCAACTACCTCTAGACACAGGCTGAATCATAACTGAACCAAACTGACACAACCAATCACATGTACCACACAAGTACAACTCAAGTTTAACGTAAGTACAACTCAAGTACAACACAAGTACCACACTAGTACCACACTAGTACAGCTCTAAAATGGTCACATTGCTTCCAGAAATAAATAGATCAAGTATGTTAAGAAAACCATACACATCGAACAAATACCAACAGATGACATTCAAGTACCAACTACAAGTACACCATAACATTACTAACATGGATTACACTACTTTGGTTATCACTCGAATAAACTACCTCCGAAGGTTACCTAGTTTACCTCTCACGGATCTGGCCCCTACCAGAAGTAATTCTTCTACTTGACAACACACCAGACATAACCGATCACAATGAAAACCCAATTGCATACAACAAGCCATCACGACCACTCCAACTCTAGGAGGAAACATAAAAAAGGACTCACTCCAACTCTAGAGGTAACAATGATATCAACACCACTCCTTACAAGGAGCCACAAATCACATATTCCACTCCTTCCATAGGAGGCACAAAACATCCCCGTTTGTGATAACCGGGTTACTTACTGACAAGGCACCATGCATGACTCAAAAAAATTAACCAACGACTCACAAAACGACAACCCCCAACCTCTAGAGTCCTCTAGAAGACTTACAAATTAAAGAAACTTAACCCACTTCCCTAAATAGGAACATGAAGGAAATATTCATTGAAAGCAATTGAAATAAACTACCTTGGGATATTCTAAATCCATTTTATTTTCAAAAATAATCCCACAACAAAATAATAATTGCCTTAACCCAATAATTGATTAATATAAATTAATTGTCTCATCAGTTGTAGAGAAGGGAAATACTAACTTTAATAACCAATTGAAATTCATGATTACTTTTATAAACATCATATATCCACTACCTTCATAAAATTCAATAGTCTATTGACTCAATTAAACTAATTTTAATATTATCTCTTCCAGATACATGATAAAATTTAAACCAAATATTTCATTTCCTGATTGCTTTCAATGGTAACAAAACAACCATTTATTCCTACGATTCCAAACATATTATTTTAAATTAAATAAATGTTCCCTCTTTTCGACATAATTATTTCTAGAACAATTACTTAACTTAATAAACATATTATTTAAAACCAAATATACTATTTCAGATATATTATTTTAAATTAAATTCAATAATTTGATTAGGAATACAATATTTTCACTTCCTTAATTAAACTTAAATCATGACATTTTAAAATCAACAGTTTTAATATATATATATATATACATTCATGTATATATACCATATAGATTTAACATATATATATATACACATTAATATTTTAATATTATATAATATAATATTACATATATTAATATTTAATATTATGAAATATAATAAGAAAACATATATTTTATTACAAATAATAAAAAAGAACCCCGAAAAAAATTCTTCACGCATTTTAAGGAGGTCGCGCATGGTTTGAGGTGGGGCGGCTATGTTGACCACAATTGAACCTCACAAAGGGGCTGACTGTGTTGAAACACTGTCGCACCCATTAATGGGCGCAACTGTGTTTCAACACAGCCGTCCCATTGGTGGCGGCAACGACGGTGTGAGGTGCGCGTTGGGTGTGGTTCCCCCACAATGCCTCCCATGGGGGCACGGTGGGGTGAGCCCCCAGCGACCTCCCCACAACCCTCCTTTATATATATATATATTTTATTTATTTTTTCAAAAAATAGAATTTGAAAAACCCCTATGGATTTTCATCCGTCAATTTGATAGGGGTATTTTTTGATTTCACATTTAAAAAAAAAAAAATCCCTTTATCTAATGAAGTATAAGGAATATACATACATATATATATATATATATATATATATATATATATATATATATATATATAGTTCAATATATATATATATTTATATATCAAATTTTTTTAATTCAAAATATAGATCTGGAAGAGCAACTATTTCCCAAAAATAAACATCTACAACCATGTTGAAATTTTTTATTTTTTTGAGAACATTTTTTTTTTCCCAAATAGAGGTTTTCAAAAAATTCTGAAACAAGATTTGAACATGATTTTCTCTTGCAATTCAAATAAAGCTTATTTCCTTTTTCAAATAGCATATCAATCTATGAATTATTATTATTATTTTTAAATGAAATAAATTAAATAAGTAGAAAACTTGATTTGCAATGGTCTGAGAAGATGCCAAAGGGTGCACTAATCCTTCTTTAGATTCCAGTTCCTCCAAGAAAATCCAAAACCCACAAAACCAGACATTTCTTCCTTCTCCCTTTTTCCAATTTTTCATCCTCTCTCACAAACTCACCAAAAATCCAAAAAATAGCCAAAAAAATGAAAAAGTCTCTATTTAACCACCATAATCAATTTTTGAAAACAAAAAACAAAAAAAATCTCAAAATATCTCTTTTTTTCAATTTTGCATTTAAATTTTTCCAAAAATGAAATTTAAATCCCTTTCTTTAATTTTCAATTTCAAACAATAATCCATTAATTCAAAATGAATAATTCAATTTATTACAACACAATTAATTTAGTTAATTAATAAAATAAATCTAATACAAGATTAAATTATTTTATTAATTAAATTAAATTAATCAATAATTAAATAACATTTCTAACATTATAAGCAGATTCATTTAATCAACCACTCAACTACATAGGCCATTTATTTAACCTTTCTAACTTGCAATTAATAAGATCAAGGCAAAAGAACAATATAAAAGCAACTGAACCAAACTACAATCAACGACACACTCAAGACTAGGGTGATAGCTTGGCATGGAAAACCTAGCTACTATCTCCCAAATCGAATGTTGTTGGCAATGGACACGCTCAACCCCGTGAAATCAGGTGGAGTCAATGTCCTATACATTTTAACCTGCGAACAATAGAATATCACACATGTATATTTGCATCATAGAAAACACACCATGAAGAGGGAATCACAAAATCGTAGGCCATTCGCAAGCGAGTGATGCAATCCCGTCCCCTTCAATACAATATTACCAACTAACGAATCTAACATCAATAATATTATCCAAACATAAAACATCATTAATTCAAATATTCACAATGCTAATCTAAAGCATGCCATAATGATAACATCAAAATAAATTACCATCACATCAAAATAGCACATTCACATCGCTTTACAGATAGCGATCAAATAGAAACCGAGTACCATAATCAAAGTACTAACATAAATACAACATACAGGAGAAGAACACTGTTCGATCAAAAGAGCAAAATGGAGGGGTCTTACAACAACAATCAAAAGGAAGAACTAGAAAGGGAAAAATAATGCATACCAGTCACCAAAAGTCACTTGTTGAAGCTCACTAAGGACTCATTCACCCTATGATGAAGGGATCTTGGCTAAGGCTCTACAAAAAACTTTTCTAGGTTCTCTTTGGTTGTGTCTACACTCCCAGATTCTCAATTTTCACTATTGGATAATTGGAAATAAATCCTATAGAAGAGTTTCTGTGAAATGACAAATTTTCTTGCAAATTTGACAACTTTGCAACTTTATCCAATTTTGCAGAGTTCAAAGGATCTTCCACCTAAAATCTATAAAACACATCAAAGAGAGAAAAATGTTGTTTGTTATGTGAATGGGGGATTTCCTTGGTCAAACCCATTTTGATAATTAAACCTTGAAATGAAACAAAATAGCATGAAGGAATGATGAATGAACAAGCAATGTCACAACTCACCAAACCTTTATTTGAACCTTGGATTGTAGATCTGCAACTAGCATGAAGATGCTGCAATGGATGTGGATCTTGATCTTGAAACTTGTCTTGAAATGATGTCTTTTGAATACTTGAATGAATATTGAACACTACATCACCATATTAGTTCAAACAACATGCATGATGCAATAAATCTTTGACATGAGGATGATAATATTGATTTGAAATAATCTTCAATAAATCTGCCCTTGAGTGCCTTGAAAATTCTCTTGAATTCTCTCTTGATCTTAAACTTTTCTCTAGGATTTGAACACTTGAAAATATTAGGATGAAACTTAGTGAAATGACCTCTTATTTATACATATCTTAACATTAATTCCCAAAATTAAAATAACACAAGCCTTCATGTGAATACACATTTGAAATAATTGAAAAATCGCCAAAAACATACTTTGAATTTAGGTCCTAGGCCTAAGTGAGGACCCATTCGCCTTATGGAGAATGGGTCTTAGGTCACTTACCTAGGACAGACATTGCTCAGTGTTAAATATTATGTTAAGGAATTCTATGAATGTCAGGTTTTATCCCTCAGAAAATGCAATTAATTAGGCTTGGATTTGAATTAAAGGGGCCAATTAAGGCATAATTAATCTCAATTAATTAATAAAGCCCTAGAAGAGTGTGAAAGTGTAAAGGTACACCTTACAACACCAAAAATAAGGCACAATAAAGTCCATTTTAATAAATAAGGCCCTAAACTCAATGTGAATATGTAAAATACATACTACAACACTAAATTAAGGCATCATTAAGCTCATTTTATTATTAATTATTCATTCCCAAATTAAGTGTGAAAAAGGGATATTTTTTCCCACACTACACCTATTTATAGATATTTGGGATTTTCCTTAGCCTCTCCATGCACTTCATAATTATGTAGCCTAATTTTGTACCCTCTACTCACACATTTGTAACAAACACTCTCTATCATAGTACTTATGGACTATCTCTACATCCATGTCATCAACCGACACTTCGACCACCAGCTTTGAATCATCTTCACTTCTATGACCTCCTCTCATTCTAGCAACCTTATACTCTCCATCACATGATATTGACCTTCCTCATTGGTCTTGAAATCTCTTACCTCTTACTAACCATATGAGCACTCACATTGTGCTCATTATTGCATGTCCAATTACAAAATCATTTCCCTCATCACCTTAGCAACCTCCTTATCTTTGCAAGTGTGCTTCCTCCCTAGTGCCTCACCTCATTTGTACAAGTTTCCATCGATCCATGGGAAGATATCTAGTCACTACAAGTTGCCTTGTATTTCTATCATGGCTCCTTGTTACTACAAGTGGGTAAATGATCACTCTATCTTTGCTACAAGTAGCCACCTTTGCCCCAAGTCCCTCTACACTATAAAAACTCTTTCACTAGTGGTTATAAGTGAAAACCTATAGTGGCTACAAATGCACGAACTCCACCTAATAGAAGGTTCTACACCTACAACCCATATAATTTGTCAAGACCTAGGACACTACTATATCATGTTTTTGGCCCTTTGCAAGTTACTCAACCTTGTTTCAACACTTCTTCCAATGTAAGAAGAAAAATAAAGGGTATGAGGCCTATTGATCACTCTAGCACAAGGAACTTGAATGTTCCTTTAAAATCTAATTAGCGAGCTTGAACTATTATCTTGAATTTTTTAGGTCTAAGCCACCTAAATAGTATATTTTTGGGAGGGTTGTACTATGTTGTTTGGATTTGTGGTGGTTCTTGTGTTGTTTTGGTAGTTTTGATTGACAACCTCAGTGTTGCATGTCCTTGTAGTTGTCTCACATTTACTTTGTTGAGTTTTAACATTTTGTTTGAGATCCTTTCAAATACCTACTTTTTATCCTTATTAAAAAAAACAATATCAATACTAATATTGAAAACAATAATATTTATTATGTGATATGTTTCCAAATTTCAACTACATAATAATCAAATCTTCATTAATTCATATTTCGAAAATACATAATAATTAATCTTCATTAAGTTATATTGCCCATCTCTAATCTTTTTAAGACTCATTACACATTTAAATAATGAAATTCCCTCCCCCACCCCCCTTCCCAATAAAACACCACCTACTTAAAAATAATGTCTTTCACTATTGTGATGTTAGATTGGGTTGCAGAAAAGATTTGAATCTCTGTTGTGTCCTAAAGATTAAAGAGTGTCATAATGTTTGGAGAGTTGCTTTTGACCAGAGCAGAGGCAAGCATGAATGAAGAGATGGTTTGAATAATGTGTGGGGCAGGTGGTGGAACAATCCAAAGGCACCCACTAAGATAAACACTGTTGAGCACCTATTAATAAGGTATTCCCCGAGTTGATGGTGGTCCACAGAGCCATTATTTTGGCGTCAGAAATGCAACGTGAAAGAGCACGAGAATTCTGGTGGCTGCAAAACAAATCAATAGGATTCAATTTCTCTGCTCTGCCACATGCATGATTACTTCTCTCTCTCAGTGACCGTTGAATGGAAATCATTGGATAATCGTTTGTTTGTTTGTTTTGATTGTTACAGCAGACAGCTATGCAAATTTGAAGGCTGCAAAAATCCCTCAATATTTTTCTCTATTTTTGTCTGTAACTGGGTTTATGTGGGCCTGCAGAGATGTGACATGGCAACTGATGGTATGATAAACTAGATGCCAATGGTTAGCAAACAATTGTAATTATGATTTGGTTTCAATGTCGGTTTGGGAAGGATCCGTATTTGGCAAATTCTTGGTCCCCAATGGTTTGGGAAGGATCCGTATTTGGCAAATACTTGGTCCCCAGTTCTGACTACATAGTTTATCTTTTAACATATATTGTAATTTTATGTTAAAATGTTTTCTTATCTTATCCAGTTTTTATATGAGATTGTTTTGTATGTCATTTTAGTAGAACCGACATTTTTCAGTCTTGATTCTTGTTGAAACTAAGATATACTTATATGAGATTGTTTTGTATGTCATTTTAGTAGAACCGATATTTCTCAGTCTTGATTCTTGTTGAAACTAAGATATACTTGATCAATAATGGATTGGTCACAAAGAGGCCACTAGCTCAATAGTGAAGCACTCCAACAACAAAGAAGGTCCTAAATTTGAGTTTTAGCTGGTCCATGAGCAGCAGCTCAACATGATATCAGAGCTAGGCTAGGCTAAGAGCCCCAAGCACCTACAATGTGACTTACAAAGGGTTGATCGAAATAAGCTACTTGAACCAATTATGGATGAATCACAAAGGGTCCAATAACTTAGTGGTAAAGCATTCCAGTGGTAAATGGAAGGTCTTATGTTTGAGTTCTAGCTGGTCCATGCGCAATAGTTCAACAACTCTCATTAATGACTTTATACTTGAAGCTTGTGCTCCCATATAAATAGCTGAAATATAAAATATATTTGATGGCACCACACCCCTACAATGCCTTGTTTTGGACTCACACCTTGCACAAATAGTCATACCTTAAAAGAGAATATGGTGGATTAGCTTGTTGTAGCTGACCTAGATTAAATTTCTAAATTTTACCTATTCCTACAAGGTTGGAACTGCATGCACACATACATACAACATACAAACGGAAGTACCCACAGTCACACAAATCCAGAAGCATCAAATAAATAAGTGTCTCTTCTTCATTAATAAGAAATAAACCTTTTCCTATTCAATTGTCTAACTATAAATAGTTTCAAGATCTTTACATAGATTGTAGCAATATAAAAAATAAAAACCTCTTTTGAGGATGGATCATTCATGAAACTCTCTTAAGTAGCTGATGATTCATACATTCCACTCCAAAATTGAATCACCCCAATAATAAATCTCTTTAGCTCTTCTACAAGGTGCCTTTCTACTTACCATGCTAGCAAACAACTTCATTCATCCGTTCCCAAGCATCCCTCCTTGATATTGATCTTCTATTGAATGATTGTTCTTTCACACATCATTTTCCTCACATGAAGTCAAACAAAACCTGTCAAGACTTCCTTGCTTGTCCACTTCTCCCACATCAACATGAACTTACAATCAATGACCTTACTAATCTGTATCGTGCTCCTTATTTCTAACTACTATGTTCCCTTCTCCCTGCTATAGAGCCTTGCTCTCTTCTAACTCTACAAAACTTAAAAAGAGCTCCCTTGTTTCCTTGTCCCCCCTCTTGTAATCATCTCTCCTTTTTTTTCTTTTTTTCACACATTATGTGCATCTCTCTTCCATTCCTCTAACATGACACACACTTTCCTTTTCTTTCCCTTGGATGCACATCTCACTTATTTTCCTCCTCAAAAGTATCTACAAAATTCCTACTTGAATCTTATTTTAGAGCCAAAACATGGTTGTATTTGATAATATAAATGGCGCCAAATGCTTCAAAAATCACAAAATTCCTGCTCAATCCACAACCCTGCATTGGGTTTGCATTAAGTGTGCCTAGCCGTGATGGTGAACAAATGGTCAAAGGTTTAAATGGCTCCCAACTAAGGTGGTAAGTGAACCACCAAAAATATATCACTAATAGGAGGGAAAAAGGATTCCCTTTACTAGGCTCCTAGGGTTTTTCACCTAGGAGAACTTGGTGTAGGAATGACTCTCTTTCCGCTTGGTGGTTATATGGTTTTTGGTAGTTGCATTCAAAGGAAGGATGGATTTGGTTGTGATATGTGTGTGAGAGGTGTGGCTGAAAACTAAAATGAAATGATACTAATCTAATCTATGAAATGTAAACAAAGAAAATGTAATTAAATGAAAGCTAAACTATATGCCCTAAATGTATGCAATTCTGGAAGTAAACTGGAAAGTTTAGAGCTTGTGCACCTGGAAATGGAATGTTGTAGATGAGAGGCCCCAGAATGTTCTGGAATTTGTTTGAAATCAAGAGAGGGACACTTACGCGATGCTGGGCGACCTAGTCCTCCTGTCAAGAAATTCTGTCGGATTGAGTTTCGGGGGAAAGGGTACCCAAAAATACAAAATCCCTTTTTCAAGCTTAGCACAGAGACAAGGTCGCCAATAGTGGTGACCTAGTCCTCTTGGTGCTTTTGGAAGATTTAGGGTCTAATTATGTGGGTCTTGGTTGGTACTTTCCTTCTCTGCAATAGTCTGTGTTTGAAACTCCCGAAAATGACCTGTAACTTGTCCTTTTTCTCCTCCTAGGGTTTGATGTCTTGATGTGACTTGAATGGAATGTTTGTACTTTCTCCAACACTTTGAATCTTATTAAATCTGAGTACAACCTGCAAAGCACATGCAAAGACAAAGAGAATGTTGGGGTTAGGGAATAGGGGTTTTCCTAAGTCAAACCCCTTTGAAGGTAACTTAAACCCAAATGAAATAAAAATCAAAGGAGAGATGCTTGAATTATAAAACAATGTAAATGTTCACCAAATCCTTTGTTGTTGAAGTCTACAACATGCAAGAATCAACTCCAATGGAGGTTGCTTTTGCTGCCTTGTGCTTGATTGCTTGCTTGGGAAGCTTGAGTGCAAGAGTACTTGTGAAGAGATGTAAAAATGAGCTTGGGAGAGAGAGAAATGAAGGTGAAAACCCTTATTTATACCATATATGCCCTAATTTTCTTGAGAATACAACATGATAGGCCGACACTAGGGTTTTGGAGGCAAATTCCCGTTAGGTTTTTATCTTAAATTTTAAATTTATTCTAAAAGGGACTAGGTCACCCATGGTGGTGACCTAGTCTACTTGGGCAATTTCAAGTGGTGGTCGGGAATAAAATGATGTTTATCAGGTTTGCCTCCCAAAACACACTTAAGTCAGGACTAAAAGTACATAAAGGGGACACATTAACATAAGAAAAGGGTTAATTAGTGGATGATAAGCCTAGGAAAATGTGAAAATGCCTTACAACACTTTATAACACTTTGATGCAAGGCTTGGAAAGGGGTAAAAGGGGGTTATTTAGGTGAATTGTGTTGAAAGGGTCTTAGAAAAGTGGGAAGATGTGTTACAACACTTCACAACACCTTAGTAAAACACCATTAGATTATTGTTGAATTGCAAGCTTTCAAGACTGAATCGAGGCAAAAAAAGGTCAAAATCCAAGGGAAAAGGCCAAAATGAGTGAAAAGGTGCCAAAGACTACACTTTTTGGTGACACATTTAACCCCCACTTTAGTGAGAGGGTGAACTTGCTTCAAACTCACACTAAAGTAGCTGAATCATGCATGTTGAGTGGGATCTAATGTAATAATGGTAGTAGGGTGAGATGCTATGATCAAGAGGGATGATCAAGCCCCTAGAATCAAGATCTTATGGCAAACCAAACATAAGCACAAAAGATCACACAAGGAGTGATGTGAAAGGGTGGAGAGAGAGAAAAAGTCAGATCAAGCTTCGATCGTTTGTCCAACTAGTTGTGGATCAGATCTAGGTTGTTTATCCAAAAGAAAAGGATGTACTCACTTTGGGCTGACGAGACTTTTGGTTGTTCACTGGGTGAGAATGCCAAGAAGGAGGTGAGATACATACACATGGTTGGTACACACTCACACTCACACAAAGGTGGCTATGGGGAAATTCATGCCGCTAGTTGGGTTTCCCACTCAACCATACCAAAGTTATTCCTCCGAATAACTTTGATAAGACACCACAAAATACAAGGGTGCAGTTCATGAGACAAGCAAAGCCTTGGATTCTTAGAACTCACGAACAAGTGCAAGATGGCACCATAGGCATGCATGTTGTGTTATGCAAGGTGGCCATGTATGCACAATGCAAAAATGCAACATGCAAAAATAGAAACTGTAAAATGAAAAAATGTAAAAAGAGCTAGGAGTCTTGTTTAGTTCATATGAGGTATTTGACTTAGGGAACATTGTGTCTAATGTCTCCCAAAAGAGGATCTATCGAATGATATAAGATTCAAAACTTAAGGGATGCAATGTGTCACATCAGGCCACTAAGAGGAAAGTAATATGCTAAGATAAGTCACACTATGAAGGAAATTACACCAAATTCCATCCACAAAGTGAGAAAACACATCATGTGAAGTGATAAGGTTGCACTAGGAACCAAGGACAAACAAATGCAAAATAAAATAATGCCAATGTATGCCCCCACTTTAAAGGAATTGCAACACACCATTTTATGAGCAATTACTTTAAAGTAGAGAAAGGCAAAATGCAAAAAGAAAGAAAAGGGCATGAGAGCCTACTTGAGAAGCCCTATGGGTGAAATCACAATACCGTGTCTCACTTTTTCCCCAAGATGGACATTTACATCAATATTTTTAACTGAATCTTCATCTTTTGAGACCTATAGAAGTTAAACCATTAAGAATTTGAAGATGATGTAAACTAGTGATTTGTGAAAATTTATGTGTAGATTC
Source organism: Sequoiadendron giganteum (assembly GCA_007115665.2). Taxonomy (NCBI): domain Eukaryota; kingdom Viridiplantae; phylum Streptophyta; class Pinopsida; order Cupressales; family Cupressaceae; genus Sequoiadendron; species Sequoiadendron giganteum. Next base: position 557,792,366 of record CM021101.1, on the reverse strand, counting down.
TAAACATTTTTTTTTTCAATTTTTTTTAAATAAATCATAAATCTTTCAACATCTCCTTTAATAACTAGTTTTAAACAGAAAATAACATTTTCAGAAAGTAACGTTTGTGTCGTACAACATAACTTTTTTTCTATAAGGGATTAAATTCTAATTTTATAAATATAGATTCTCAACATCAATATCTAGGGAAAGGATATTTTTTCATAAAATTTTGTTGCATTTTTCTTTTTAAATTAATTTTTGAAGTCACTGTAACTATAATTTGGACATACGTGTATGTCGTACAACCTAACTTTTTGTGTATATATCAAAAATCCATTTTTTTCTATTTTGGTGAAACAAGGACATCAATACCTAGGGAAAGGGTATTTTTTGATTTTTTTTTACAATGGTTTACTATTTTTCCACCTCTACACAACAAAGAGATTGATGTTCGCAAAAAAACCTATGTTTAGTAAAAATTGAAAATTAAATACATGATAAAATTAAAATATATCAAATCTATACTTGTTGGAAAGCTTGTTTTGAGGGCTACAATCTTGCAAAATATAAATTTTAAATGACGTTATTTGATCCCTCAAAAGGTGAATAAAAAGTGGTTTTTTGCCAGCATTTTGATAGGCGCGAAGGAGACTCCATTGTGGGTATGATTTAATACTAGAGGGGTTCTATCAAAGGGGGTTTGATCTAAGGTGGTATTATCTATCCCTCTTCAATTAAAACCCTTTATATGGAGCCTCTCAAGACTTGAATCATTAGTTTTTCTAAAAATAGTGATTTCAGGCAAAAATCAGCACATCCCAAAAATGAGACACACTATTGTGGCAGCACCCCTATGTCAAGTGATAGGCACCCAAGAAGGGTTGTGTCATACAAAGGAAGAAGATAAAAGAAAGGGGAAAGGGGTTTCCCCCAAAATGAAAAACCATAAACACATAAGGGATCTATGGATTTGGGGTCAGTATGTTCATTGCTACAATGTTTATTGGGTATATGCAGGATCATCATGGAAAAAATAGGCCCTTAAGTGGCGATGAAAATTCATAAAATTAGAGTTAGGCAACTTGACCTAAAAAATTGAATAAGTTATCTATATTATTTCAAAAATACGTGAGAATAGAATCTGTAGGAAATTGAATGTAGTTTCTAAACTACTAGGTTTATTAAAAAAATAAAAAAATCTATTTGGTCAAAATTTGAAATTTCAAAGCAGTAGTACTTAAATTTCAAGGAAAAATAAGAAGTAGGTGTCTATCTAACCACCCTAACCACAATAAAATGATAATATTTTTTATAATATTTTAGATATAAGTAGAGGACTCATGTCCTGATGTGATGCATATTTTTTTGTAATTTTGTTTCAAGTAAATAATTAATTATAAATTTTTTATTACAACTTTTAAAAAATATAAAAACTCGTATGTTTGACCACCTTAACTTGGTCAAAAATTCGTAAAATTCAATTTTATTTTTTAATCCTATAGCAAGTGAAGCATAGAATGTGATGCATGTTTCGGATTCAAAAAATGTGATATCGTTTGAAAGATATAGATGTTTTTCAATCAGCCTAACAATCAGGACTTTAGTCGTAATTCAAATAAAAAATAAATAATAATAATTTATTAAATTCAAAGTAAAGCATAATTTATATTGGTGGAAAGTTGAGAATCTCCTTTAAAAACCCTTTTCATTTCATCAATTTTGGGTAAAAAAAAGGTCATCAGCCACATGGGCCATCATATCACTTACATATCGTCACTTTTTGGCCCATCATGATCATGCACATACCCTATTGAGAGAGTGTGAAACTATCATCATTCCCCTAAATACATAGAACTGAAAGAAGCCATGAAGAGAGAAAAAGTGAATGAAAAGAAAGAGGCATTTTGGGTCAACATGGAAGAGATGTAGGATGTCTCGATGCCTTGCATTGTCCCCAAAAGGACAACAAAAGAAAAAGAAAAAGGAAAATGAAAAAGAGCCTTGGTTTTTGAGTCAACATGAAGGATACATTGCGGTCTCAATGCCTTGCATCATCCTCAAATGGAAGGCAAAATTAACAAAAGGAAAAAGAAAGGGGTCCATTTGGGTCAATATGAAGGAGACATTGCAGTCTCCATTCCTTGCATCATCCCCAAATGGAAGGAAAAAAGAACAAAAGAAAAAGGAAAGGGGTCCATTTGGGTCAACATGAAGGATACATTGCAGTCTCAATGCCTTGCATCATCCCCTAATGGACAAAGAGAAAAAATCGAAAAGAGAAAAGGAATGCACGACATATAGAAGAATGGAGAGACATCTAGAAGAATATCACAAAGATTGAAAAAGAGTAAACATGTCAATACAGGGGAACACATGACACATAGATGCAAAAAGAAAAGAACAAGCTAGTAAGATGCATGTGCATTACTCTTCAAGCAAGTCATCCACCTCCCAATCTTGCTCAATATAAAACTCGAGAGGGTGACTAGTGAGAGGAACAACAACAATCGTTGAACTAGCGTCAAGATCAACACTTGTCCTAGGAGAATTTTCATGAATGCTCATGGAAGATGAGAATAGTGAGTTCAAAGTTTGGTGTACCTCTTCATCTATTATAGTATTCTCATCATCATCATCATCATCTAAGTTGATGACAATGGTAGGTCGAATGACAATATCAGTAGTAGCCTATAAGAGGGGTGATGAAGGAGGTGTAAGATCAGGCTACAGGGGTGGAGGAGGAGGGTCAGTAGGTACTACTTCTAGCACAGGTGGGTTATGATTTTTAAAATTTTCGTCCTCACGAGATTGGCGAGCAAGAGCACAATGGCGACACATATGTTCTCTAGCTTCTTTATTCCTTTTTGCTTTTCTGTCAAGGTGCATGGGGGAGGGAGTGGGTTGGTCCACCATAGGTTAGTTATTGTCCCTAGGAGGAGGGACGAGAGGAACTATGGGTGGCTCATCCACTTTCTTCTTAGATTTGTAAACCTTTTTAGTGTGGGGAGGGAGGACGAAATTGCTATCATGATCCCTAGACCTCTTGGATGATGTGGAAGAGGTTTCAGGTGTGGTTTGATTAGGCATGTCAGAGTCGGGTGGAAACATAGCTTCATCAAGGATAGGTGATTCTGAAGTAGAAGGAGGTATGTTGCGGAGAGAGAGTTCGAAGATTTTCTTGGCTTTGAACTTCTAATAGGCAATGAAAAAGAAGTCTCATCTAGGGGTGATGGGCTACATGGGCTCAGGCCAAAAGGCTTCCAAAGAAAAGTTACCTTTGGAGGATAAAGGATTAAAGTGAATATGGTGGACAATGAATATGTCATTGTCAATAGGAAACTTCACACACTTGTGGATAACAGATGGGACCGCTTTCATTGAATGAAGCCATGGGTGGCCAAGTCGCAAATGAAATTGGTCTGATTATGGTATGATGGAGAAGGTAACATCCAATGTCTTCAGAACTATCTATAATTGGAGGGCAATCGATCCAATCATCGTGCACATGAAACCATTATGTGTTTTGACCCAAGCAATAGGTCAATTATAAAAAACTTGAGCAATATCATGTAATACCATAAATTCTTCTGTGATCACGTTCTCACCACAGGTGGGATCTATGAGTATCCCATTAATGGGCTTATCATAAATTCTACTAGCTATGTAGAGAGGACGATCATGAATATTTATTAGTATATCTTGTGGTGAAAAGGTGATCTCAAGAGGTCCTTTGGTGGGGCCCTTACAATGAATGACGTTAATTGCTCCTACCATTTCATTAATAGGGGTGACATGGGTTACCATGGGAAGAGAAGTGGAATGTGTATCATGTGAGTCAACATTCATAACATTAGGTGGTGAAGTTTCACTTGCTTTGATGAATGGAATATTATGTTTGGGCATGGGGTTTGTGAATGTTTGCAAGTTTTGGTTGGGGGTACCACAAAATTATTGCTTTTATCATCGATTCTAGCAATATATAAACAACTTGAATCAATTAGGTCTTGCACAAGGTGCTTGAGACGCTTGCATTGTTTAGTATCATGTTCGTTCTGGTGGTGAAAATAATAATAAGAAATGGAACTATAAGATGGAGGTAAGGGTTCATTGGGATCATATGTATGGATGGGAGTAAAGATATCATTTGTTGATGGAGCAATTGGGTCATGGTGTTATGAAGGGTGTCAGGTAAGGGTGTGAAGGTGCATTTAGGATCTCCATAATTGAAAGGCATGACAGACCTAACAGTGACCACTTAGTTATTAGTAGGTGGAGGGGTTGAGGACAAAGGGTTAAATTGTAGAAACCCTTTGTTTGGTTTTCAGAATGGTTGAGAATTGGATTGGGTGGAAGTGTCAGACTTCTCAAGTCTACTAGAAGTGGATCTTGAATCATGACTACTAGTGGAGTTATGATAGTCACAGAGCACTTGGCACAAGTGCATAAAAGAGGGGAACTTCATGAGGGTGAGCTTGTCTTAGAGAGGTGTTAAGAGGTTTTTGGTGAACATATTTTGTAGATGTGTATCAAGTATCTTGACATCAATCAAGGAATAAAGTGCCTGATAATGAGAGATAAAGTCGGTTATCTTCTCATTAGTGTCTTGCTTGCATCTCATGAGATACTTGGAATTGATTAATGAAGATATCCACAAGTTCATTGAACGAACTAATGGAATTGTTGGGTAGGGAGGAAAACTAGTCCAAGGTGGCATCTTTGAGGGTCCTAGGGAACAACTTAGCTAGCAACTTTTCATCAAGAGAAAAGTCACTACATAAGGAAGTATAGGAATTGACATGATTAGAGGGGTTTCCCTTCCCTCCATACTTCTCGAATCTAGAAATTTCTATTCCCTATGGCAATGGGGTGCGCAGAACGTCTAAAGATAATGGATTACTATGAATGTAGTGGGTAGGAGAACCATGTTGGATTTTGTGGATAGTGGATATTTTTTGTTGCATTGAGGTGACGGTGTGAAAATGTTGTGTGATAAGGGGATCAATATAGGTGTTATGAGGTGGAAGGGAAAGTGATGATGGGGTGAAGGTGGTGGAAGGGGAAGGTGGAAGAAGTTAAGGGATGTGATGCCACAAGGGAAGTAGGAACACTAGTAGGGATGCCAAGGGAAGGTACCACATTACTAATCTGTTGCATAGTGGTTGTCATGCTAGGAGAGGCATAAGTGGGTATAGAAGCTATGGTTGAGGGAGGAGTGGAAGTTCCTCCTTGTCCAACCATAGGGGTGGGTGAGTGAGATACCTTAGGTGTAGAAGAGGCATTTTTGTGGTAAATTTCTGCTATTCTCTTCATAACACTTATGCCATCATCACAGTCAAACAGATAGTGGAGATTCTCTATGGCAGGGATGGCATTGCTAGATATGGGCTCAAGGCTTAGTTCATGTTGATAATCAACTAAATCAACATGGATGTGAAAGACCTTATCATGTGGGAGGTCATAATTTTTTTTATCACCATGTGTGTCTCCTAGGTGCAAAGAGTTGCCAAGGATGGTCTCTAAGCCTAGTGTACCATCGCCAATACTAGGAGTTGAAGTCTGAGAGATCCCAAGATCTACACCAAGGGTGTTGTTATTAGATGCCATGAGTCTAGATCTTCGTCTCACAATAGTATCATCAAGAGAACACAAAACACTCATACAAGGTTCCCTAAGGGTGGGGTGGAGAATAATGCAATGTAAACAAAAGAGACAAAACTACTTGTAATTAAGATTCTATAACAAAAATAGAAATGCAAAAGCAAGGAACTGTGATGCAAAAAATGGTGTAAAAGTGTCAGAAATTACACAATGAATGGTGCCAAAGGACTAGGTCGCCCATTGTGGCGACTTAGTCCTAGTAGTGTTGTTTTTGACAAAGTTCTTAATTTTTAACTAGTTTTTATGTTGGTTATGATTTTCTGATGCAAACAGAGAATGGAAATGCAAATCTTTTTGTATTTTCTTACTGAAAATGTGATGCAAAGTGTATTCTACCATGAAAATTCACTAATGCACTTTTCCTATAAACCCTAGGATGCAAAAAATGCAAAATCTTTAATGAAATGCAATCTATTTTCTAAGATGAAATGCAAAATCAGAAATTTAGCAAGTGGTCTATGGTTGGGTTCACCAAAATGAACCACCAAAAATATATATCACTACTAGGGAAAGAGGATTCCCTTTACTGGGACCCTAAGATTTTTCACCTAGGAGCACTTGGTGTAGGAATGGCTCTCTTTCCGCTTGGTGGTTATATGGTTTTTGGCGGTTGCATTCAAAGGAAGGATGGATTAGGTTGTGATATGTGTGTGAGAGGTGTGGCTAGAAACTGAAATGAAATGATACTAATCTAATCTATGAAATGTAAACAAAGAAAATGTAACTAAATGTAAGCTAAACTATATTCCCTAAATGTATGTAATTCTAGAAGTAAACTAGAAAGTTCAGAGCTTGTGCACCTGGAAATGGAATGTTGCAGATGAGAGGCCCCAAAATGTTCTGTAAATTGTTTGAAATCAGCAAAGGGACACTTATGCCAAGTTGGGCGACCTAGTCCTCCTGTCGGAAAATTCTACTAGATTGAGTTTCGGGGAAAAGGGTACCCAAAAATACAAAAACCCTTTTTCAAGCTTAGCATAGGGTCAAGGTCACCAATAGTGGCAACCTAATCCTCCTAGTGCTTTTGTAAGATTTAGGGTTTGAATCTATGGGTCTCGGTTGGTACTTTCCTTCTCTACAGCAATTCGTGTTTGAAACTCTCAAAAATGAACTGTACCTTGTCCTTTTTCTCCTCCTAGGGTTTGATGTCTTGATGTGACTTGAATGGAATGTTTGTACTTTCTCCAACACTTTGAATCTTGTTAAATCTGAGTACAACTTGCAAAGCACATGCAAAGACAAAGATAATGTTGGGGTTGGGGAATAGGGGTTTTCTTGAGTCAAACCCCTTTAATGGTAACTTAAACCCAAATGAAATAGAAATCAAAGGAGAGATGCTTGAATGATAAAACAATGTAAATGCTCACCAAATCCTTTGTTGTTGAATTTTGCAACATGCAAGAATTAGCTCCAATGGAGGTTGCTTGTGCTGCCGTGTGCTTGATTGCTTGCTTCAGAAGCTTGAGTGCAAGAGTACTTGTGAATAGATGTTAAAATGAGCTTGGGAGAGAGAGAAATGAAGGTGAAAACCATTATTTATACAACATATGCCCTAATTTTATCGAGAATGCAACATGATAGGCCGACACTAGGGTTTTGGAGGCAAATTTTTGTTAGGTTTTTGTCTTCAATTTTAAATTTATGCCAAAAGGGACTAGGTTGCCCATGGTGGCGACCTAGTCCACTTGGGCAATTTAAAGTGGTGGTCGAGAATAAAATGATGTTAAATGATGTTTATCAGGTTTTCCTTCCAAAACACACTTAAGTTGGGACTAAAAGTACATAAAGGGGAAAAATTAACATAAGAAAAGGGTTAATTAGTGGATCATAAACCTAGAAAAATGTGAAAATGCTTAACAACATTTTATAACACTTTGACACAAGGGTTGGAAATGGGTAAAAGGGGGTTATTTAGGTGAATTGTGTTGAAAGGATCTTAGAAAAGTGGGAAGATTTGTTACAACACTTCACAAAACCTTAGTAAAACACTGTTAGATTATTGTTGAATTGCAAGATTTTAAGACTGAATCGAGGTAAAACAAAGCAAAAATCCAAGGGAAAAGGCCAAAATGAGTGAAAAAGTGCCAAAGGCTACACTTTTTGGCGACATAGTAAGAAAATCTAAATTTATGTTATTACTACTTGCAATCCTTTTGACATGATGCCCTTGCATCATACTTTTAATGTTACCAAAATGTGATCCCTTGCTCAACATCAAAATCATATTACTATAACTCATAGATTATGTGGCAGTAAGTAAACTTGCAACTAAATTCCTACACCCTCCTTTCCAATTCTAAGCCTTTAATATAAACTACTATCTTCACATCTATGCATGAAACAATATTTCCCCATTTTAACTAAATTCCTATTGATATATCCAATATGCCACTTATCATCTTAAGGCCATCTTATCATGTTACTTGTAAAATTAGTATTCCTTGGTGGTATAAAAGGTGTGAAATAAATATCATTTAGATCAAAGAATAAGATATGGATACAAGAATATTACCTAATGTATAAACATTTTATAGTTACCAAGTAGGTCATTTACTTCCAAGTTCTACCTCATTTTCTTGAAACTTAATGAACACATACATTTCCTATAGATCCATGTTTTTCCATCTCAACATCATCCAACAAGTCACTTCTACTTTAGTAGTATTTTCATCATGATTTATTTCATGTGAAAAAATTATAGGGACATACTTTTCTTTCTCTCAGCTCAATCTAACACTTCTTAGTTTATGCATTCCTCCTCCTCCACACCCTCATCTAGTAGTTTATGTACCAATTCCTAGTCCTTTGGTGTAAATTCACTTTCTAGATTCAATTTTGTATGTATTATAAACTCCAACAACCAATCCATCAACTCCTATTTCTCACGAAAAATATCCACTCCAATGTTATTCCTATTGATTTCTTCTAGTTTAAGCACCCATTGTCCAACCTATACCTCCTCTTTTTCTATCATTTTATGTTACTCCTTAGTGTTTTCTTCCAACCAAAGGATTTCCTTTGTCTAATAAAATTGTTTAACCTCCACTTTATCCTTCCTTAAGCTCTCCTCTACACCTATTTCCAACAAACCTACCATCACCTATCATGATATGCATGATCAACACAATCATTTCCATTTACTACATGTACTTGTAGCATCTTAAAATAATGATATAACCACTTGCAGCCTCACATTTAGGCTCTTTTCCTACATTGACTTGCAACTTTTTTGGGAATGCTTTAGTGACACGTACAACTTCATACTCAAATTATCTTAAAATATTCATTACTTGATAATAATATTCTTGGGATGTTTATCACCTCCTCTTTTGTAGTTATTAATAGAGTGAGGGTATGCCTTTTCCTTCTTCACCAAAGTGTAAATATTTTCTCTACCATTATAGATAGATCTCCAATTATATTGTGATATCCTTCCTAATTTTTTTGACACACGTCCACTAGTATGATGTCACACTGCACCTTGTCTTTATAAGTTCCTATCCAAAAACATACCAAATATTATCGGTTCACCATTATTTGATGGGCTCTTTTCCATAACTTCTTTACCATCTTAAAGGAAACTATTAAAATATTTTTGCTTCCATTATCATCTATGACCTTGTAGCACTTATCTCTTAGTTTGTACATGGTTTGAGATAAATTCTTTTTTTGTATGGTCTCATCCTTCCTTTTTTTGGATTCCAATGAATCCTTTTCATCATGAGGGCTCAACCATGCTTTAATTTTTTCATGTATTTTGATTAAGTATTGCTCCATTTATTTTCTCATTGTAACATAACTTAAATATTCACTTCTAATAAGTTATATTTCTTCTTTTGTGTATATTGGGCCACATTATGGACTACTTATCTACACTTTTATCATTTTCCCATGAATCCTCTATCTATAATTTGACCAAATATGTCTTCTATGATTGTTGAGTAAACATATTTCCTTACTTTAGAACTAGCTATATATGATAGCGAGTAGTATTGGGCTCTTCATCTTGACTACATCTTATTTTGACAAGGTATGTTAGCAATTTATCATCATCATTATTGGAAAGTTCTCTTTCTACCTCAAGTCTTATTTTATTTTTATCTGAACCATATTGTCTCATTAACAATTTATCTTGCTCTTTTAATTTATATTGTTAGTACATCTAAATGCTTCAAAATATTATCATGCCTAATTCATCCTATATGATCATGATCAATCCATTGACATAAGCAACATTTACATGATTTAACAAATTTTGACCTAATATGATTGAAATATTTTATAGTTCTTTGATGTTGTTCTTCACACTCAACACCTTTGGCTAGGAGTTATGGAAGCTTCTTGAGAAACTCAAGTTGATAGTCTACAAGTAGGAATTTGGATTTCATTCTCCTCACCATCCTATCCCATCAGTTAATATTCTCTTCTTTTTCACCTCTTTACACCAAGTACAATTTGTACCTTCACTCTCAGGTTGGATCCTTAGTCTTAATATACTCAAAGTAATTTTCCATCTGCGTTATATAATGAATTAGTTTATCCAACTCTAAAATTCCCAAGAAACTAGGTAGCTCCATCTTTATCCCTTTTTTAATTTATGAAATGACCCTTATAATTATTCTTTCTCTTGCATCCATCTCTATATCCATATATTTACCTTGTCTCATTGCCTAAAATCCATCTTCTTCTTCACTCTTATTATATGCCATCTCATTACTTTACCTCTTCTCATTTTTTCCTAAATGTCTTCTACTTTGGTATGCATTCTCATAATAGCATCTAGCACCCCATTTATCCTAATTATGGCCTTTTTTGCAACCTTCACATTCTTCTCCTTGGTAGCATCTTGCTATCATATTTCTTATCTCTATTGTTGAAATTTTGCAACTCTTATAATTGTAGCCTTCTATTCCACAAGTTATGCACACATACTCACATTCATTACTTTTTTTAGAATCCAACCAAATTTAAACCTCACAATACACTTTTACCCATATTGTTAGCCTAATATAGTACCATGTTGATGTCACTACACCATTACAAAAACCTATTGTAGACTAACAACCCACATAAATACTCATAACTTAAAGGAAATGTGGTAGATTAGCTCAAGCTACATGTGACCTAAATTAAATTTGTTAATATGAAATAAAATACAACTAAGGGTAACACACAAATTTCAAATTTAAATTACAACACATGACTAACTCACCAAACTTTGTTTCCAAATACACAATTCATAAAAAGTATAACAAAAATTGACCGATTATAGACTATGATATTTAGTTAAGGAATTGATTCATTTAGACAATCCTAATAGGGTTTCAAGTGGAGACATGGAATCCACCACCAAGATAGGCTTGATTAGCTCTTGGTGCAAGGCACCATAGGCCTCCTGATGCATGAAATGGTCTAATGTTGTTTTTTTGGTTTTGAGTCATGTTTTTGATTGAATAAGGTATATTTATTCCATGTTTAATGTCTTTTTCAAGTTTTTGAGTCATTTTGTATTAGGTTGTGCAAAGTGGTCATTTTGGCTAAAAGTTGTAAAAAGTTGCTAAGCAACTTTGCATTTTGGGTCTAATTGGGAAGTTGAATAGTTAGGATTTAAAACGGTGGTTGTAGTTAGTTGGTTTTGGTTGGAAAAGCATAAATAAATCATGTAATGGTCGAACCAAGGTTCTGGTTGTGACTTTTGGAATTTTGAACATCAATAAAGCTTGTTTTTTGCATTTTATCATTGTAATTTGCTGCTACAGGAGGTTGTAAAGACTTGTACAACCTAAGAGTGGTCTCAAATTTATTGGAGGTGATGTAGAATTGAATCTAATTTAAAAAAACTTGGTCTCATCGAATTTCATTCAATTTTGAGCATTTTAGAAGCATTTTACTCCAAACTGCTTTGAAAACCTAGGTTTTAGTGCTTTGAGAGAACAAAATGATGTTTCGAGCCATTCAATTAGTGAAATGGCCTAAAAACTAGTGGAATGGAAGTAATTAGGATGTTTTTTTTATTTTTTGAAGTTTGTAGGGGCAGGGGTTAAGGATTTCGGAAAATGGGTTGATGCCCTAGTTGATTTAACTCATGTTTTTAAGCAATTGTGATGCATAGGTGATAGGGTTAGTGAAAAGGATATGTAGAAATTTTTTTAGGTGATGGAAAGTGTTTGTACAGACCTTATTCAATATTTTTGGGCTATTGGTATGAGGGTTTGAGGTCTGGGTTGTGAAAATCACATTGTGACCTATCAAAACAAGCCTAATTAGGCCTTTATGCAAGTGTAGGGGCAGTTTTTTGAGGATTATTTTCCAGATAAACCCCTTTTTTCTTTTGAGATATGTTATTAAAGGGATTAATGGGTATTTGAAATAGGTTTTAGGTTGTGGGTTGGAGGTCATATTTGAAAGTTATGACAAAAATACATTGTTTCTTGTGCTACAAGGCATATTGCCAACTTGTGAAGAAACCCATCATGTTTGTTGTGCTAAGACTTTGGGAAAGCATTGAATGAGTTTTGTAGACATTTGATACCATGATATGAATCAAATTGGTATTATAGCATAGGTATTATCTGAAGAGTGTAAGAGAGAGGTGAAAAAATGAACAAGATGCCTCCAAAAGGTAAAACTATAGCTAGGAAGGTGAATGAGATGGAAGAGAAAACTATAAGAGAGATTAGAAGGTTGAAGGAACTATAGGATAGGATGGTATCAGGTCTTGAGGCTGTGTAAATAGGTTAGAGAAGAGGTAAGGTTGTGAGTGTTGAGAGTGACTCCAAAAAAGAAGAGAAAGAGGAGAATGAAGAAGAGGAAGAGGAAGAGAAATTGGGTCCTGGTGAGCAGAGGATGGCTAAGCTACTGAGAGAATTCATGGGAGATAAACACAAGGTAAAGATTGATTTACCTATGTATGGAGGTAATTTTTATGATGAAGAAATTTTAGATTGGATTGCAACACTTGATAGTTATTTTGAGTGTGAAGATGTACCCAAGGAGCAAAAGGTAAAGATTGCAAAGACAAAGTTGAAGGAGCATGCTTTATTATGGTGGGATTATGAGTAGACTAAAAGGAGGAAGAATAGTAAGTCAAAATTACTTCTTGGGACAAAATGGTGGCTAAGCTTAAGGGAAAGTTCCTACCAAGTGATTATGTACTTTAAATGTACAAGAAACTTTAAGGTTTGAAGCAAAGAGAAATGGATGTCAAAGGCTATACTGATGAGTTATATAGGTTGACTATAAGGGCAGGTCACATGGAGGATGATGTGGAGAAGGTGGCTAGATATCTAAGTTGGCTAAGGTTCAACATTCAAGATGATTTAACCTTGGAAAATACAAGAACGGTTGAGGAGTGTTATCAAAATACAATAAGGGCAGAAGAAAAGTTGAGAAGGCAAGACAAACAAAATAGGGGTAAAGGAAAAAATTCTAGAGGAAGAGGAACATTTTACACTTCAAGGCAGTCACATGAAGGTCAAGAAGATACAAGAAAATAAAATGAACAATTTGTAGATCAGAGAAGTGGATTTAGAGGTGGTAAATCAGGCTTTAGAGGTAGATTTGGACATCAAGGAAGAGGCTCACAAGGATTCACAGGAAGGTGCTATCAATGCAACAAATTTGGACACCAAGCATGATAGTGCAATGAGGTTCAATCCTCTAGTTCACCTAGAGGTGAAAGAAGGAATCAATTGGTGCAAGAAGATGATATTGAAAGTATAAACTCTCCATCACAACATGCTGCTCTTGAAGTTGGAGAATCATTAATGGTAAGAAGAACTCTCATCAAAGCATCAAAGGAGAAGGAGCCATCACAAAGAAGGACACTCTTCAAACAAATTTTAAGTGCATGGGTAAGGTATGTAAGGTTGTGATTGATTCAGGAAGCACATATAACATGGTTTCTAATGACATGGTTGATAAACTTAAATTGTCTAGGATACCACATGATACTCCTTATAAAGTTTCTCGGTTGAATGAGGGTTAGTATGTCTTGGTTAATGAGAAAGCTTGGGTGGAGTTAAATATAGGAGGGTACAAAGATAAGATTCTATGTGATGTGTTGCTTATGGATGTGTGCCATTTGCTGCTAGGGAGGCCTTGGCAATTTGATAGGCATGCGATGTATGATGGGAGAAAAAATGCCTATGAGATAAACAAGGATGGAATCTCCTATACTTTGACACCCTTGAAAGAAGATGATAAAGGACAAACTAAGCAATCTAATATGATGATGGTTGGTAGGAAAGAGTTTATAAAGGTAGATGAAGAGACAAACATGGAGTTTTCATCGACTACTACACATGGATACATTAGGAAAGCAACATTGAGGAATGATATGATTTGGAGTGAAATGATATTGAGTTGGTGTTAAAATCTGCTTTGTTCAAGGTCAAGGATGAATTGATCTTGGGGATTCAGGAAGGACTTGAGAAGTGTGTTGATATGAGGATAAGAGAGGTGATTCATTTAATTGTTTCAAAGGAGGATAGTAGTCATTCAAATTCTTTCATATCAGAGGTTTGTAAACTTGAGCAAGTAGTAGACATTGGGGCAAAATATTAGATGGAAGAGATTGAAAGCAAAGGTGAAGAGATCAAAGCTAAACTAGAAGGGAAAAAGAGTAAGATAAAGCATACATCAAGAGTGAAGCACGAGGAGATTCATTACAATCATGGGAGAGTATTTGTAATAGGTAAAGAGGTAGGTGAAGGTGACAAGTAGGTCAAGGAGCATCCATCAAGCAACCCTTAGCAGTTGGAGCATAACTTAAGTGGCAAAGAGTTCAAGAATGCAAAGAATAGTGCTCGTTTTCAATACTTGGTCCATTGGAAGGGTGTAAAAAATGGAGAAATAACCTAGAGGTCTAAGAATATCATGGAAAAGCATGAATTTTCTGTTGCTACATAGTCCTCAAGGGGACTTGAGTTCCTTTAGCATGGGGAGTATGGTGTAGGGCACCATAGCCCTCCTGATGCATGAAAGGGTCTAATGCTGTATTTTTGGTTTTGAGTCATTTTTTTGATTGAATAAGGTCTATTTAGTCCATTTTTAATTTCTTTTTCATGTTTTTGAGTCATTTTGTATTAGGTTGTGTAAAGTTGTCATTTTGGCTAAAAGCTATAAAAAGTTGCTAAGCAACTTTGTATTTTGGGTCTAATTAGGAAGTTGAATAGTTAGGAGTTAAAATGGTGGTTGTAGTCAGTTGGATTTGGTTGGAAAAGCATAAATACATCATGTAATGGTCTAACCAAGGTTTTGGTAGTGATTTTTGGAAAGTTGAACATCAATAAAGCTTGTTTTTTGCATTTTATCATTGTAATTTTCTGCTACAAGAGGTTGTACAGACTTGTATAGAATGAAATTTGTCTCAAATTGATTGGAGATGATGTGTAATTGAATCTAATTTCTAAAAAACTTGGTCTCATCTAATTTCATTTAGTTTTGAGCATTTTAGAAGCATTTTACTCCAAACCACTTTGAAAACCTAGGTTTTGGTGCTTTGAGAGAACAAAATGATGTTTTGAACCATTCCATTAGTGAAATGGCATAAGAACTGGTGGAATGGAAGTAATTATTATTATTTTTTAGTTTTGTGAAGTTTACAAGAGCAAGGGTTAAGGATTTCAACAAATAGGTTGATGCCCTAGTTGATTTAACTCATATTTTTAAGCAATGGTGATGCATAGGTGATAGGGTTAGTGAAAAGGATTTGTAGAAATCATTTTGGGTGATGGAAAGTGTTTGTGAAGAAATTATTCAACATTTCTAGGCTGTTGGTATGAGGGTTTGAGGTTTGGGTTGTGAAAATCATATTGTGACCTATCAAAACAAGCCTAATTATGTCATTATGCAAGCATAGCAACAATTTTTTGAGGGTTATGATATAAAGAAACCCATTTTTTTTTTGAGATATGTTATTAAAGGTATTAATGGGTATTCCAAAAAAGTTTTAGGTTGTTGTTTTGAGATTTTATCTGAAAGTTATGACAAAAATACCCTGTTTGTTGTGCTATAAGGCATATTGTCAACTTGTGAAGAAACCCATCTTGTTTGTTGTGCTAAGACTTTGGGAAAGAATTGATTGAGTTTTGTAGACCTTTGATACCCTACTATGAATCAGATCTACAACTCATCATTCATCACAACTTAATTCAATTCACAAGCTATGTCCATACAATGTATCAATTTTAACTCAAGGCAAGGAAAACAAGCAAGCCCTAGGGGCTAGACCTAATTCCTTAGGGACTCATCTCTTACGACCTTGAATACATATATATTTCTTAGAGGAATTGTAGTTCAACAATTTGAGTTCACACATCTCATATTTTATTGATCAACAATCACACATAACACCCAGGTTTAAATCACCACTAACTCACAATGGTAGCAAATACTAAGAATGAATAACAATGGTTAATCTATAAGGGATCCTTCTACTATAAGGAGTGATCAACAGCCCCAGTCACAATGCCCCTCAAGGGCCACTTGCCAACATAGAAAATCAAGAATTGGTCTAGGATGAAGGTAACCAAAACATATCTTGAATAGATAATTATAATTGAATCCATGGTTTTAATCCAACCATACAAAGGTCACCATATGACATTCATAAGACTAAGGGGTGAAAGGTTAATTAAACAATCCACATACTAAATATTTATGGGAAATTTAACCTTCATACACTTTGTTGACTAACACAAGGGGTATAACCCTTAGGTACAAAGATCACTCTACAAAATTCATCTTATGCCTTTAATCCTTTAATTATAGAATATAAGAGAGAGTATGCAACCCTTTCTAAGGTCCTCTTACCCTGGATAGTTTCACTGCCATCTGCCACCCACTTAGGTGAAGCCAGAGGTTTAAAACCTTGATATAGATAGGCACAGTCTTAAAGGATAGTTTAATCATAAACAAAACACATCATGCTTACACAACAATTTAATGTATTTACTTAAACATTTGCTTCACTTCATGGCTGCAATTATAGTTGAGTGAAAATTTTGATGGCCACCTCTGACCACAAGATAATTTACAGTAATAAGATAACTCAGAGAATCAAAATTTCTCTCCTCCCAACCATATTGAAATCATAAAGCCTCATGCGCATTAGCGAAACCCCCGAGCAAGAAATATTTTAACCCCATGATGATGAAATGGGGACTTCTATTATGACAATATAAAATGGTATCTCGAGGCCATGTTTTTTTAAAGCAACTATCAAACAGTGCCATGAGTGCAATACTTAGATCTCACTAAACAAAGCATTCTAACAACCATGATTGTACTAGTTATTTTGTATCAAATACATACATATATAATATAAACTTATAATTGTTGGCATTGAAGAATAAGGAGGTAGGATTATGAGTTCTATTTTTTTAGGAATAAATTTTAAATTTCCAAATGATGGCTTATGAACAAGGGTTTTTCTTGAGACCAATGAAATGGTCAATGGGAGCCAAGGTTCCAAACACAACCCCAAAACACTCAAAGATCTGATCTGGGTATACAAAAAACTCCTATCTATTACTCCTATTAATAAAAATACACAAAAAAACATAGCCAACACCCCCAGCATGTAGGATAGGGTACAACACGTAAATGCATATACTCATAACAAATAATAGGTGGGTCTACTGAAACCCAGCTAAAGATAGATCCCCATACCTACATAAATATTTTCCAAGGTTTTGAGATGGTGTCTTGAGCCTTTGCTTCCACTCCACCATTCTTTGTTCTCCATACCTGACCAATAAAGAATTTCAATCATCCAATAAATCTCAAATGGAAATTTTTTTTCATGCCTTCCCTTCCCACCGCTTCCTATTTTTTTCCAAAAATAACTCTATCCCCTTTTCTTGATTGAAAAGCTTCTCTCCCTTGGGTCGTGCAACTTTGACCAAAATCATTGCACCTGCAATTTCTAGAACCTCACTAACTACGGGTTTTTTTGTATTAAATTTCATCCCCCTATTTTCTCGATATCCTCCAACTTACATAGCTGACCTTCACATTAATGGTGGCATCTAATGTATTTCTTCTCTTACAAGAATATCACCTTCAACTAATATATCATTTTTGGTGCCATGATCTAGCATAACTCATTTACCTGACTTTCTTTTAAATCACAACCATCTGATTTGACTTGTATTAAATTTGGTTGTAGATCTTTAAGTGATTGACAAAAATGATGTGAATCAATTGAAACAATCAATTTTTGCCACATGTCGCTATCCTACATGCCCACATTGGTCAACCCAAGTCAACACAAGCATTTCGTTGAAAGGTGGGGATGTGCCATTTGTCATGCTTGTTGGGGTGTTGAGTATCCTCCCTACCTCATGCTCGATGTGTATAAAAAAACCTTAGAAGCAAGTTCAAACACCTAAATTTGAAGCTCCTTACACCTATTAGGGTTCGCCCTTCAGTCTTACCCTCTACCTTCTACCTTATGATCGACATGCTTTGCAGGCCTCAAAAAACAAGACTGAACCATGATGTTTGATCCTCTTTAAACCTATCAGAGTTTGGCCACCGACCTTACCCTTTATCTCACTTCTTATGCACCATTGCAAGTCCACACTCTAACCTTCGAAACATTGAACTATGAAACTCTGAGAAATGTTTTCAGTTGTCGGAGGCCGAGGATTGCTACTCCCCCTTACCTTATTCTCAAATTTCCAAGAACTTATCAAGTAGGCCTGAACACACATGTTCGAAGCTATTCTCAACTATCAAGGTTTGACCATCAGCCTTACCCACTACCATTTTCCCTCCTTTACACCATTGCAACCCTCCCACCAACCTCCAAAACATGCATGAGTTTGTTGAATGGTGAGGTTCTCTCTTCCACCTTAACACTTTCATGCCTTTGTGTGAAGGTGTAATCCAACCTACTGACCCACAATGTCTGGACAATCATTTGTGAGCATTAAAAAAGTTAACTCTTTTAGGTGTCCTAGTTCAAGGTTACCTCATACTCCTTCGTTTACTTCATGTGTTAGAGCAAAAGCCTTAACAACAATTGGAAAATTTGAACCCATTTCAAGTGTCGGGGTTTGAACTTACCTCATACCACTTACCTTCCCTTCGATAAGGCATAAGCCTTCTTACCAACTATGACACTTGAACACTTCACTCACAAAATCTAACCCTTTTGAGTGTTGGCCTTTGGGCTTTCTTCATACTATCTGCTTTCCTTTCCAAACCGTTAAGGCATACACCACAAGGTTGACCTATGATGCTGAAACATTTTGGGGGTTAGGGTTCCTCCATACCTCTTTCATTGCTTAGAAGTTCGATGTCTGAAACCCTTTTAGAATTATCACACTATTCCTTCCTTTGCTTGAGGGATTTGGTATGAGGCATGGTCGAAGCCTAATGTCTAATGCCCTTTTTAACTTGTCTCCAACTTCATAGTTAAAATTTTGTTAAGGCGTAAGCCTTAGGGCTGATCTTCGATGCTCGATAGGAAACTTAACCTCATTGTCCCTAGAAATTCTAGACTTAACTCCAACATTCTTCATAATTTGAGGCATTTGGTATAAGGTATGACCGAAGCTCGAACTTTGATACCTTTCAACAAAGAGTAATCCTCAAGCCTGAAGTCTGAAGCCTGATCAAACTTAGATGAAAAATGACTAAATCTTACCTCTTTAACAAACAATATATGTAAGCCTGAGGTCCAAAGTCCAAACTTTTGGAACTCTCCAAGGCTTGATATAATGGCACCCTAAGGCCAATGAATCCTTCTTCCTAACACCCTATGAAGTCCTTTTGGCCTCAAACAAAAATTCTTCATCTGATATCACTCAGATCTACTAACCTCAATCAAATCATTTCAAACAACCTCTCCTTTGACATCCATGAGATGCCCTTGTGACAAAAATGAAAATCATATTATCAACATATTAATCTAACTATAGCTAGGTCCAGTTATCCTTATCAGATTAACTCTTTATTAGCATCTCCCAACTATCAGTATGGTATGATGTTCTAATCTAAGAGTAGATCATAATTCCATGATAAGGCACAACCCAAAAGTAAAGAAGACTCTAAGCCTCTTCATCTATCCTTATTTACTTGCTATCTTAATCTCCCTTAGTTAAACAGTACCATAAGGATTGAAACTACACCTGCTATATTTACTAAAACCTCTAAGGCTCCTTTAATGACTTTAGTCATAATACTTAATATGAGGAACCTCAAGTGAATACTATAGGAGACATTCAAAATCAACATGAGTTGAATGATAAGAAATGATCTTTATTACTCGGTAACCTTAAAAAAAAATTATATCATGACATATTATAGTATCTATCCATGTAGATTTAGTCACATACCTTAATAGAAGCATTCACATAAAAAATTAGATAATCTTCTCTTAGAATCAAATGACTAAAAGTACAGCGGAACTCAAACATAGCTAGGTCCTATATCATCTAAATGATGCACCCTTAATCCACACAATAGTGTAGTATAAGTATAGAATAAAAGGCTATGACACTAATATAAACGAAGGGGCCTTACACAAACTATGCACATGAAATCACTAAAAAATCTATAATTGGATAAGCACCAAAAAATTTGAAAAAGTATAAAATACACGAATAATTCAACACTACATACAATCTGCTATGGATTTAATTCCTTTTGATAATTTACCTAAGAAATCCTATTGAGATTCTATCAAACTAGATTATTGATCAAGAAATAGTAAAATGAATAGAGGCTCTTGTAACTCTTCACATAACATAAAAAACTTCAAGAAATATTTCAACTTTGGATAGCCTTTGGAAAAATTGAGAAGGCAATTTCTGAATTGCAAAATTCAAGTGTTCAAAAGATTAAGGGGACCGTCAATTCAGTCTTTTCAAGCTAGGATGATATGATTATGCATAATTGGACGAGCTTGAATTTTCTATTTCCGGGTAGTTTCTTCCAACCACAAGCAATAAAATTTGATAGGAAGCATGTCAAATGGAAGGCGCCTCAAGTTGGCTTCGCAAAATTGAATTTTGATGGGGCTTCAAGAGGAACCCTGGGGAATCAGGAGCAGGTATTTATTTAAGAGACTCAAAGGGTAAGGTTTTAGCAGTTAGTTCAATCCATCTCCCAAAAGGTTCGAATAACATGGTAGAGTCAAAGGCTTTATTAATGGGTTTGGAAATTTCTTTGAAGACTGGCATTACAAATTTGCATATCGAAGGTGACTTTGGTGATAATTAATTCTTGTAAAACAAAAAATATTCAAAATTAGTGTTTGCAATATGTTCTTGAAAGAGCTTGGAATTTGCTTCATGGTTTTTAGTTTTATTAGCTCACTCACACTTATAGAGAAGGAAATAAATTAGTAGGTTGTCTAGCAAACATGGGGTGCAATAAGCAAGAAATCTTCCTAGCACAAGACATTAGTTACATAAAAGAATATCCTCAATTAGAGGAAATTATTTTGCAGGATGTTTTGAGTCTTGAGTAAGAAAAATGACAAAGTAAGTTGTAATACACACTCAAATAGTTGGTCATTTAGTGATGAATGGGAGTTGTATGGTACTGAGTGTACAATGGAGGGACTTGGTTTTGGTACATCTTTTAATTGGTATAATTTTGGAGCAAGGTTAAGTTCAGTATAGTTTTAAATGAAAAATAATTTACAATGTTCCTTTTAAAGATTAAGGTGTTTGCTGGATGTGGTAATTTATGGAAAGTTAGTATGGGCCTTGATTTGAGTTTGATACTTTCTCCTAGAGTTTAAAGTATGGAAATCATAGAAGGGATTGTCTTTAAAGTTTGGTTCGTCAGTCTGGGTGTAAGTGAAGGAGTTAAAGTGGATATAGTACTTCGTATGAGTCCTGCCACTCATGTGAAAAGCTAAGTGTAGTTTGGAAAGTACAAATGAGAATGCTGGCAAATATTTTTTGCAAAGCTAAAGTGAAGTTTGGCATAGGCTAATCTTTTCTAGTAGGTGCCAAATCTAAGATTTGATGTTTTCTAACATCGTGGGAAAGTTGTAGGTCATAGGTGTCATAGTTAGCAATGAGCTTTGAGCAAAGCACATGGGTAAGTCAGGATTGTACAGTGTGTAATCATATTTTTTTGCTTCAAATTTAATGGCATAGTTAAGTATGGTTTTCAACTATTTAGGAAGTCTTTGAGGTTGGGCTAATCGTAGTCATATGGCATGGCCAAATTTAGCTATTGGAATTACCATATTTAGTTATTGGTACACTCGTGTTGTTTTCTTTCATCATGCTGAGTGTGCAAGTTTCAAAGTAGAAGTAAGGAAATGCGTGTTATGGTAGGATACATCATCTCTCAATAAATGTTGCATCAAAGCATCTTTTGTATCATTCCTTACCAGTTGGTTTTTATAGAATTAAGAAGTGGCAAGTGCAGGGAGTTTTATGTATAATTCCCATTAACAGTGGGTGTCGTAGCTTACAAAAGTGGCATAGGTAGGGTGCTGGGGTGGAAAATTTGTTTTTGACGAGCTTTGAGGAGACCCAAGTTTAGTTGTTGGTGCTCAGGGTGCGTGCAAGTGTAGGAACATGGTGCTTTTTCCTCGTAACTACAGAGTTCATATTCCAGTGAACGAATGGGACGTACCAATATTGGAAGAAATTGGTGAGGTTGAATTTAATTTAGTGTTTAAAGATCATTGTGCATCATTCAAGAAGTAAATTTCAAGGGTAATTGGGGTTGAAATTCTGGAATTGGAGGTAAAAACGCTGATATACTTGTCTCAATTGTTGTCGATTTTTTTCTCTACACTAATGGATTTTCTCTAAGATGCTATAGAAGTTGAAAGTATTGTTGTAAAAGTGGTGAAATCAATATATTTGCAAGAGGGTGTGTTGGCTAAAGCTTTTCAGGGGTATGATCTTTGGGAAGGACATGGGTTTGTGGCAAGATTATTTCCCAAGCATTACTTGTTGAACATAACAACATTTCAGGCTTTGTTCACTGTGATTAAGAAAACGTTGTCGCATCAAGATTCCAGCTTCATGCTAAGAGCTCTGCGTAGGTTTTTAGGGGAGATAGAGTCTGATTTAGCAGAGTTGGTCAAGGTGAAAGTACAAGCGGTGATGATTCTATTGACCCATATACATGATCCTCCAAAGAGTATGCGAACAACACAAGGTATTGTAGCTGATAGCAATGTGTTGCCACAACCAACTGGTATGCCTGTTGTTCATGGTGTGGTAGGGTTTAATTTAAATTATTTTCCACCCAGTCAGATGGATGAGTTTATCACAGAGTAGCAAGCTGAGCACAAGTACCAAATAGAACATATGGAGGAGTAATTCGAGCAACAGTGATAATTTGGAGTATAAATTTTGTTGGGCTTTGTGATGGAGGAATAGTTCGAGTAGAGATGGTAAGTTTGAACAAGGGTTTTGATGGTTATCAGTTTTGAATTTTTTGGATCAAAGTTGGCACAAAGGATAAAGCTATTGCAGTCAATTCCTTGAGCTAAGCAGTATGTAGTAACAAGCTATTTAAATACCTTGTACGTGAATGATGGTTTAAAGATAAATGGTTTGCAAAGGGTTGATGAAAGGTGTTCAATATCTTGTAAGGGTACATTTGTTTTGTAAATCATGATGGGTTGTAGTGTTCATGAATCTAAGTGGGTTGTAAGGGTACATCTGTTTTGAAAATCATGATGGGTTTTAGTGTTCTTGAATCTAGGTGGGTTGCAATTTGGGTTACTTTTGATGAAGTGACGTAAAATCATGATATGGGTTCCTATTAATGGGATGATTTTGTAATGAATTTGTATCAAATTGAGCTGAGGTTTTCTTTCTAGTATACTCATTGAACCAGGTTTTTGTATTATTATATTAAAATTATATTATAATATAATATAGTGGCTAAGCCACTTTTGATTAAAAAAAGTATATCTCACAATGAACAATGTTTTCTAGCCCAAGGAAAACTACTCATTCAAATTATCCTATCCAAATCAAGAGAAAAAGAATGAAAGTAAATAATTTAATTATATATTTATCAAAATGGTTACTAACTTATGTATATGAAATTTTTATCATATGAGCTTCTCATCACATGAAATATCGTAGGTCAAAGGTGACTTATGATTAGGGTGAAATCATTTCTTAGAGACCCTTTTCCTTAAATAATTTTGAGTTCCCTATATCACCTTATAGTTCATCCCAAAAATTAATCATACACTCATCTCTATAACATATCCTAATGGGATGTATCAGTTTGTCCTCTCTTTTTCTCAAAATCAGTTAATGTTTCTAACCATGTCACCTAGGCCCCTCCTACCTAAATAAGCATCCTTGACATTTTTCATCATGACTAAACATGTCATCCTTCCACATTTTAGGTCTTTGGGAGTTTATCCATTTCATTTATTCATCTCTCAATTACCATCTCTACTCTAGCATACTTACATTTGGTTCAAATCAAGAACTCGTGGATGTTCTATTGGTTGAGAAGGATGCATAATATAATAGGTGTTCAACAATTTTTTGTGAAATTTTCCGCTAAAGAAGAGAAATCTATGAAGTGTCCATTTAGAGTTAAAAGGGATATGAAAAATAAAGGATATTATGATCCTTTGGTTAAAATAGAGATTAATAAAGAATATATATAAACACTCTTTAAAAAGAGGAAGAATAATTACTTATTTAAATAATTAGTAAAATACAACTTTTGGGAAAGGAAGTGATGGTTTGGAACTCACCTCTTAAAGCATATAGAAAGCATTTATGTGAGACTTGGAAAGGGGGAGAACATTCATGGATGAAGAACATTCAAGAAGAGAAGAGAGAAAGGAAACAAATTAGAGGGAGAAACACAAGAATTCAAAAGGCACAAAATAGTGAAGGTTAAGGTCATGGATGACATGGAAACATTTGGAGAAGGGGCACATAGGGGTGTGTCCAACTTGGGGTAGAACGTACACTCGAGAGTGTACTAGCCATGGCTTTTTTTATGTCATGAAGGCAAGTTTGGTTCTGTGTAAGAACCAATTTATGCTATGAAGGCATCTTGGGTTCTATGTAAGAACCAATTTCCTCTAGGTGTGTTTTTCGATGAAAATCATCGACTTGTAACCATTCCTCTAAGTGTCAGATAGTAGCCTCTCCATGACTTTCAGATAAGTATTAAGGACCATTGATTCAACAATATTGGGAATATTGTCTATATGATTTGGTGTTAATATGATTAATCTACATGGAGGTGTTATTCCATTTATTATGTTAATTATTTAATTGTCACATGTTTATATTTTGCATTGATTATTCACATTTAGTTTGATAATATTTCATAACTCCGACAGTCTTAATTCTAATATTTATTATATTAAATATGTTGCTATTACTTAAATATCTATTGAAGAAAAGTGTCATCACATTTGGTATCAGCCTAATGATTAGGCCTTCCTTTCTTTGAAATTTTCTTTATGTTTTTCCATATTAACCAATATTTAAAATTCTCCTTATATGTGTAGCATAATATAATTGTCCTAACCTTTGAGTCATTAGACTTGATTCTATGAGACCTAACTTATAACCTTTGTTCATATGCCAGTTTTATTTATTTCTTCATTGGAGTTAAATTTTGACATTAAATTGAAGTCTTTGATCATTTATATGTGTTCACATTCATATTTAAATTTTTTTCTAGTGTTAAAATTGCTTTGAAAACTTCCTCTTTATACCTAGACTTAATCTAAAATACCATAACATATCACTAAGATTTCTACATAAACATTTAAGTAAAATATTAACCTATACACTCACAATCTTCTTTAATTACAATAAATAATATAATATTATTTAAAATAGATAATTTTAAACTTATCCCTCACTCTTTTTTTCTCTATTATCTTTGTTATGCATCCATCCTTTAAAACCATTCAAGCCCACTTATTATTCAAACTATTATACACTTAATGTGATCATGTATGTCTTTGTAAATTAGAGTAGACAATGAATCAACCATTCATGAATATTGTGTCTTCAACTTCGAGCAATTGTATATTGACTATGACCCTTCACAAAAGAAGGCTCTAGGAAAATTCATCGCCAACAATTCACCGAAGGAAAATTCACCGTCAAGTAAATTCACCAGAAAATTAATTAATCGCATTAATATTTTTTAATATATATTTCAAAAACTTTGATTTTATTAAAAATATTAATGCGATCGATGAATTGCTAATTATGAATTTTTGGGATGCCACAAAAGAATACACACCTCATGGATTGAGTCCACTTGGGTTAAGATTCATGTCTCTACGTGTAACTTCTATTCAATAGCTGCCTCACAAATAATAAAGAAATACTTATTTTGTGGAATTTTGTGAGCAAAAACCATGAGATAGACTCTTTACATGAACATATAGATAGGGGGTACCCGCATCATCCTAATATATAAATAATATAACAGATGTTACCAGTTGGTCGATAAGAGAATAACCTGATCGATTGAGCATCGCTCTTAGAATAAGGAGTGTGTGTCACCTGTTTTCGATTATAAGTGATCAAGTAATATTAACCTAGATTTGGAAACTGTCATAAGAGCCCATTATTGGGCATTCAAATCCTTTTACAGTATAGGAAGATGAATAATGGAAGTAGCTTTTAATATTACATCAGTGTGAGAAGAATATATCTACAAAATTACCTACAGCTTTGGGTTTTTCTTGAGCTTGGTGATTGTTTTCCACTATCTATAGAGGTTAATTTATTGTCATTATCTGCATTTGGCTTGTTTTAATTCCTATCCAATGTGGAAACCTTTACTCTTCATTGAACATCTTTGACATACTTGTGCCACCATACTTCTCGCTCTCTTCATGGCATCGTAGTATACCTTGGATCTGGTTTATTCGCCCCATGTTAGAAAAATGCAAGGTCACAGAGATGCGTCAAACCCCATTTTGAACCATTATTGTCTGCAGTGAAGGGCATCTCCAGACTACCTGGTACGCGAACAAAAACCCAACGAAGCAGTTCTAGGAGTTAGTGTGATATCAATACATTGTTTCTTTAGGTGATTCATTTTTCAAACTGGGTGCATGATAGGAATGGTATTTATTAGGGTTCTAGGAAAATTCACTATCAGCAATTCACTGACGGAAAATTCACCGTCAGCAATTTATTGACAGAAAATTTACTGCCATGAGAAATTCATCATCAAGTAATCCTCCACGGTGAATTGCTGGTGGTGAATTTTACTTGGCGGTGAATTTGTCATGGTGGTGAATTTTACTTGGAGTGAATTTTGTCATGACGGTGAATTTTCCATTGAAATTGCTGGCCATGAATTTGCCTTATGCCATTTATTACACATTCTTCAAATAATTTCCTTTGGTTATAGAAATCTTCTTCTTTGTCTTTACTTTTCTTTAGCCTTTGCATAGATGGTATTATGCTATCAACATCCAAACGTTTATTTCTTGCCTAGTCTTATTATTTCTTTTTGTCAAGGAAATCTTGCAAGCATGAGAGAAATCTTACATTTATATATTGACTCTTGGAATGCAAAATTCAAACTTAGGTTGCGACCAACTTTACCTATTATTTTCCTAGCTTGATTTGACTTGGTATATGTTTGGTTTGATTTATTATTATGTATACATTTAAATTCATTCAATTGCATTTATTTGATCATCAAATAATTATTCAAAAATCATCCACAATTAATGAAGGAGCATGATAGGAACACTTCAATTAGAGCACATAAAATAAATCTAAGTCTACGTCACCATTTGCATGAGTAAATATTATTGCCTTGCTCACTTTCACAACCCTAAAATTGGTTTTATCAAGGACATAAACCTTCAAAAACATGAGCCTTGTGATTCAATGATCTCTTGTAGGTCTTTATAAAAAAAATGACAATTCATAGCATTCAATCAAGCATAATGAATTAGGCTAATAGGGAATCAAGAGTGTGCATTATATATAGATCATATTTGTGTGGTACAAATAAAAAATGTTCCCAAGGAAATCACCTAGAGATATGAACTTGACCCTCCATAAATTTGCAATCAAGAAAAGTTTCATTAGAAAAATAATTTTAGAGATTGAAGTTATTAATAGACACATTCTTATTCAAGATGTGAATCTTAATATAGCAATTGATGTACCTCTAGTTTGTCACCAAAATCTTAATAGATTAGATAAACAAACAAGTTAGATAAAAGGATGATAGAGGTCATGAAGTATAAGTCTTGCTCTCTTAAAAGATAAAATAATCATATAAAAGTAATTTGTTTTTAACAAGAAAGAGTTGCATACAAGAATAAGATTTTTACTTAGATCCACCCCAAGAAACAAACCAAAAAAATCTAATCCATAGTTGGGAATCATATTGAGTTTGGTTAAGATTCCCATAAAAAAGAATGCTTAAAATCTCTTTTATTTGTTTCATATATAATTTTTTATTATTCACTAAAACCCCCTATTTGGTAGTTTGGCTTAAAATATATCTATATGGACCTTGTTATAAAGTTCTTCAAAGGTTTTATTCATATTTCTAGTTTAATTTTTATAAATTTTTAAATGTCATAGATAGCCTAATTTTCAATCATAGAACCTTAAATATCAAATTTGAATGTGGTTTTGAATGATTCAAAAAGCTCTTGCAACATTGATTTTTCTATCATAAGAGTTCAAATATGAGATGATCACTTTAGTGGTATTAAGTTCATATTCTATTTGCATAGCACCCTCTTATTTTAAGTTGTCTTTGAGATAAGAGTTAGTGTATTAGTATTTTTAGGGTGAAAATTGTATATCCATGTACTAATTTTGAATTATCTTTATATTTATTTTGAGTGATTTAATATGCCTATCACGTTTGTGCAAAATCAACATCTATATTTATTTTAATGTAAGTTACATTGTGGGCCCATAACCACATTTTAAATTTAGGGAAATGACAATATGATTGTAATGAATTGTTAAGAATAACATATTATAGGATATAAACCCATAGGGCATGCTATTTCTACATCTTGGACCTTGAAAATGTTATGTTGTTTAAACAAATTGGATGTAATGAAATAATGCTCCTTAGGATGAGGCACAAGGACATATTGAATTCTATAGGGGGAGAGACAACCTATAAGAAAATTAAAATTATAAATTTATACTAGTTATTTTATCATATACAATCTAATAACATCATATATCAATAGGTATCCAAGCCTAGGGACATATTTATGGAATGACATAATATTTCCTCTTCTTATGTACCAATAGTTATTTGGTGCTGTGGAGAGATCTCCAGTAAAAGTCATGTTCCACTTTATTTGAGGGTTACAACATGGTTGTCAATGTGAGGTATCCTCATTGTTACAGCCAAAACTTAATCCAAAAACATAATTGAACAAATCTTCATCCTATAACTAAATTGAGATGTAATTAACCTAGTCTCCTAAAGAAAAATTGAAACTAGTAATTATTTATGAAGTACTCTCTAGGTGGAAATAATTTACTATTATTCTATTACTATTTAAGATGCATTGTGAGATTATTTGTATCATCTTTTATTTTAATTTGTACATTGTTATTGGACTTGATTAACCCAAAAACCTTATACATTTTCCTTATTGTATAGGACTAAGATTCTATTTTTACATTATGAAAATAAGATATTCATGTACTTTTGAAATGCATGAATATCACCTTCGAATGTATGTTGAAGTTATAGATTATAATTTTAAAATATATGAGTGGCTACATAGTATTACATATGCATAGTAATTATTGTGTGATCGCATTGTAATATTTCTAAAGAGTTACAAGAGAGAAAAATAATTAATTAAATTAAAATATATGTGATTAAACATATAGAATAGTCTTAGTTCTTCAATTGTAAAATTCTTATATGTATGTATGTACAACTCTTGTCATAATTTTGATTGACAAAAAATAATTCTCTTGAAACAATAAAAGAGAAAGATCTATGAATTGAAAGAAGAAAATTATGTAGATGAACACACACACACAAAACACACATATAGAAATATATGAAGAATGAATGTATTCAATATCAATTTATTCAATTATTGATTATGTGTTTTTGAGTTGTGATATAGATGTATCACATGCTACTGAAGACAAATGTATCACATACTATTGAAGACAACAACTAATTTATAGGGAGAGAATTTTTATGTAAATTTTTCCCTAAAAGAAGATAAATCTATGAAGTAACCCTTTAGAATTAAAAGGGAGATGAAAAATAAAGGATATTGTGATCCTTTGGTTAAAAGGGATATTAATAAAGAATATATATAAAAACCCTCTAAAAAGGGGAAGAATAATTACTTATTTAAATAATTATTAAAATGCAACTTTTGGGAAAGGGTGTGATGGTTTGGAACCCACCCCTTAAAGCATTTATGTGAGACTTGGAAAGGGGAGAACATTCAAGAAGAGAAGAGAGAAAGGAAAAGAATTAGAGGGAGGAACACACAAATTAAAAAGGAAAAAAAGAGTGAAGGTTAAGGTCTTGGATGGCATGGAAACATTTGGAGAAGGGGCACACAGGGATGTGTCCAACTCAGGGTACAACATACACCCGAGAGTGTCCTGTCTAGGGCTATGTTTATGTCATGAAGGAAAGTTTAGTTTTGTGTAAGAACCAGTTTATGCTGTGAATGGATGTTGGGTTTTGTGTAAAAACCGATTTTCTCTAGGGGTGTTTTTCCATGAAAACCCTAGACCTATAACCATTCCTCTAAGTGCCTAGTGGTATCCTCTCTGTGGCTTTTAGATAAGTATTGAGGACCATTGATTCAACAATATTGGGAATATTGTCTATATGATTTGTTGTTAATATGATTAATCTATGTGGAGCTTTTATTCCATTTATTATGTTAATTATTTAATTGTCACATGTTTATAGTTTTGTTTAGTTGAAAAATGGATCTTCTATGGTTTTGGACATAGAACATCACTTTTCCCCAACTAACATTCAAGGATGCCCTAGAGATCTCAACCCAAGAGTGGAATAAAGGTAAAAGATCTATTAATGGACTATCCTTGGGGTTTAATGATATGTAATGATGGGTTCACCACCAAGTGTAAACTTCAAAAATAAAATGTTGGAAAACACAGTATGATATGCAAACTAACTCTAAATGACCTAGAAAAGTAAATGAAACAAAACATAAGACTATAAAACTAAAAGTGTGAACCTGGAAGATTGGAGAGAGATGGAATGAAGCTTTGAAATTTTGAAATTTCTACTTTTTAGGCCTCGTGGGACTCATTCGCCATTCTGGGCGAATCAGTCCCAGTTCGAGAAAATTGTACCAGATCAAGTTCTAACCAAATGGGTATCCAAATCTACAAAGCTCTCTAAAAAACACCTACAGTAGGAATCATTCAACACTTGATGAATGGTTCAAGTTTGGATTTTCTAGAAATTCAAAGTCTAGATTTGCTCTTCTCTGTCTGTTCAATATGTTCCTCCAGGTTTCCAAATCTGAAACTCTGATTTTGAGGTTGTAGATGACCTTTTGTGAAGATTATGACCTCGAAAATGGGCACACAAATCCAACAAGATTGTAACCTATTATTCAATCATCTCCTAGCCTTCAAAGCACCTAGATCTACAATCACACAAAGAAAGAGACACTACAACAAATCCCTATGATTAGCTCCCTTTTTTGCTCCACTTTTTGCTTCCACCCACTGTTTTAATGTATTTTTCTCTAATTTTTTGAAAACGTCAATGCTATTTATTGGGATGACACTATTTTTGGCATTTTTTGCACCGATTAGAACAATTAGGCACTAATTTAGGTGAAAATTAGCACCTAAATTAGCACCAAAATTAGCACCTAATTTAGCGCCTATATTAGCACCTACATTAGCTCCTAATTTAACACCTAATTTAGCACCTACTTTAGAGCCTAATTTACCACCTAATTTAGTGCCTAATTGAGTGCCTAATTGTTCTGATCTAGCAGGGATTAAGGGTTAAGGGATTAAGGGTGTTAGAAAAAAAAATTCCTTCCCCACTATTCACTAGCCTTCAATTGCTTTCCTACATTTCACTTGCATCAAAAGATCCCTCAACCCTCAACCCTCAACCCTAATCCCTCAACCTTAAACCCTAAACCCTCAACCCCTTTACCCTCTACCATATACATTGGACCCTCAACCCTAATCCTTCAACCATATACCCTCAAACCTATATCCTAAATGCTTTACCCTCAACCCTTAACCATCAATCCTAAACCATTAAACCATCAACCCTAAACCCTTAAACCTTCTACCCTCTACTCTCAACCCTAATCCCTCAACCCTAATACCCTCATCCCAGTACCCTAAACCATCAACCTTATAGGTCCTCAACTCTATACCCTCAATTCTCAACCCTCTACCCTATACATTGGATCCTCAACCCTCATACATCTTTGTCCATCCCTCCTCTTCTCTCCTTCTCTCTATCTCACTTCTCCCAACTCCATCTCTCACTCAATCCATCCCTCCCTCTCTACCCTAATCTAATCCCTAGTCAACTGACCTAAACCATCAACCCTTAAACACTCAACCCTCAACCCTCAACCCTTAATTAAACCTAGTAAACCCTTAAACTAGCCTCTAGCCTCTACCCTCAACCCAATACCCTCTACCCTCAACCCTCATTAACCCTTAAACCCAAGTAAATTCTACCCTAATCCCTCAACCCTCAACCCTTAATCCCTCAACCCTTAAACTCTCAACCCTAGTCTACCCTCAACCCTCAACCCTCAACCCCTATACACTCTACCCCATACATTGGACCCTCAACCCTATACCCTCAATCCTCTACCCTAAACCTGAAACCCTCAACCCTTAAACCCTAAACCCTTAAACTCTCTACCCTCTACATCCCTATACATTAAACCCTCAACCCTCAATTCTCAAACCTCAACCCTCAACCCTTAAACCCTAAACCCTCAACCCCTATACCCTCTACCCTATACATTGGAACCTAAGCCTAATCCTTCAACCATGTACCCTCAAACCTATACCCTAATCCTTCAACCTAATCTTTTCATTGTATTTAACATGAAATAAAAAAAATTGTGTGACAAGATACATACTGTCACTAGCATTCCCTTTGTATATACCCATTTATTCCTCCAGATAATCATAAAGAAAGAATTTTTTTCCTTTACCGTAGTACTACAACATCAAAATAAAGGCAATGTGGGATGAAAAATTCTAAGTTAAGAAATAAGTCTTTACCACCATACTGCTAAGAGATTATATAGCTTGCATGGTAAAGTGATACTCACCACCACCCCATAGGGAGAATTATAAGGCAATGCGATAATGCAGTGCCTATCGTCATCCCGCATAAGGTGATTCAAAGGAGTGTAGTAAGGTGGTAAACAAAAAGAAGATAAATCATACACCACTATACCGCTTGGAGGGTGAGCAACATATGCGGTAGAGCAGTATACACTGCAACCCCGCAACAAGAAGTCTTGAGCAAGGCAGTAGAGTGGTAAGCATTGGAAGAAGAGTGGACATCGTAGTACCGCGTGAGGTGGATAATATGGCTGTAGTAGAGCAGTATACACCACAACCTTGAAGTAAGAGGTCTTAAGCAAGGTAGTAGTGTGGTAAACAACATAAGGGAAGGGAAAAACACCGCCATACTGCAGCATGTATAATAAGAGATAGAAGTAGTACGATAATCATGGTATCATTACAATTTACAACAATAAAGGCAGATGCATGAATCCAACAATGTAAAAATTAAATGCAAGGATTTGAGCTTTCTATGAAATTATTTTACGAAGAGTTGGCATTAAAACTGATATGAATGAATACCATGCCATCCAAAGACAAGTGAGTTTTCCCAATATCACACTCAATTGCAATGCAATAGCATGGAAGGAGCTACGGATATGAGAAGAAGAAGTCTTGTAATCATCAAATACTCGAGTAAGTGCACAAAAAATCTCTAAAAGAGCTTTGTTAATATAAAAATTCTTTTAAGTTTTTTCCATCTAAAGCTATAGTAGAGAAAATTGAAACATGCCTCCTAAAAGAAAATAATCAGAAGTAAAAGAAAGTCAGCCTAAAATTAAAGATGAAGGACCTAAAGTAAAGAAGAGACCACTCCATCAATCCATATTAGATATACTTCTAGGGTCTACTAAAGAGGTTAATAAGAAGTTTCTCATGGACATCGCACAAATTTGTAG
This sequence comes from Sequoiadendron giganteum, assembly GCA_007115665.2. Classification (NCBI taxonomy): domain Eukaryota; kingdom Viridiplantae; phylum Streptophyta; class Pinopsida; order Cupressales; family Cupressaceae; genus Sequoiadendron; species Sequoiadendron giganteum. The sequence goes on along the minus strand of CM021101.1, from coordinate 557,758,519 downwards.
GGATGCCCTCATTCCCAAATCTCGATGGGACCTATTTTGGTATTTTTACAGTAAGAGAAATGAGAAGATTCTAGTTTCAAACCCTTGGATGTTGGATTTAGCAAGGTTGGTTGTCCCAAATGTGTTTTTTGATGTAGAATTTATCATATTGCTAGCCAAACACTATCACTCAGCTACTAAAATAGTAAGGTTTCCAAACAACATAGTATTGGTAGAAGTAACTAGAACAACCATCATTGAGTGATGAATTAAACAAGCAGGCTCTGACCAAGATAAACCTGCAAAAAAGTGAGGAGGATTATGCGAGGTTAAGAAGGACTCATAGAAGTGATGAGCTACCCCTATATATGAAAAGAGGCATTGGTAACAGAACAATCCCCATCTCTACTACCCCTACTGAACCATTTACTGTGATAGGTTTTCAGTATTACTTTGTGAATACATATTTATCTCTTTTCCAAGTGTTGGGGATTGATACTCAAGAAAAAATTCCAATAGGCCCAATGATGATGGCCATGAGAATTAAAAACCCTAAAAATAATATTGAATATGACTAAGTTGCTTCATACCTTGAGAAGGCGTTAGATGATGAATTCTCCTAAGTTATAGAGGATAGAGCACCGACTACATTCAGACACTATTCCCTACCATTTCATCTGATATTATACTAGAATAGGGACCATTGGACTAAAAGAATGGACTTGGCTAAAGTAGATGAGCAAGGGAATCCCACACCTATCCAAAAATGGTGCTATATTTGAGATAGTCGGTGCAAGAATTCAAACTTTTTTGTATTCTATGAAGACTTTGTACACAAAACCCTTGGAATTATTGGGTATGCAATACCAAGATTGTCAACCAAAATGTTGCAACTATTGAGACCCTTGGCTTTAAGACCGGAGAAAGGTCATACACACAATTCTAGAGATTGTTTCTTCCTCCAAAAAGTTACAATAATAAGAGTTTATGGATGCCCTATTGCTCCACACATACTACCAAAATTTGTGCCCCTGAAATTAGCATTTCTTGAATTTATGTGAAAAATGGTGTGGATGGAGAAAGATGTAATGCAAAAGCAGAAGAAAGGAACTTTCCTTCCAAACCAAACCAAGTTTGAAGATTGGACTGTAGGCTTAATATACACACTAGAAGAGTTACAGTATTATTTGAAGAAAAGATACACATTAAATTTTGTAAAAGGAAGATCCTTTGACCCTAAAAATAATATGAACAACATAAGGCACAATATTCTTACCAAAATGACAATGGCACACTAAGTGGATTATGAAGAAGATGTCATAAGGAACTGGATTACTTATAATGATGTATATAGTAGAAGGAAAAAATGGGAATATATGAAGAAGCTTGAAGAAAGGATGAAGAAGAGGTCCAAGGATTTCCTAGGATACTTTGTTGAGTAAAAGCATCCCATCAAGAGGATAGATTTGATAATGGGTAAATTTGAAGACTTGTACAATAAGAAGGAAGCATATCTCCAAGAACATGATGGTGATGCAACTACAGAGCATACCCTAGGTGAAACCTATGAACCTCCCATGGAGTAGTTATCTCCCAAAAGATAGAAGACAAAAATAATTGAATAGTTAGTACCTTATGAGGAGAGTGAAGAGGTGGGTCATACTGAGGAAGTGGCTATAGTATTACAGTCATTGAAAGGTGATATTGAGGTTGATCATCCCATCCTTGCGACCAGTGCCCATAAACATGAGGAAAGGATGGGTGATCTAGAAAAATCAAGTACATAGGTAGATTAAGATGAAAGGGAAATTGCAACCAGGAAATTCATAGAAGATGATGAATTGATTAAGACTCCCGAGTTTAGGGATTTCTAGATGAAGATGAAGATAAAATAATTTGAAGAGAGGATGGAAACAACTGAAGCAGGAATTGAAGAATCAAAGAAAAATCAAATGGTAGCATAGACTTTCTAGGAATTAAGAGTTGACAACATTGACATTAGCCCCTAGGAGCCTAGAGAAATGGTCTTGAAGAGAAATATGCTCATTTTCCCTAGATTGAAATTAAAGAAAATTATTTTGCTTGATCAAGTGCGAGCTCAGGAAGATCCAATGCTAGTTGTAGAATTTGACTCCGATGAAGGAGTGAGTGGAATTGGGTATAACCCAAAGATTGAAACCCTGGCCATATGGATCAAATAGGAAAATAAATAGAAGCCAAAATTATTGGATGTAATTCAAGGGATGAAAGGGGAAGTGATGGTAAGGAAAATACAAGATACCACCCCTTTGGAGGTAGCCACAATGACCATGCATTCAACCATGTTCACTCAAGCAACTGTTAAGGGATTAGAAGATAGATTGAAGGAGTATGAAAAGGAACAAAGGTTCCTAAATGTTGAAGTTAATAAAATATTCATGGAGAATGTCAAATTGAAAGAACAATTAAGAGGAGAATGACCCTCACAAAGCAAGGAGATGGTGTTATACATGCCTCCTATTTCTCTAATGGATATTGTGAAGAAAATTTCTGCAAAACAGGTAAAAAATCTAGAGAAGGAAGTGGATGATGTAAAGAAGGACAATAATCAAGCCCAAGATGAAGTGAAAAGGAAAATTTGTGAAGTTATGGAAAATATTCTTGAGCACAGGATAAAATCAGCTATGGATAAATTGGAGAATGTTCATGGTAGTTATAAAACACTTCAGCAGGCAATGGATCAAATAAAGAAACATATGCTTCTATTAGATCCTTTGTTCAAAAAATGGCAGCATATTTACCACACTTTGGCTAAGTCATGCATTATTCTACAAAGAATTCCTAATGCTCCCACAACATTAAAGCCAACATAACAAACTGTGAAGATGATTATTGATAAATTTTAGTATATACAAGGGGAAGATAAAAAGATTGTAACATGAATGGATTTATTCCATAACTTGAAATAGTGGTATATACCTGAAATCGTGAGAGATGGCGATCAGTTGAAGGAATTGGATAAGTGTAAGAAAGAATTTAGTTAGGTTATTCATAAGTGTGTAACTCATATACATGAGGATGATGATGCCAATCTTCACAAGATAAATCAAATCATGGATGGGTTGATTATTCTTGATGCAAGATACCTAAAGTTTGTCAATGATATAAAGGAATTACTATATAGTTGATGACAAGATAATCTTGCAAACATGCCAAAGATCTAGGAATATAAGTGGCTTTTAGATTTTACGGTGTATCAGTGGGAGGAAAAGTATTTGGTTTCAGAAAAATAGGACATCGAGGTGAGAGCATTTGGACATTCATCATGGAGAGGAAGACTTTTCCAGATCAATGATCATGGGTCTTCTATGATGAATAATGGAACCATATGTCAAAATGTATTAAGTCTTGTTATTTCCTTAATTATGCTAATTAAATAGTTGTTGGTTTTAGAAGAATAGGATATTGAGGCAAGAGCATTTCGACATTCATCATGGAGAGGAAGACTTTTCCAGATCAATGATCACGGGTCTTCTACATTGAATAATGGAACCATATTTCAAAATGTCTTAAGTCTTTTTATTTCCTTAATTATGCTAATTAAATAGTTGTTAGTAAATTAAGTAGTTATGAAAGGTTGTCTCTTTTTGTAAAATGCATGTAGCTTGTTGCTTCCTATATAAATAGGAAACCAAGGTCTAGTTTTAAGTCATCATCATCATATATCATTTCCATCGCCACCAGTAGAAGTAGATAGGTTCCATATTCCACTCATCCACCTTAACATTTTGAAGACTTTTGTTATTAATGTATATCAATTAAAGCAATATAATGGAGAACATCTTATTATCAAATATTCTCCATGACTGTGTTATCATTCTATATTTTTCTTATGTTTTCCATACTTATTTCTTCTTATATTTGAATGAATATCAATTATTGAGCCTCAATATTGTGCTTATGTGAATGCATATGCTGATATAGTAAAGTATTTAATTTGGATGTTGGTAGAGCTGCTATTTTTTTTTTTAAATATGAGCTTATTTTTCCTTGTTACATGTTCAACATAAAAATGGAAACTATTTAAAAATAATAAAGTTAACAAAGTTGCTTATTTAAATAGTTGTGAGTTATGTGCATTAATATTTTATTAAATTTTGTGTCTTCACGAACATATCTTGATACAAAATGAATGGAAGAAGCATCCAAGTAATCCTAATTTTCTTTGCCAACAATTCATACCAAATATTGAACAATTTAAGGATATTGCAATAGGTAATTTGTATCGACACAAAAAATATTATTGAAGCATTTCAAAGTTTAGGCCATAAGAATCATCCTTTTTAAACATGTATTGCAAATAATTCTAAAAATATAGAAGTCTTGGTCATTAAATTTATTGTCTGCTACAATGTCATCCAATGTATCATTGTCAGTGTTTATATTTTCTTTCAAGTATTTAATATTATCACCATCCTCATCTTGACCTGCATCATCTTCATCATCATTGAAATTTGACTATAGACCATCTATATTGTTACTAGATGTATTTGGATCATCATTTTCTATACCATCCATATTGTTGTCTTCCATAACATCATCTAACTTTGGATTTTTGTCTTCTTGTGCCTGAACATAACCATCTTCAAAATCATCATGGATGTCAATTTATTCGATGTTCTCAAATCCTCTCTCATTTTGTTGGCCATTATTGTTTTTCTCAGTATCCACTAATGCATCATCAAATACATGCCTTAATTTTGGATCATAATGTATGGAAAATATCCATTTTGGGTCCAAAATATCGTCATAGAAAAATACCTGCACATGAACGACATACATTTAACAGACGTATGTTATAACAATTTTATTAATTAATAAACACATATAAATTCTCAATAAGCTATGAATTAATAGATTAATGATCACTATCGCTTCTTGTTTTAGTTAAATAAATGCCTTCTCACAATGAATTGGTAGAACACAAGGCTCTTTATCCTCTGGTAGGAAGCATGGGGAATCTATAGAAAACAATCCACTATGGCTATCATGTCTTTGTGTCCTCTCAAATGCTTCATACCATCTACACTTAAAAATACAACATTTGAAAGAGTGGTAATCCAGCTCAATAATTTCTTTTATTTTCCCAATATATTGTAGATTCCCTTCAATTATATTCTTATCTTTTGAGCTTGTTGGATTGGATTGCTTGAAGTCAACCATGATACCATAATCGAAGGATTGTCTCTTTACATCTACACTTTCTACACAATAATGTTGACCATATGCCCACATTGCTAGATATTTCATCACCTATGAAAGACCATTTATTTTAGTGAAAAAAAATATAATGATGAGTATTAAAATAGTTAATAGTGTCAAAACTATAAGGAAATAATATTTTGTAAAATTCCAACTGTACCTTTCTTTCACATCCTCTAGACATGTTGATTTCATCCTCTATTATGTATGAATCTATACCTGCATCTTCTATTTGATTTTGAATTTTTTCAGTAACCCATTCTAGTGTGCAATATTTGCCCCATTCCCCATGCAGATCAGTGGGAAGTGGAGTATTCCTTGGGTTTGATCTCTTAAACTCTCTCCTTGCTTCTAACACTTTTTCTCTCTTTTTATCATACAATCAATCCATTTTCTCATAAATTCCATGTGGTACAGAATGAACTTGTCGAGTATAACACTTTCTTCTACACCTATTACATGTCAACATGTTTATTTCAAACTCCAAAATGTCATGCTATTAATTTGACAAATAAATTACAGAGTAAATTAATGATTGCAAGAAAAACAACCACACTGATCATGAATTTACTTACTAATTTCTACTTGAACACCATTAGATTGTTTTTTTTCTCCATAAATAATATCTGATGCTCGTTCTTCATCCCAAAAGCATGGCCCATATTCAAAATACTTACCAAGTAATTCACATAGGAAGAAAAATGCTTCATTCAATACATACCCTTCAACCATGCAACCCTTTGGATGTGCCTTTTGTCAGACATATCTTTTTAGAGTTTTCATATACTTCTCAAAGAAAAAAATCCACCTCGTTGATACGACACCCACCAATTCAATGTAATTGACTAGGTGTATAAGTAAATGGACTTGTAGGTCCATGAAACTTGTAGGGAGTTCCTTCTCAAATACACATACAATTTTTGCAATTTCCTTCTTCCATTTTGGCACTTCACATTTGTGGATCTCCTTGGAGGTATACCAAACTCTAGTTCAAAATCTTTTAGATGAGGTTGCTTCCATAGCTTTTTTACTCGCTTGACAAATCCTTGAAACTCTGCATTGATTTTATTTTTCCTATCCCTCTCTTGTCGTTCTTCCTCAATTTCATTAGGATCATACATTGACCTTCTTTCCCCTCCTAAAGTTTGGACCACATCCATTACCTCCACATAAAACTAGACATCCTTGGTCTTCTTGGTTCACACCATGATATGGTTATGAAAATGAAAATGAAGAAAATTAATAATCTCCTTCTCCGCTGGATAGAAGAATGCACGCTTAATGTTTTGATACATGATATTAGCTCTCTCTTCTGCTCTCATGGTTGAATACAAAAATCCATTATGGTGGGCCTCTAGAGTGCTAGTCGTATTTTTTCCTCTTCCACCAAATGATGACATATTTTACTAACATTTTATTAGAATTGTGTTGCATGTTTTACATCATTGGCATGACATATCAGCTATAATTTTTTTGAAATTTATTATGGTATGTGCACTTTGATATGATGTAGTATGATTATGGTTTCGTTTCATATGTTGTGATATTAGATATATAACAAAAAAAAAAATTATTGCACAAAATAAATAATATCTTTTTATTTTAAATGTTTTTTTTGTATAACATGGGTCTTCCAGAAGATCAAGATGATCTTCATGATATAGATCCAGAATATGTTGGTTCTAGTATAAATCACAATATGGAAAAGGATGATGATGACATAGATACAAAAGACACTAAGGTCGATGATGATCATGGTGATGATGATGATGATGATGATGATGATGATGATGATGATGATGATGATGATGATGATGGTAATGATGTTGATGAGGTAGTTGTTGATAGTAGCCAGTTACATTCATGATCATATAGACTGCATCATGGATCATTTTTGATATATCGTAATTTATGCCTCTTTTCATGGTTACTATATTCATATGTATCATTTTCATAGCCTACAATACCATATTATTGAGTTGTATCATTTTGACATGTATCATTTTGACTTATATGATTTGGAAATGTATCATCTTGACTTGTATCATTTTGAGTTACATAATTTATCATTTTTACTTATATCATTTGTAAATGTATCATTTTGACTTATGTCAACTATTGGACATGTATCATTTTGAAATGTTATTGATCTACTGGCATATTTAACTTTCACTTGTTTTAGTTATATATAATGATGATCTTATCAATATTGACTTGTCAATTTACATATATTGAAAGTGGTCGATGATTTTTAGATGGATATTTATTACGTATGATGATTTTAATTTACTGCTCAGGATGGATGTTGTCAAATTCAATTAAATTATAGTTATTTAACTCACTTGTTTTAATTATAGATGATGATCATGTTATAATAATTATCTTGTTATTTAATCATATGAGTTAAATAATTAAATTACTCTATAATCATATGAGTTATTTAAGAGGCATGATATATTTAACTAATTAAATTGAAATAAAACATATAAAATTAATAAATGGAAGCAAAAAAAGAAGCATTTTTAGAAGAAAAAAAGGAAGAAACAATGGAAGCCAAACTAGAAGCAAACCAGAAGCAATCTTGGATGCAAAACTTGGCATTATATAGGAAGAAAAAATAAAAGAAATTCAGGTAGCAAACAAAGAAGTAATAATGGAAGCAATTTTAGAAGAAAAAATGGAAGCCAAACTTGAAGAAAACTTGGAAGAAAAACCGAAAGAAAAACTAGAAGAAAACTTGGAAGCAACACTGGAAGAAAACCTAGAAGCAAACCTGGAAGGAACACTAGAAGCAAACCTAGAAGCAACATTGGAAGCAACACTGGAAGCAAACCTAGAAGCAACACAAGAAGAAAAATTGGAAGGAAACTTGGAAGCAACACTAGAAGCAAACCTGGAAGAAACACAAGAAGAAAAAATAGAAGCAACATTGTAAGCACAATTGGAAGCAAACCTGGAAGCAACATAAGAAGAAAAACCAGAAGAAAAATTAGAAGCCAAACTGGAAGAAAACTTGGAAGTAAAACTAGAAGAAAAACCAGAAGCAAACCTGGAAGAAAAATCGGAAGCAAAAGTGAAAGAAAACTTGGAAGCAACACTGGAAGCAAACCCAAAAGCAAACCTGGAAGCAACACTTGAAGAAAACTTGGAAGAAACACTGGAAGCAAACCTAGAAGAAATATGGAAGAAAAACTACAAGCATACCTGGAAGCAACAGAAGAATCAAAATTGGAAGCAAACTTGGAAGCAACACTAGAAGAAAAACTGGAAGCAAACCTTGAAACAACACAAGAAGCAAACCTAGAAGAAAAATCGAAAGCCAAACTAGAAGCTTTAAAAGTCGGTGCTAGATCTGGCACTAGATCCGGTGCTAAATTTAGTGCTAAAATGGTGCCAAAGTAAAATGCAATTTGGCACTGATTTTTAACAAAAGTGCCCAATTCATGAACTCAAATACACTAAAATCCGACACTATTTTAGGTACTAATTTCTTGTTTTGTTGTAGTGAGAACAAAAGTGTTGATTGTTCAAGAATATGGGTTTGCCTTGGTCAAACCCCTTTTAGGCAATTAAGCAAAATGATGAAATAATGGAATGAAGGCATGAAGCATGAAACAAAGAACATGAATATGGACAATAATACCTTGAATTATGTCTTATATATGATGCTTTGTAAATTTGCAACTTCAACATGAAATAGTCATGAAGGATGTAGATCTTGATCTTTGACAATAAGAATAGAACAATGCTTGGTCTTGGATCTTCAATGCTACATCACAAAACTAGCTCAATAACATGTTTGATGCTTGAAATGCTTGACATGATGATGGATCTTGAATTGCTGCAACAATTGATGAAGAATATTGCCCTTGAATGATCTTGAAAGCTATCTTGATTATCTTGGAATTCTTAACTCTTGAATACTTGACTTGATGACATGAATATATGGTGTTGCTTGGATTGATTAGGTGAAATAATGATTTGGAAGCTTGTTTATATAGGAAATCCACTCAAATAACTATTAATTTGATCCCCAAGGCTGACATTGAAGAAATTTGAATTAAAAAACCACTTTTCCTGCTCAAAGCCTTAAAAATAGGCCAAATGAGACTCATTCGCCATTTAGGGTGAATGAGTCCCACCTAGATGGGACTCATTTTCTCAAGGTGGTGAATGGGTCCCACAAGGGCTATTTTTTATGCTAAAGTGTTGGGGAGTGAAGAATTTAAGCTTATATGTTGATATTGTCGAGTTTTTGATCAAAATATGCCTCAGGATGCATAATATGGGATCATAGGGGCCTATTAGTGATGATATAAAGTTTATAAATGCAATAAGGCCCAAAATCGGATGTGAAAGTGTAAATGCATACACTTTACAACACTAAATTAAGGCGAAATTGGGTCTATTTAGCTTAGAAGGGCCCTAAATCCCATGTGAATGTGTAAAACACATTACAAAACTAGATTAGGTCCACTTTAGTTTGCAAGCATCCTAAATTTAATGTGAATATGTAAATAAATACATTTTACAACATTAAATTAAGGAAGAGTTAGGTTAATTCATCTTAAAGAGGGCCCAAGACCTAATGTGGATGTGTAAAACACCTCACAACACTAGATCACTTGGCGATATCAAGTCCAATTTATCATTAATTATTCCCATATCAAGTGTGAAAATGTTAAGGGACACATTTTTTGACACTACAAGTTTACATTGAATATTCACATTTAAGTTGATAATATTTCATAACTCTAATTGTCTTAATTCTAATATTTATTATATTAAATATGTTACTATTACTTAAATAAATATTGGAGAAAAGTGACATCACAAGAATATGTGGAGCTTTTGTGAGGCTAGGCATGGAAAGGGGGATCATGATGGTGCAGGATCATGCATAAAAAGAGCCATGGCATGAGAAGAATTAAATTATAATGATAATGCAAAGTTGATAGATATGAAATCAATCATCGAGTGGTGTAATGCTTTGATGGTCCTAAGTAACAAAGGTAGTCTTTAGTTTGTAGATTTGTTTCTTGATAGATGATACTAACATTACACATTATGAAGATTATTGTACATTGATAGGATCAAGCGGGGTACACTCTTTCAAAAGCTCTAATGCAATTTCATGGAGTATACATATGCAGAAGATGACATGCTTTTGTTCTTCATGTATAGTTCAATCTTGGAATGAGTGTGTCAAAGGAGTGGATTGATGAATGGTGTTTAAGATGTCTAAGACCACATGACATGTATCATCTCTCGATGGAATTTCAATTGACACAAATGGAATCATCGATTGACTTTGATCACATTTTAGATCCAGTTCAACCAGGTAATATATCTACTTGCATAGTTTTTGAAATTCCTAATGTTATCTTACTTTGTAGTGTTTTTATAATGTTGACTAAATTCATCCAATTTGATGCACATATCAATGCAATACATTTTTATGCAGTTATTATAGATGAAGACAATGAAGAGGGAATAGATTATTACTTGTGTTGTTGTGTTGAGGCCAAAAGGAAATTGGAGGCCCTAGTTATAGATGGAGAACACAATGAATACCCTATAGGCTCGATGGTTGTTATTGAAACATGAATTAGAAGGTACCTCGTTAATAGTGTTAATGTTTGGTTATTTCAAGACTTTGACATGCATAAAAATATTATTCATTACTCAAACCTTGTCATGGAATCCAATGTTCATTTGATCAAATATGGGGGTAGACCTTTGAACAAGAACTTGTGGAAGGTGTGTGAGTCTAACCATGAGGCAATACTTGACACAATAAAGAGTAGAGTAGACTTGGATGGTTCATTATATTAATTTGTAAGTATGTACATTGAAATTTTAAAGTCATGTTATTGATATTAATGTATTGTTTTTGATAGTTAGACCTTTCGTTGTCACATTTCAACTTTACTTATGTTTTTATTCTAAATTTCATATGGCATATGAAGGACTTACTACCCCTCTTTAACTTAAAGTTTCTCATTTTCTTGCTGCTGCATTTTTACACATTTATAGTGAATTTTGGGTAGATTATATGCATATTTATAGTAGGTTTATTTAAAATGACACATAGTGGACTTTGTTGTGATAAAAATTACATTCATTGTATTTTGTTGTGTTTCACTATCAAGTCAAAATATCATGATGTGGTTCCCTTAGTGGTGGTAAATGGGCCATCTTCTTAGGTGTAAAAATTTGATATGACATATTTAATATGACCATGTAACTTTTTTCAACTCTATGTGGTAAGTATGATCTATATTTTGATACTAATGCAATAGATTTATAGTCATGTGTGGGTGTGTAATTGTTTTCAAGATCCATTTAGGTATAGTGATGAGTCTTGAGTATAGGTTTGTTTTTGTAATCTCAACATAAGAGTGTTAGTGATAATACATTCCCCTTTCAATTGGTTGTATACAAAGTGTGAAAAAATTAGAGATGAAAAATAGTTTATGAAAACTAAATGAAATCTAAAATTGAAAGCATGAAAGAACATAGATCATGAAAATTAGTGCAAAAAACATCATTGATAGCATCATTAACAACAAATATATATCGTTCATGATAACTATGAAAATCATAATCCTCAAGATATAAAATTTTTCTCTCAATAAGGGTAAACAAGTATGATATAATGTGTAGGTACATAGGAGATTAGCATCAAGGTACATATTTTTTTATTTCATTCACTTTGAATGTAATCTTATCTTGCAATATCGATGTATCCATGTCAACATTCACATTTTTTCAAAAATAAGAATCATTTGGAATAACCATATTATTTTATGTCTTCATTTTATTCTTGATATTTTTAAGATTCTGCTCTAAGATAGGGTTATCATGTGCTTCTATTTATTCAATCTCAATTGTAAAGTTCATATTTAGGTTTTGGCCAAGTTGATCAACAATAGTAGCACCTAGCATTCGGGAATGACCAATTGATAGATAGACATTTCACTATCACATTTCAAATTTCCTTATGTAGAAAATCAAATAATATTTTATTTATAATGTCATTCTTTGAAAATTCCATTTTGTTAGCACCCTTACCCTACTATATAATATTCAACAAACTATAAAGTTAAATGGTATCTTATCTGAAATCTACAAATCAAAACATAATCTTTGGTAGCTAATTCATTTAAGCTTTTATTTACTAAAACTAGTTATAATTATAAGTTAACCTTGGATTTGAACATCTTATTGGCATTCACAGAATAAATTTTACTAACTTCAAATAAAATCATCTTAAGACGTATAAAAATTGAATCATATTACTCAAAAATAGTAGAAAGAGGAAATTATATAAGAAACCAAATTTGTCTTATTCTAACAATCTACATCTTCTCTTTGAGAGAAAAATATTAGTTCATGGAGTGAAAAGGGTGAATCAATCATCAACGAGTAAGTCGATAAAAAATGAACAGAATATTGTAACACATGATAATTAATGAAGACACTAGGATGTGTTACATTATGTAAGAGCCTACATCCTCTGCCATATCTCACAATACTAAGGTGAAGTGATGGTGAGCGGATGAGCCAATGGTGGAACCACCTATTAAAACGACAAGGAATTCCTCATAATGTCATGACACCACTATTGAAACAATAATGAATTCATCATAATGTCACAACACCATTGTTGAAACCGCAAGGTATTCCTCATAATGTTGTGGCACCATTGTTGAAACAAAGATGAATTTATCATAATGCCATGATGCCACCACTGAAATGGAAAGGAATTAATCATAATGTCATGGTTCTACTATTAAAATAGAAATCCATTCCTCATAATGTCATGGAGCCACTGATCTCATCTTTAAATTTATTAAATCAGTCGATTCTCTTATGGAGGTTACATCACTTCCAATAAATCTACTCATTCTTCCAAATCCTTCATCACTCTCCATAATATCTAACCAACACAAAGATCCTATTTTTCACCCCTACATGCCAGAATGTTTTGGGCTACATTGCACCGACAATTTCTCTTAAGAGACCAAAGTGAGAAAGGGAAACAAAATTTAAAAAGTTATTACTCAAAAATTATGGCACTTAGAAATATTTTTTTTAAGGTACAAGGTCATATAGGGTCCCTCTACAATAACTTCTCTTAGTTGTTCATATCGCCAATCCATTTGCCCATGGTGACAAGTTTTTAGTTGATGGAAAAAGTGTTAGATGCATGCAATGTAAAGTTTCAAAGTGGTGTAGTTTTTGTTTTGATCATCATGCAACCAAACCGATAGTTCCAACACATCTGGATGGGTAGGTTTATGCTAGGAAAAGTCTTTTTTTTCACCCTTGTATGTCGAAACATTCTTGGCTACATTGCACTGGCGATTTATCTTAAGAGACCAAAGTGCGAAAGGGAAACAAATTTTGATGAGCTATTACTCAGAAAATGTGGCACATAGAAACATTTCATCTAAAGGTACAAGGTAATATAGGGTCCATTTATAATAACCTCTCTTAGTTATTCATACCTCCAATCGACTTTCCTATGGTGACAAGTTTTCAATCGATGAAAAATGTATTAGATGTATGCAGCATAAAGTTGCAAGGTGGTGTAATTTTTGTTTTTTCACCATGAGACCAAATTGACAGTTCCAACACATCCAAGTAGGTAGATTTATGCCAAGATATGTCATTTTTTTCACCCAATCATTTCAAAATGTTCCAGGCTACATTGCATCAATGATTTATTTTAAGAGACCAAAGTAAGGGCATGAGACTTTGACGAGTTGCTACTTAAAAACTATGGTACTTAGAAACATTTTTTATAAAGGTATAGGATTGTGTAGGTTCCCTCTTTAATAACCTCTCTTAGGTTTTCATTCCTCAAATCCACTTTCTCGTGGTGACAAGTTTATAGTTGATGGAAAAAACATCAAATGCATGCAATGTAAAGTTTCAAGGTGGTGTAATTTTCATTATGTTTGTTGTGCAACCAAACCGATAGTTCCAAAACATCTAGGTGGGTACATTTAAGTTTATGCTAGGAAAGGTCTTGTTTTGCACCCCATCATGCTAAAACATTCTGAGCTAATTTGCACCAATGATTTCTCTTAAGAGACCAAAGTTCAAAAGGGCAACAAACTTTGACTAGCTATTAGTCAAAACCCGTTGCACTTAGAAACATTCCATTTGAAGCTACAGGATCATGTAGGGTCCCTCTACAATAACCTCTCTCATTTTTCATACCTCCAATATATTTTCTTGTGGTGACAGGTTTTCAGTTGATAGAAAAAGTGTCATATGTATGCAGTGTAAAGTTGAAAGGTGGTGTAACTTTCATTATGTTCATCTAATGAATAAATCGATAGTTCCAACACATATAGGTGGGTAGGTTTATGCTAGAAAAAATCTTTTTTTGTACCCCAGAATAATGAAACCTTTCAAGCTACATTGCACCACTGATTTCTGTTAAGAGACCTAAGTGTGAAAGGGCAGTAGACTTTGATGAGTTGTTACTTAGAAACTCTAGCACTTAAAAAAAATTGGTCTAAAGGTATAGGATTAGGTAGGGTCCCTCTAGAATAACCTCTCTCTTTTTTTCATATCTCTAATCCATTTGATTGTGGTGACAAGTTTTTAGTTGATGGAAAAGGCATCAAATGCATGCAGTGTAAAGTTGTAAGGTGGTGTAATTTTCCTTTTGTTCATTGTGTGACCAAACTAACAGTTCCAACACATCTAGGTGGGTAGGTTTATGCTAGGAAAGATCCTTTTTTGTACCCTAGCATGTCAAAATGTTATGTGCTACATCACACTGATGATTTCTCCTAAGAGACCAAAAGTGTGAAAGGGAAACAAACTTTGACGAGCTAATACTTGGAATACAAGGCACTTAGAAACATTCTATATGAAGTTATAAGGTCATGTATGGTCCTCTACAATATCCTCTCTTATTTTTTCATGTCTCCAATCTATTTTTGCATTGTGAGAAGGTTTTTGTTGATGAAAAAAGTGTCAGATGCATGTAGTGTAAAGTTGCAAGGTTGTGTAATTTTAGTTATGTTCATCGTGTGACCAAAATGATAGTTCCAACATATTAAGGTGGGTAGGTTTATGATAA
This sequence comes from Sequoiadendron giganteum, assembly GCA_007115665.2. Classification (NCBI taxonomy): domain Eukaryota; kingdom Viridiplantae; phylum Streptophyta; class Pinopsida; order Cupressales; family Cupressaceae; genus Sequoiadendron; species Sequoiadendron giganteum. The sequence continues at coordinate 557,743,194 of CM021101.1, read as the reverse complement.
TCAAGGTCATTTTTATCACCCCATCATGCTATAATGTTCCATGCTATATTGCACCAATGATTTATCTTAAGAGACCAAAGTACGAAAGGGCAACAAACTTTGACAAGTGTTACTCAGAAATAGTGGCTCTTAGAGACATTTTATCTGAAGGTATAAGGTCATGTAGGGTCTCTTTACAATATAACCCCTCATATTTTCATATATCCAAGTCATTCGGCTATGGCAACAATGTTCTAGATGTTCCAAAAAGTGTTAGTTGTATTTAAAAAAAAGTTGTTAAGAGGCATTATTTGTATTCTTCATCTCCTAGGGATAAACTAACACTTCAAACACATTGGGGTGGCTATATAATAAGTCCAATTTATTATTTTTGGTCAACATATGTCTTTATAATCTTATGATTGAATAATATACACTAAATAACTAGTCTCCTATGTTTGTTGAGCTCAATGCAGTCATAAACACTTTGTTCAATATAAGAAAAAATATTGAGATGAAGGAAAGTGTGGGCATGAAGAACATGTATAAATTTGAAGTAGTGATTATCCAACTAGAGGATGGTTACTTGAATATACTTGAATAAAATTATTGGAAGCATAGTGTAAATTGTTTGTACTTTGTCTTGAATAAAACTTGATTCTATAACTATATGCCAAAAATATGTCATCCAAGACCACAAACACATAATGGTGTAGGAAATATAATAATTAACCAAAAAATATAGGTGAAATGAATGTGAAATAAGTTAGTAAGCATGGAATACACTTGTATTTTGAATTCTTGAAGTAAACCATCTACAAATATCCATTGAAGCTTGAATTTATAACACAAATATGGACACCATCAATAAAAAAAGATATGTATTAAAAAATATCCATATAGATGCATACATCAATATATGTCGATACAAGTATAACATATATAAAAAATATCTATATAGACTAACAAGAATGGCATACAATGTCACACATATGAAATACAAAATATATGTCCAAAAATTCCATATAGGCATACAACAAAGGACACTAATAAATAGTCATTCCCCTCCATATAAAGAAAATAGATCACGGAAAACCTTTGATCATTGGGGGGATGGAGATTTGTATGATAGTGGTCTACTTTGAACTCAAGGGTTAGACCTTCTATTTAATTCTTGATGGAGCCGTACCTATTACAATAAAAATTATAGACATTAATATATAGAAATTACATTATATAAAATGAAAATTTTAACAAAATAATCAATTATCACCTCCAAGTGATCTCTCTCCTCATTCAAAATAGTAGCATGCTCATGTTGTGGCATTTAAAATCCCAATAGCAACCATCCAAAATGGAAATTAAAGTACAAATCAATAATAATTTTATTTTTCAATAATAAACAACTAAAAATATGTGTATTTTTAAATTTAATAATTTTCCTCATGCCCCCATCAAAAGCATTGAGTTATCTATTGTAGTAGAGACACCATGCTCCATTTCCCTATCAATATTGGGAGGAGTCTCTTTTTGTATCATCTAAAAATAAAACAACATTATTCAATTATGAAAACTAGAAGAGTGATATAGGTCATGGCTTATAATGTATGACATAGTCAACAAAATTTTGAGTACATATTCAACTATATATTGCTTTATAGTTTAATATTTGGTTACTCCAACATTGTGTTCCTTGGGATATGTTAATGAATCCAATTCTATTTAAAATATTTTTTTATGATCAAAATCCTTCATGAAAAACATGGTGAACAAAAGGTTAATAGAATAGAGCAATATTTCCTAGAGAACCAACAAGACAAAACACAATGCTAAAGAGCCATATTGGGTAGTTTCTAAGTTGGTAGGAAGAAGTTGACAAAGGAAGGGGTTGTTATAAGGGCATCTTGGGTCTCATGAATGGAAAGATAGCCTATTTTTAATAATATAAGGATAGATGGGAGAGAAATGTGATAGTTAGGATCTAAATTTGAGGAGAAAGGATATAGTATACTATCCTTTTGACTGTGGACATTGTATCCTCATATCAGTAAGAGTCTTCATGATTATCAATTCAATGTCAAGGGTTTTCATGTTTCATGAGGAAAATTTCAAAGTAAAGGATATTCATAAGATTATAGTCTTAGGTACAATCATATCATGCAAGCAAGGGACAATATCATAATTACATAAAGAAGTCAGGAAAAACTCTATTGATGTGAATTGTGAAGAATTTTTGAAGCAAGGATAAGATTAATGGAAATAATGTAAAGCATGATAGTGAGATGCATGAAAAGAAGCAATAATGAGTATTATCAACTAAGAAAAAAATGATGAAGTGATAGTGAGAAATGAGGGGATTGTGGTCCTAAGATCTTGATAATAATTAAAACCTATAAAGACACTCCATGATTTTATAAAATGATGCAGGAGTATTTAGCGGTTTAGGGAAATCTTGCATCACCAAAAAAAAAATGTTTTCTTTATTTTATTTAGTTTTTTTGAGTTCCATGATGTCACTTAAGGGGTATAATACAATCATAAGTCAAAAATAGCAAAAAATAGTCACTTACTATTTTTAGTAAGTCAACCTAAATATGATCGTATGGACCTGAAGATTTACTTGAAGGAGCTAGTGGAGTTGGACCAACCTTCACACAGGTAATAGAATAAAGAGTTTAGCTAATTAATTGTACTTAATATATTTATGTAGTTTATATTCATATCATTGATTACATTGCATTACACGTCTTTCAAACTCAAAGCATTACTTCACATTGCATAACTAATAACTAGATGTTTATAGATGGAAAAATTTCAATTAAAATATAGTTGTTTAGAAAGTTACCATAAGCAGTGATGCAATTACTTCACATAGCATAAGTAATAACTAGGAGAAGCTGCCAATTGCATTTTCTTGTCATGGCATTCCATGAGACCAATTTTTATTGAGTCATTTTTTCAAATAGTTCACTACCTTGTCTATGCTATGGATGCTTGGAAAAAATATATGAAACAATAATAGTAAGAAATAGCATATACAAGGCAATGAGTTGTTTGAAAAAATTCCTCAAATAAATGTGGTCTCATGGTGATGTCCTAATTTCTTTGAAAAAAAATTCAAACAGCTCACCGCCTTTTCTATGCTACCACATTTTCCATACATGTCTACCAAAGCATTTTATCAAACAGTTCACTTCCTTGCTACTATGTCTAAAATTCTAAAAAAGGTGCTTTCCAACAACTATGGATTCTTGGAAAAAATATATCAAATCATAATAGTAAGCAATACAATAGACAATGTAGTGAGTAGTTTGAAAAATGTCTCAAATAAATGTCTCATGGTGATGGAATGCCATTCCATCACCATGAGACCAAATTTCTTTGAGGCATTTTTTCAAACAACTCACCACCTTTCTATGCTACCACATTTTCCATACATGTCTACCAAATAATTTTATCAAAAAGTTCACTTCCTTGCTTCTATGGCTAAAATCCTAAAAAGGTTATTTCCAAAAAACTATGGATGCTTGGAAATAATCTATCAAAGTATAATAGTAAGGAATAGCATAGAAAATTTAGTGAGTAGTTTGGAAAAATGCCTCGAAGAAATGTGGTCTCATGGTGATGAAATGCCATTCCATCACCATGAGACCCAATTTATTTGAGGCATTTTAAAAAAAAATTCACCACCTTTTCTATGCTACCACATTTTCCATACATGTCTACCAAATAATTTTATCAAATAGTTCACTTCCTTGCTGCTATGGCTAAAAGCCTAAAAAAGGTACTTTCCAATAAAATATGGATGCTTGGAAAAAATCTATCAAAGCATAATAGTAATCAATAGCATAGAAAATACAATGATTAGTTTGAAAAAATTCCTCGAAGAAATGTGATCTCATGGTGATGGAATGCCATTCCATCACCATGAGACCACATTTATTCGAGGCATTTTTTTCAAATAGCTTGTCACATTTTCTATGCTACCACATTTTCCAGACATGTCTACCAAAGAATTTTATCAAATAGTTCACTTCCTTGCTGCTATGGCTAAAAGCCTAAAAAATGTTCTTTCCAACAAACTATGGATGCTTGGAAAAAATCTATCGAAGCATAATAGTAAGTAATAGCATAGACAAGGCAATGAGTAGTTTGAAAAAATGCCTCGAAGAAATGTGGTCTCATGGTGATGGAATGCCATTCTATCACCATGAGACCACGTTTATTTGAGGAATTTTTTCAAATAGCTCACTGCCTTTTCTATGTTACCACATTTTCCATGCATGTCTACAAAATCATTTTATCAAATAGTTCACTTCCTTGTTGCTATGGCTAAAAGCCTAAAAAAGGTGCTTTCCAACAAACTATGGATGCTTGGAAAAAATCTATCAAAGCATAATAGTAAGCAATAGCATAGACAAGGCAGCGAGTAGTTTGAAAAAATGCCTCAAATAAATATGGTCTCATAGTTATGGAGAGTCATTCCATCACCATGAGACCACATTTCTTTGAGGTATTTTTTCAAACTATGCACTATCTTAAGAATAGAAACCAAGCCTTTAGCCAAAATTCCCCTCAAAATTCTTTTCAAGGTCCTCATCCTCATCCTCAATTTACCAATCCATGGAACCTTCCACCTTTTATTCCACTTTTTCACATCCCCACCCCTCCCTCTTCATGCCATGATCACCTTCCATCTCATAACCAAGACCACACTATACCATCCACTCCATCCTAGCATAATTCCATAGAGAAGGCAATGACATGTTTGAAAAAATACCTCAAAGAAATTTGGTTTCATGGTGATGGAATACCATGACACATTTATTTGTAATGGCATTCCATCACCATGAGACCATATTTCTTTGAGGATTTTTTTCAAATATTTCATTTCTTTCTCTATGCTACCACAATTTTCATACATTTCTTCCAAACCATTTTATCAAATGGTTCACCACCTTGCTGCTAGATAAAAGCCTAAAATAGGTTCTTTCGAGCAAGCTATGGATAGGGAAATAGTAATAATTATAGTAAGAAATATATAGTTCAATAAGTACTCAAAAATTTGTTCATTATCTCATACTTTATAAGCCATGACATGCATCATGATTGTAGTTTTCATGATTGAATAATTTGTTTTATTTTAAGATGTTGCAAGTAGAAACACCTCCATATGTTGATAGGGAAATGGAGCTTGGTGTTTCTACTTATATAGACTCCTTGATGCTTCTCACGGTGGTATGTGGTAGATTACTAAATTTCAATTTACCTTTGTTATTATAGTTGTTAGTGAAAAATCAAGCCATTATTGATTCATAGTTTTCTCTTTGGATGGTTTCTATAGGACTTCAAAATGCCACAACATGGGCATGCGAATATTTCCCTCAAGGAGAGTGATCATCTAGAGGTGGTAAGTGATTATTTTATTAAATATATCTTTTTTATAATGTAATTTTTATATTAATGTTTTTACTTGTTATTGTAACAAATAAGGCTTGATCAAGAACTAAACCTTAGGAGGAGGGGCAAGAGCACTCCTTGATCTTAGAGTAAATGAGTGACAAACTTATTACCATCTGGTTGACAAGCAAAGGTCAAGAGTTTATTTTGAGAGCCTAGAGAGAAATGAATTTTGATTCCAAGGTCCTTTGTTGTATGCCTATATGGTATTTTTGGACATATTTTGTATTGCATATATTTGACATTGTATGCCTATATGGAATTCTTGTAAGCCTATATGACTATTTTGTATATATTTTATACTTATATCGACATATATCGGTGTATGCCTACATGGATATTTGGTTAATAATTTTTTTTTTATCAATTGTGTCCATATTTGCATTATAAATCCACAGTTCAATAGATATGAGTTATGTGTATTCAAGTGTATACTTTAAAACTTATGTGTATAGTTTGTGACTTACATTTATTCCAATGTATACTTTGTGACTTACGTGTTTTCATGTGTATACCTTGTATTCATGCATATACTTTGTATTAATTTGTATACTATGTATTCATTTGTATATTTGAAGGCTTACGTGTATTTGAGTACTTGTGATTCACTTTTTCACATGTATGCTTGACTTATTCATGTGTATACTTATTAATTGGTTAGTCCTAACATTGATCATTGATTTCCTTCATGGTTTTTCTTGAGTATTTATTGATTGATGCTAAACAACTTCAATATTTCCAAAAATGTTTCACCAATGATGTATCATTTACTTATGTGCTAATTTAATATGGAATCCAATGAATAATTTAAAATGGATAAAGCTAGGGGGAGATGGAAGATAGATATTTATAGTGTAACCTATTGTACCTTCTCTATACAAACCTATAATGGCTCTTGTATGCTTTTCTATTCCATTTTATACTTTTCATATCCTATTTTCATAGGTGGATAATCACTTCTCTCATTTTTTTTCCTTCTCCTATTCTAGGTCATCACCTCTGATTGTGGTATTCTAAAATAATCTATAGTTTGTGGTGGGAATCCACTAAGATTCAATTTCCTCTAGGACATTTGAGCTGGTTTAACATAGCTCATAGTGATTCGATTTGTTTGAGTCTGAAAGAGGACCATGTCTACCATAAATGTACCCATCTGGATGTGTTGGAACAATCGATTTGGTCATATGAGTTACAAAATGAAAGTTGCACCACTTTGCAACTTTACACTACTAGCATTTGATAATTTTTTCCTCAACTAAAAAGTCATCACCATAGGAAAATGACTCCAAGATAGTGAAAATCGAGAGAGTTTATTGTAGAGGGGCCCAACATGATCTTGTAGCCTCAAATGAAGATTTTTTAAGCATCACAGTTTTTGAGTAATAGGTCATCAAAGATTTCTTCCCTTTTTCAGTTTGGACTCTTAAGGGATTACATCGCATGAATGTAGCTCAGACCAACTCGACGTGTTTGGGTGCAAAAGAGGACCATGCCTAGCATAAATTTACCCATCAAGATGTGTTGAAACAATCCATTGGGTCACACAAGTTGTAGAATGAAAGTTGCACCACTTTGCAACTTTACACTGCTTGCATTTGATAACTAAAAATTTGTCACCACAAGAAAACACCTTTTTGATAGAAAAAGATTAAAAAAATTACCATAGAGGGGCCCAATGCAATCTTGTAGCCTTAGACGGAGATTTTGTAATCATCATGGTTTCTGAGTAATAACTTGTCAAATATTGCAACCATTTTTTAGTTTGGACTCTTAAGGGACTGAGCTAGTTGAACGCATCTCAGAGTGATTCAACATGTTTGGATGTGAAAGAGGACCAATCCTAGCATAAATTTACCCATTTGGATGCATTGGAATATTTCATTTGGTCACATGAGTTGTAGAATGAAAGTTGCACCACTTTGCAACTTTACACTACTTGCATTTGATAAAAAATTCCTTAATTGAAAAGTCATTACCATAGGAAAATACCTCTGAGATACCAAGAAATGAGAGAGGTTATTGTAGAGGGGAACAACATGATCTTGTAGCCTTAGACAAAGAGTTTGTAAGAATAACAATTTTTGAGTAATAGCTCGTCAAAGATTGCTGCCATTTTTCACTTTGGACTCTTAAGGGATCGATCAAATTGAACATAGCTTAGAGTGATTCAACATGTTTGGGTGTAAAAGATGACCATTCCTAGCATAAAAATACCCATTTGGATGCGTTGGAACAATCTATTTGGTCACACAAGTTGCAGAACACAAGTTACACCACTTTGCAACTTTACAGTGCTTGCATTTAACACTTTTTCCATCAAGTGAAAATTGGACACCACAAGAAAATGACTCTGAGATAACAAAAATTGGGAGAGGTTATTGTAGAGGGGCCCAACCTTATCCCATTTACTTATAAAAAGAGTTTGTAAATATCACAATTTATAAGTAATAGCTTGTCGAAGATTACAACCATTTTTCACTTTGGACTCTTAAGGGCTTGATCTGGTTGAACGTAGCTCAGAGTGATTCAGCATGTTTGGGTGTGAAATAGGACCATGCCTAGTGTAAATGTTCCCATTTAGATGTATTGGGACAATCTGTTTGGTCAGATGATTTGTAGAATGAAAGTTGCACCAATTTGAAACTTTACACTACTTACATTTGACACTTTTTCCATCAAGTGAAAACTAGACACAACGGGAAAATGACTCTGAGATAACAAAAAATGAGAGAGGTTATTGTAGAGGGGCCCTACGTGATCCCGATGCCTCAAAAAAAATTCTCGTAACTAACATGGTCTCTGGGTAATATGATGTCAAAGATTGCTGCCCTTTTGCAATTTGGCCTGTTAAGGGATTATGCTATATGAATTACAAATGTTTGAGGGTAGCAATAAATTTCAAAATTTGAATTAATATCATCACAAATGTTTGAGGGCAGAAATAAATAGGCACTAGGGAACTAGATCCCATACCCAATTACAAATGTTTGAGGGAAGCCATAGAATTTTAGTTGGGAAAAATGTGTGAAGAACTTGTGGGGTACTTGAGTTAATTCATGTTACTTGAACAAAATCTAACAAGTCATACATGCTTCTATTAATTGTAAATGTGATTACTTTATGACATGTTGACATTATTTTATGAAATTATGCATAAAAAATGATTACAAATTGAACTTCTTAAATGTTTATGTGAATATATGGTATGCTATATTGATATTGGTATATAATCATTAGGTTGATTTGTTTGAATAAATGAAGTTTTTATAATAATTAGTCAATTGGTGCTAGTTATAATAGGGAGACAATAAAAGAAGAAAAATAATTATTGGTAACCATCAATGATTATTACACTCACTATATTAATAATATGATGTTTACAATAAAATGAGATTTATTTGGTAGTCCTAATTCTTATGTGTGTGCTGCAATTGTCTAATATTATTCATACACCAATATGAAACCCAAGTACTTGTACTTGTAGGCACAATGCTCTCTCAAAATTATCAAGTGGTAATACAAAATCATGAAAAAAAAATCAACCTATGTGAATTCCAACAGTCCACTTAAATCAAATATTAAATCAATGTGCCCCATTTTCATGCACACAAACTCAGCTTATAGGATGCTCTTACAATTACCAAAAAAAGGATTCAAGGATTCTTTAGATACTTCATTCTCATAAATCTTTTACAATGTCACTCATATATTCAAGATGTTCTTATAATGTCTACATCATAGGTGCTCATGATGGGACTAACTTCAAATGAATAGCTTGAAATTCCCTTGCTAAGCTTGACACACACTTTTATAATGTCTACATCATTGGTGGTCATGATGAGGTTAACTTCAAATGAATAATTTAGTACCATATGCTAGTCTTGAATTTGACATATGCTTTATAACTTCATTTGGGTTTACTAGCTCCCACCTAAACAAAGAAAAGAGATTGAAAATATTAATAATCATATAATCAATTCAAATAAACATGTGATTGCCAATAATCTAAAACTTGTGTGCTCAATTATGCAATATCTTATAACTTATCACTACTCAATCTAGTCCATTGAATATCTTAAAAATTAATTTTTATATGAATATCAAGCATACCTCCCATCTATCAGGATTAAACTTTAGATGGTCCTAAAAATAATGAGGATCAACATGAATATAACGTAACCAAATATTACTTTCCAACCTTTTGGCAACTTGTAACCTATTATAAAAACAACATAATTTAATCTTCCACTTAGTTTACTAATCTATTGAGAATATCCTACATCATTTTGTTTGCATATTTTTGAGAAAAAAATAAAATACAATTAAACTTTGTATCCTTTGTCATAGTTCTAAACATAATGTGTGCTACATTTGCAAGTCTAATAACTTCATCAATCACCTACATACTGTTCAACAAAAAACTGCCAAAGCCTTTGCGATTTTATATTTACCTTTGCGGCTGTGCCTTAATTTTAAAATGCTCATTGCCCTCAGAGTGCTCCACGTGGCTTCCTTGCGAGGCTTTTCACTTTTCTTTCACTTCACTTTTCGGTAGTCTCCCTCTACGTGCCGCGTGGCTCTCTCTAGTTGTTTTCTGAGTTGGGCCCGCCTCATACTTTATTTTTCTCAGAGCGCTCCACGTGGCTCCCTCTTGAGGCTTTCTACTGGGCATCTTTTCAACTTTCTGTCAGGCTTCGTCTGAGTGACACGTGGCGATTGTTTCTGCACTAGTTACCTTGGAAATGCCGCTAGACTTTTTGTATTCGCCTGTTGCCGCGTGTCCTCTCCTGCTACTACATGGTTTTCCATTCTATGTCATGCCCTCGCTGGCATGTTGTTGGTCAGTCGATAATTGTTGTGGTGGCTCAAGATGATGTGGGCCATTGGTCTTTGTGCCTGGTTTGCTCTTCTCTTGATGCATCTTCAGGCGGTGGACTGGTGAATAAATATGGCCATGTTTCTTTTATTAAGGTTGTTGATTTAGTTTTCAAAAAACTCCCGAGCACTGGGAAGAAGCCTTTTGTAATAGTTTCATTTAATTTGAAGACTTCAAACTGTGCCAAATAAATTTAGCCTTTCTATTTTCAAGCATTTGTTAGAACTATTGGTCTATGCTGCCATCTTTTTTTCGTATGAATGCCTGTTCTTCAGCTTCTGTAATTTTTCATAGCTTAATGAATATAAATCATGTTTCTTCGACTCCTCTGTGTTAGAAAAAGTTATGCTTGATTATATTATGCAAATTAGAGGGTATTTTTATGTGATAAGTGCTTTTGAGAAAAATAACTTAATTAACAACATTTTGGTGGTTCGGGCCTTTGCATTTTGCACTATGCTTTGTTGAAATTCGTCTATGATCTTGGCATTTTTCCTGTAGTGTAGTTTTTAAATTCTCGCTATCTTTCTAACCTTTTTCTCCCCACTAAATGAAGAGTCGGCTTCAATAAAATCCCGGAGGTCACTTAGCTAGCGCACAATGTCTCACAATAGCTAAGTTTCCCATAAGACTGCTGCTACATGCAAAATTCTACATCAATAGTTCTTTTTCTGGCACGCCCAATGGGACCACGAACTAGCACGTTTGCCTAATTTTTATAAGTGTGTATGAGCCATCAACCTGTAACTAGTTCGCAAACTACAAGAGTCCTTGGCCAGCTCATACCGCCTTTAGTTTTTGTACACCCGAGAGGTCGCTGAGGTAACCCTTCAGCTCCTCTGTCTCCTCCTTCTCCGCCATCGCCTAATCCACCTACACCTATGGCTGCTAGAAATTATGTAGCCTAGCACCTGTGCCTCCTGTAGTATGGGCCCCCATCCCTGCTTCCACTCTAAAAGTTATCCCTAAATATTTTGGGGATGAATCAAAGACACCAACAAAGCATTTGCAAGATGTAGTAGACGTATGTCTGGTACATGGCATATCAAACGACAATGTACCCCTCAGGTTGTTGGTTGCCTCTTTCCAAGGAAAGGCGTTAAAATGGTATAGGACATTACAACCTAGTACTATTGCTACTTGGGACCAGCTTGGAACCCCATTTTTTGAACGTTTTTTGAATGTTGGTGAAAAATCTTTGCTATATCAGTTGGCAAACATAAAGCGAGCTCCTCATGAAGCTCTGCCTGATTTCAATGTGAGGTTCCATTCAACCTGGCAGAGAGTGCCTATTGGCAGCCGACCGCCTCCGGATTTAGCATTCATGTTCTACCTAAAGTCAATCAATGCTGATATCTCCATGATGTTACAAGCTCTGGGTGGAGAAACTCTTCCTGATGCTTATGCCTTGGTTGTCACTACAGAAAATAATCTGATCACTATAGGAAATTTAGCACTGAGACCCATCATGCCATTATTCCCCGAATGCAACAGTATAGAGGCTGAAGTTCCTTCCACCAGTGTGCCTACAGCTCCTCCCCAATCTATGTATGTCTATCCTGCAAGTGTTCCAAGCACGACCTCGATAGTAGCTCCTATGGTAGCTCCTATGCCTAATCCCATGGCCGTCGAGATGAATGAGATGAGAGAACAAATTTAGCCCATGACTAATGAGTTGACCACTTTTAAGTGGCAGCAATACAGCTATCAAAAGCCAACATACTAGAGTTACCAAGGTGGAAAATCTCCATACCAATCAAATTAGTGGCAGGATAGGTCACACGAGAATACCTCGGCTCAGCCAGGTAACTAGATGGTTCTGGTAACCCTGCTGATGTAGACTATTCATCCTAGTTCGAATAAAGAGCTGATGGCAGGACAAAACAATTTGGTTGAAGATGCCAACTCATGGTGTTTTCCTTGTAATGATGCACATATGCCGCAAAATTGTCCACGGGGAAATTCGCAACAACAAATTGTGGATCAACGTAGCTAGGGTGGTGCATCCGTTTCTGGAAATGCACCATATGCCTCTCAACAAATGGACAATGCCGTCCTCACCGCTCAAATGTAGGGGATGTCCATCCAACAAGAGTCGGACATTTTTCCAGACCAGGCTCTCTTTTCTTGGATGGAAGGAGAAGAGTCGGCGTTTACGAGCGACATCCCTACAGATAAAGCACCCCTAGTGCAATCTGACTACAATACGCATTCTAAGCGTAGATTCACCAAAGAGTTCACTGCCTCGCCTACTAATACTTCATCACAACCAACACCTAGCCCAGAACTATTGCCCATCCCTCCATAGTCCAAGATGGTGATTCCTAGCTCTCCGAGTCCATTTCCTCCGAAGGTGAAGACTCCATCAATCACTCCTGCTATTGCCAAACAGTTGGACACATGGGCCATGAAGCCAATGACGACTGCAAAACCTAAAGAGCAAGCAATCATGACTCACTAGTTGAAAGCACAATTCAATGTGGTGGAACAACTGAAAAAGTCATCTGCCAACGCTTCTCTATGGGACATCCTAGCTATTCCGGAGCAGAAGGTACTATTGCAAAAGGCTTTGTTAGGAGAAGAGGATGTGAAGGTTCCTAATCATTCTAATGAGGAGAAAATATCCAAGCCCGACCCGAATAAAGTGCTAACAATTCAACCAGAGGAGAAGCTCGAGTCCAGAAAGGAAAGTAAGCCTAAACCTAAGCCTTTCTTTTTAACATTCATCATTGGTGATAATTTGCTATATAACTATATGATTGAATCTAGGGCTAGCACCACTGTCATGCCAAAGCAAGTAGCAAATGCTTTGGGTTTAAAATATGAGCCTCTGAACAAAGGATTCATGTAGCTAGATGGAAATAAGGTTGATACCGTTGGGCTAATCAAGGGATTGCCTATGACTTTGTTTGCCTGCCCTAGTATCACTGTAAACCAGGATACCGTACTCATTGATATGCCTCCTTTATTTGGGATTTGTTTGTCCCGACAGTTCACAACAAACGTCGGAGGATATCTAGCATTAGACTGGTCACATCTAATTCTGAGGACCAAGCATGGGGCTAAGATGAAACTATTGTTGGAAATTCTGCATTCTGAACATGTCGCTGACGAGGCCCTACTCAATTTTGAAGCAACACACACTTCAATCTCTCGGGAAGAAAGGTTCAATGTGGAATTTCTTGAAGAAGAGGAGGCTACTAGCTCCCGAACAGAAGACGAAGAAAACTTGTTGAAAGAATTTATTGATATAGACCCTTTCGGGAATTACCATGCAACTGGCCTCGGAACCTATGTTATACATGAAGAGGGGTAGATCATGCCCAAAGTTATTAAAGAACCTGAAGGTGAAGAATCTTCGGAAATATAAACGTTATACTTTGATGGAGCCAGATGTAGAGTAGGATTTGGAGTGGTGATTTGTTTGATGTCCTCGTCTGACAAAAAGACTTTGAGGTCTTACCGCTTCCAGTTTGTGTGCTCGAATAATGAAGCTGAATATGAAGGTCTCGTCCATGGTTTAAGCTTTGCAGAACAAATGGGTGCAAAGCAGATAAGTGTCTTCGGAGATTCAGAGCTAGTGGTCAACCAAATCCATAGAAATTCTACTACAAAGAATATCTGTATGTGATGCTATTGACATAGGGTCTGGGATCTGATTGACAACTTTGAGGCATTCAATATTCAGGCTATTCTAAGGGAGATGAATTATGAAGACGACAGAATGGAAACTATTGGGGTTTAGTTCAAGCCAGCCTCTGAATTATTGAGAAATAAACATGCGGTGAAGGTAATTGTAAGACCCACTATCCCAGATAACAATCAATATTGGCAAGTGTTTGATAGCGATGCTCATACTACATCATTCCTCTAGTCATCTGGAGAATTCGTCGATCAACTGCAATTGAAAATCGCTGAAGCTTACAGAGATCAAATCATCAGCTAAAATGCAACAAGCTCCCGAGGGGCCTAGTCACTCTGGAAAGCATGTTCGATTCTAATGATGCAATGAGAGATAAAAGGAAGCTTGTGGCCGACAAAGGTGATTACACTGATTTGCATATCAGGGAAGATAGGAAGCTCAAAGTTGGGAAAGAAGTGTTGCAAAAGAATAAAGATAGACTAAGACACTTCTACGAGGAATATCTGAGCGTAGTTTCCTAGTCATATGATGATCTTAAAGGATATGATCTCGGAATCATCGAGCATATAATTGAGTTGTCGGAAGGGGTGAAACCAGCTCATCAAAGGCAGAGACCTGTGAACCAAAAGGTAGAATCTCTCATGTCACAGGAGCTAAATAAGTTGATCGCATCCCAAATAGTGTTCCCGATCAAACACAGCACTTGGGTGTCAAACTTGGTGCCAGTCCGAAAGAAAAATGGGGATATACACCTATGCGTAGACTTCCAAGATTTAAATAGAGAATCCTTAAAGGATCATCACCCCCTACCTTCAATGGAGGTAATTCTGCAAACCATTGCTGGCTCTGAAATGTTTTCAATGTTGGATGACTTTCTGGGTTACAACTAGATTTGAGTAAAATAGGAGGACCAACACAAAACAGCGTTCACCACGAAGTGGGGGACTTATGCATATGCTAAAATGCCTTTTGGGCTCAAAAATGCTGGAGCTACTTTTCAAAGGGCTATGGATATTGCATTTAAGGATTTGATCCACAAGATTATACTCATTTACCTGGATGATTTGATAGTATTTTCAAAATCTGCTGATGATCACTTCAATCATTTGGAGCTTTTTTTCTAGAAGTGCCAAGAATTCAAGATTTCTTTAAACTCGAAGAAGTGTGTGTTCGGAGTTCCCTAGGGGAAGCTATTGGGATATGTGGTCTCTAAGGAAGGCATCACTATTGATCCAGAAAGAGTTGATGCAATCCAGAAGCTTCTGTTACCTATCAACAAGAAGGGTGTGCAATCTTTCCTGGGTAAGGTCAATTTTATTAGCCGCTTCATTGTAGATTTTCCAGGTATTGTTCATCCTATTACCTTAATGCTCAAGAAGGATCAGATTTTCAAGTGGATGGCGGAAGCCAGAAAAGATTTTGAGCTTATAAAGGAGGCTATTTCCTCTACTCCTATATTGGTAAACCCCGACCTAACAAAATTTTTTATTATGTATGTTTTTGGTGGTGGAAATAGTATTGTCACAGTGCTTATGCAGAAGGATGATGAAGATACAAGGGATTCTCCCGTTTCCTTTTACTCACGAACTTTAAAGGAATATGAGGTGAAATATAACTTTGTAGAAAAGCAGGCCTTTGCAATTGTTAAAGGGCTTAAGAAATTCTGGCATTTGATATCATACAATAAGGTGATTGTTTGTGTACCACATCCTAGTGTGCGGGAGTATATCATGGAGGGAGAAATCACTGAAAAAAGAGCCAATTGGATCACTAAGATCCTAGAATATGATATTGAAGTCAAACCTGTCAAGACTGTCAAAGGAAAGGGACTATGCGAATATCTCACTGAAAACAGTGAACCAATGGCAGAGTTTGAAGTTCCATAGCCTGTGTTAATAAACAAAGAGATTTCTAAGAGCAATTGGATTGATGATAGAATAAATTTCATGCAGACGGGAAGGTATCCGATCAATCTCCCACCTTTTAAAAGATGCTTCTATCGCCTACAGAATAGCAATTATGTTCTCTTAGAAGGTGTCCTGTTTAAAAGAAATTTTAACGACATCCTGCTAAGATGTGTGAATGAGGAGCAAGCCAAGAAGATATTAGATCAATACCATAATAGCCCAGCCGGAGGACATTATTCTACAAGAACCACGGCAATTAAAATTATATGTGCTGGTTATTTTTGGCCAACAATTTTTAATGATGCATTTTCATTGATTAAGTCTTGCAAGGAATGTCAGTTCCATGTCAGAAAGAGACAATACTATTATGCCTTTAAGGCCTATAGTGGTAGAAGAACCTTTTGCTCAATGGGGTTTAGACTTCATTGGGATGATTAACCCTTTCTCTTCAGATGGACATAGATGGATATTGACAGCAACCGACTACTTTACCAGGTGGGTAGAGGCAGTGCCATTAAAAAAAGTAACAAAAATTGAGATTGTTAATTTCCTTGAAGAGTTGGTGGCCAGATTCGTCCCACCTAAAACAATCATCTCTGATAATGCTAAAGCTTTTCTCAGCTCAAAGATGAGCCAATTCGCACTAAAGTATGGAGTGTTCTTGAAGACCTCCTCTAATTATTACCCCTAGGGGAATGGCCTCGCAGAATATACTAACAAAAACCTCATCAGGTTACTAAAGAAAATAGGCTCCGAACACCAAAAAGAATGGCATAGGAACCTCCGGACAGAGTTGTGGGCAGACCAAATCATGCCTAAGCAGATATTGAAGACATCTCCTTATGAGATGGTGTACGGGAAGGAGGCATTGTTGCCTATTCCCACGAAAATTTCTGCCCTGTAGTTGCTGAAATCCTTGGAAATTGAACAAAATGGAGCAATGGAGGTGAGGTTTTCTGAGTTACTTGAGGTGCAAGAGAAAAGAGAGCATGCCTTGGAAGTGATGAACAGCCACCAACAAGTGGTAAAGAGATGGTTTGACAAAAAGGCTTCAGATCAAGGGCTACAATTGGGAGATTTGGTTCTTAAATTTAATGAGCACAGAGCAAGGCCCGGACAACACAAAAAATTTGACAGTCTCTGGGAAGGGCCATTCAAAATTGCCCAGTGTAAACAGTTCAACTCTTTCGAGTTGGAAGATAAGGAAGGAAATGCCCTGAGTATTCCAGTTAATGGAATACATCTTAAAAGATTTCATTAATTCTGCCTACGTGATGTTTTTGTACATTGTAAATATGTAATTATTCTTTCCTACTTTAAGTTTTGGATCTTCTCAGTGCAAGAAATGAAATGAAATAATAGTAGTAGTGCTAAATATAAGAAAATATTGTAAATGGGCTAAGATTTCTAAAAAGATATATATTATATTTATATAGCCGAAGATTTACATTATATTTTGGGGGCCAGAGGCCTGGTATCAAAATTTACATATGTCCACTATAGAGCGGAGCTTATAAAGAGAAGAACAAAAATTAGGATCATCTTCATTCTCAAGTCATCCATGGGAAGGACCAGCAATCATGGCAGCAGGTGGTGCGAGATCGGGAAACACCATTCTTTCAAAATCTTCATACCACTGAAGATTTTGGAATGGTTCAATGAAGTGCACACGCATAAGGAAGTAGTAGCTGGTGCAGACCTTGACGTGATGCTCTTCATGGGTCTCCAGCTCAAACTCGAAAAGGAAGGGTCTAGTTGGAACAATGCCTCCATGCAGTTACTACAGGAAAATGTTGTGAACCGAGGGAATTGCACAATCAAATTGAGCCATGCATATAATTTTCTCCAGGCCTCTGAGGTAGTGCCAAGGGAAGAACCGCTTCATCAGCTTTAAGATTTTGCATTTGGAAACACTAATGTCTAGCAGCGAGGTGACAAAGTGGGAGAAAATGCTAGTATTCACCCTGTACTGCTCCTCATACTACACGTAGTCTTTCCCGAGGACCCACTTGATTGCCTTCACATACAATAGGTTCTTCACACCTGTCATGCACTTCAAGAGCTTGCATCTAATTTTGCCTAGAAAGGCAACTTGAGTCTTTTTGCAGACAAGCCTCACTGGCGTTTCCATACCATTCGCTTTCTTGGCTAAAAATGAGATTACAAAGATAGAAAGCTTGCTGAGCTAGGAGTGCTAGAAAATTTTGTGATTTGCTATGCTGCCAAGGGTCTTATTTATAGATTGGCTAAGGTTTGCCAACTGAGGAAATCATAATTATCGACTGAGCCCAAGTGTGTCGCATTTCCTCAGTTTTCAGTGTTGCAGTGTGCAAGGGGATGGGAAGCTGCAGGTACAATTTGCAACTTGCTCTACTAAGTTGCCACATTCATTCAATGATAGGCCAGGTGTTGAAACAAAGCACCACCGTCCCATCCAAATCAAGGCAAAATCTTAGAGAAAAGGCTATTGGGTAGTGTGCCTTGTGCGTACAATAAAATCAGTTAATGCAAATAGTCTGCGAGGGGTTGTTCGCAAGGTTGCCTTGGTTCATTTTTCAAGAGAAAATCAAGCTCTATCACACGTGAGAGGCTGTCCATTAAATGCTCAAGCAATTTGGCTAGTTGGCACTCCTTTCACATGAATAAAAGCTAGCGACGCATAATGGCAACTTGGTATGAATGGCTGGCACGTACCCTTTTCGGTCGCTTTTCTCGAGGATCAAAAAGGTAGGTTATGGCATGTAGAGAACATATTTATTGCAAAAGTTACCAAGGATTAAACAACTAAGGCATTCACGAGAGGAAAATTTTTTTTAGAAAAGCTAAGTCTTTAGCGAAGGTTTGTAGAAAGGTTCTTGCGAATATAAAAAATGGCTGAAATTGTAGAGAACCCATGACAGACCCTGGCCCCAACAACTATAATCGAGCAAATGAAGGTAGCACCCCGCATACAAATATATGACTAGGAGTCTTATGCCACTCTAGGCATACCCTCAAAGCCTCGCTGACCTTTCACTCATGCAGTGGACCAGTGGATATTGAAGGCAGTTCCTCACAGAGATTAGGCAGTGGTTTTGGAGGATTGGGATAACATCTTTGATCCTGAGTTATCTCACAATCCTAAGAGCCTTAGGGAGGCCGCATGCAAAAAAATGAAGCATATGGAAAACCAATTTAACAAGCGTCTATGGTTCTATGGGCTTGTGCAGTACATGGTTCATTTGGTGCACCCTTGCCCTGAAATTGTGGTAGCATGTACGGCACGTTTCAACCCAGACACTGGGGTAATCAATGACAAATATTTTAGGGTAGTCATTATCCCTGAAGCTATTCAAGATATGTTGTGCATCCCGCTTCCCTTGACCTGTGAGGTTGAAATTTTTGAAGTGGAAAGAATGCAGAAAAAGTGGGGAGAGCTCCAAATGGGGCCACCATTTTATCGCTCCAAGATCAATCAGGCAACAAGAGGTTTGGCGCCGCCCAAATTCCCTTTCAATTTGAAGGCTCTGAAAGGTGGGTCTTCCTCTATCACTTCTATGCTGGCGCTAGTGTGTGGTCTAGACTTGGACAAGCACATTCTTGAGTTTCAAATGTGCCTCAACTTTATGTTGAAGAGGAATTGTGAGGCTTCGCTCCTAGATTTTGCAAGAGTTGTCAGTGATGGAATTTGGTAGTAGCTGCAGGAATTTGGGGTCAGCTCTAAGTTTAGGTATTCATCTTTCCTGACTTACTTGATTTTGCACCAAAACCCGTATTACTTTTCAGCATCCATGTCTCTGTCTGTTTTTGATGAGGGTGGCCTAAGAAAACTAGTTTCGACATGGACCCCTGTCATGTCAAAAACCTTTGATTATTATGTTTTTTTGGATTCATTCATAGCCCCAACTCTAAGGGCTTTGGATAGAGCTGGCATCAACATGACCGAATGCATATCGCCCCACCAGAAGTCCTAGTTGGGGAAGTTGGTTTTGCCTTGTGACTGGTTATTTGGCGTGGATTTCACCATACTCTGCATACCAGGTTTTGTCCGGGAGCATTTTTGACTTCCCCATTTACTTTTCGACAGAGTGTTGGCCCTAGAGGCAATGAGGCAGCTATGTACCCTTGATGATGATTACTAGGGGGGGAAACACTTAACCTCCTATTTGCTGCTGCCAATCATGTTTGGATCTGTGTCATTGCTTAAAAAAAGGACTCCAACAATTGATACCTCAGTGATTCTATTTTCAAAGTTGGGTCACCTCGGTTTGTTACTGATAGAAGATGCCCGGAGTTACAATCCTGGCAATAATTTAGTGGGAGTGGGCATCAAAATCCCACATTCACCCTGGCCATTCTAAGACCTTCAAAGTAATGTCGAGAAAGGAAATTTAAGCAGATATGTAGGCCTTGAGTATTTTCCTACAGTGGATGGTCGGCCACCATGGCTGAATTTTTATCACATCGTGGGGAAGGCCAACCCAAAGTAGAAGATCAAATCCTCCTTGGTCACCCAATTGAGTAAGCTCGGTTGGGCGCCCGAGAAAATTCAAGCCTTCTGGGTATACCGGCAGGAGACTCTGGAAACTAGCAAGCTTCATGACGAGGTAGCCCTTGATGAAAGATTTGATGATATCTGGGAGAATGAACATCCAAACGTTGAAAGGTCTCCAAACTGCTCAACATCCGTGCAGCTATACAAAAGAGAAGAGGCTGCCACAGAATCTGAGGAGGTGGTAACTCAGAATCCCCCTGCCATTGCCGAGAGTCCAATGTAGGTGAAGGACACTGGTAAGCAGCCTGCACAGGAGGAAGAGCCACACGCACAAACATCAAAGTCAGCCAGATTTTCTAAATCAACACAAAAGTGGGTGAGGACTACCAGTAGACAGAGGTGGGTTATTTTGGACCTTGATGATCCTCCGGAGGAAAAGTGACAACGAACTAGAGAAGATGGTGGGGAGGAAGGGCAGTTGATGGAGGAATTGGTCGAAGCATCTACAACTCCGTATGAGCCTCAAGTAACTTTTCCTCCCTCTTCTCTCTTCCATGTCTCTGGTCTCTCCTTTGTCTGCCCCTGCTTTTTCATCTGCGCCAGTTCTCTCTGCCACTGGATTTCCCGGGCAGTCTAGTATTGCCCCTCCTGGTTTCCCACCTCTATCCTCCACTTTCTATACCTTGCCCAAAATGCAATTCGATGTAAGTACTAGACTCGTGGGCCAACAATTTTTATCTTCAAGGCCCAGCTCTGCGGTTGGCACATCTCCATTCTTCCCTTACACCTTGTTCTCATCTCCTCCGAGTAGCCAATTCATTCCGCCATTATCCCTGGCTATTAGAACACGGCCCAACAAGACTTTTGATGTGTTGAGTATGATGTCTTTCCCACTAGCCATCCCTCAAGAGTATCCTTTTGCTAGTAACCTGGGTATCCCTGCCCAAGAATATTTCTCATAGGTTGATGCAAATAAGAGCACCCGCGTCAACCGAATCAACAAAAGAAGACAAAAAGACGCAACCAGGTAGGTAGAGCCCCACTTGCAAATCGTATTCAATGAAATTCAAAATTCCTTGATGTTTAAAAAAATCACTCATAATGTGATCAAGGTGGTAGGCGAAATGTTGCCAAGTGATTATTATGTGAATGTTGTCGGGTTAGACTTGCAGCAAGCCCGTCCACAAGGTAAAGTTGAGTTGATGGAAGAGACCCAAAAAATAGTGACTACTGATTATCTCAAGCTTAACCTCTAGATAAAGAAGAAGGATGATCAGATAGCAGAGCTCAAAGGCAAGGTTGACATATGGGTAAACAAATTTAAATCCTAGGAGAACGAAATAAAGCGACTTGAAAAGTAGAGGAGTGCCTTCGAAAGTTAGATCAAGGAATTGCAGGACTTGAGCACGGAGATCATTCTGACTTTCTAGCAGGAGGTTGAGCTGAGTTGAGCAAATGAGGAGAAAATTTGCACTGAGTCTAACCTACTAACTGAGGGAATGAAGGAGCTCTGATAGAACACCACAACCAGAATTACTGAAATGAGTGCCAATATAGAAATGGAAACTCGAAAGACTAAGCAAGCTGAATTGGCCCTGGCAGAAAGGGAAAAGGAATTTTTCACTCTAAGAGAGTAGATGTCTACATTGGACATAATTTTTTTAAAGCTAAAGGCAAGTTTGAGCAGCAAAGAGGCAGAATTGGCTACCCTAAGGACCCAACCCCTTGCACCCCGAATGAGCTCGTTGGAAATTGTGAAAGAGTTGTATGCATCATATTGGGACAAGGTGAAGGCTTTGTGCCTTACTCTTCAACCCACCTTGAAATTTATGGTGCAAGCGGCTAGCCTCTGAGGAACAGTGAGTGAATCAATATAGCAGGTTCAAGAGTTAACTTTTGACAAGGTTCCGGAGGCTAGGATTTTGTTGGGCAAGTTGTATACAACTTTCAATGAAGCATTGAGCAGCGTGGGCATCATTGACCGAACGACAGTGGCTATGGGCATAAGTAGCCTCATCTCTATGCACGAGGCCATTCAATAGGTAGCAAAATGCAAGTCTCAGTTGAACTAGGTTACCAGCGATATGCGGGCAAAATTTTCCTATTTGACTCAAAGAGGACTTCCCGCTTCCTTCATTGCATATCAGGCGGTAGCGAGTGTGGAGCACATTGTTGCAATGATTGAAGAGAATAAGCAAGACCTTTTTGTCTTCCAATATTTTGATCAACCTCTGACCACCGAGGAAATTGAGGGAATCATGCATCAGCTAGCACAACTCTTCTTCCAATTCGAATTGGAGACAAAAGTATCAGGCAGATTGCCTTTCAAGGCAATCATTGATCTCAGGCTATCTCATGAGAAATTGTGAGCTCTCTCTATGTCATCAAATGAAGTCTGGACTAGTCTGTAAGCCACCCTCTCAAGGTTGTGAGCAGTTGGGATGTTGAACCAAAGTTTTTGGGGTTTTTCATTCCGCGAGAAAAATGCCCCTATGAGTCGCCAAACTGTTCAACAAAAAACTACCAAAGCCTTTGCGGTTTTATATTTACCTTTGTGGCTGTGCCTTAATTTTCAAATTCTCACTACCCTTGGAGCACTCCACGTGGATTCCTCATGAGGCTTTTCACTTTTCTTTCACTTCGCTTTTTGGTAGTCTCCCTTTACATGTCGTGTGGCTCTCTCTGGCTGTTTTTTGAGTTGGGCCCACCTCGTACTTTATTTTGCTCGAAGCGCTCCACATGGCTCCCTCTCAAGGCTTTCTGCTAGGCATCTTTTCAAATTTTTGTGGGGCTCTATCTGAGCGACATGTGGCGATTGTATCTACGCCAGTTACCTTGGAAATGTCACTGGACTTTTTGTACTTGCTTGTCGTTACGTGTCCTCTCCTGCTACTGCGTGGTTTTTCATTCTATGTCATGGCCTCGCTAGCATGATGTTGGCCAGTCGATAATTGTTGTGGTGGCTCGAGATGATCTGGGCCGTTGGTCTCTGCGCTTGGTTTTCTCTTCTCTTGATGCATCTTCAGGCGATGGACTGGTGAATAAACATGACCATGTTTCTTTTATTTAGGTTGTTGATTAGGTTTGCAAAAAACTCCCGAGCACTGGGAAGAAATCCTTTTGTAATAGTTTCATTTAATTCAAAGACTTCGGACTGTGCCAAATAAATTTGGCCTTTCTGTTTTCAAGCATTTGGTAGAACTATTGGTTTGTGCTATCATCTTCTTTTCGTATGAATGCCTAGTATTGTTCAGCTTCTATAATTTTTCATAGCTCAATGAATATAGATCATGTTTCTTCGACTCCTTTGTGTTAGACAAAGTTATGCTTGATTATATTATGCAAATTAGAGGGTATTTTTACGTGATAAGTGCTTTTGAGAAAGATAACTTAATTAACAATATTTTGGTGGTTCGGGACTTTGCATTTTGCAATGTGCTCTATTGAAATTCATCTATGATCTTGGTGCATCACCTGTAGTGTATTTTTTACATTCTCGCTATCTTTCTAACCTTTTTCTCCCCACTAAATGAAGAGCCGACTTCAATAAAATCCTGGAGGTCACTTAGCTAGCACACAATGTCCCCCAATAGCTAAGTTTCTCATAAGACTGCTGCTACATGCAAAATTCTACGTCAACACATACATGATATAAACATTAGATGATAGAATTGGAATCATAGCATTGGCATCATAAAAATTAATGTGCATACTTACAAATTAATCCAACAAACCATTTGGGTCTGCTCTACTCTTTATTGTGTCAAGTATTGCATCATGGTTATGCGCACACACCTTCCAAAAGGTCTTGTTCAAAGTTCTACCCCCATATTTGATCAAATGAACATTGGATGCCACAACAAGGTTTGAGTAATGAAGAATCTTATGATGCGTGTCAAAGTCTTGAAATAGCCAAATATTAACACTCTTATGTGGGTACCTTCTAAGCCACATTCCAATAACAACCACTGAGCCTGTAGGGTATTTGATTTTTTCTCCATCTATAACTGGGGCCTCCAATTTGATTTTTTCCTCAACACAATGACACAAGTAATAATTCATTCCCTCTTCGTTGTATTCATTTTTAATAACTACATAAACATTCCCTACATTGATATGTGCAAAAAATTAGATGAAATTAGTCAACATTACAAATATACTACAAAGTAAGATAACAATAGGAATTTCAAAAATATGCAAGTAGATATATTGCCTGGTTGAACTAGATGTGATATGTGGTCAAATTCAACAGATGATTCCATCTATGTCAGTTCCAATGCCATCAAAGGGTGATAGTGTGAACTGGTCTAAGATAACTTAACCACCATTCATCAACCCACTCCTTTCACTCACACTCATCCCAAGCTTGCATTTTACATAAAGAACAAAAGCATTCCATCTTCTACATATGGATACTCCATGAACTTGAATTTAAGCTAAGGAAAGAGTGTAGCTCACTCAATCCTGTCAGTGTACAACAATCCTCATATGGTGCAATTTTAGTTCATCTATCAACCAAAAAAATTTATGAACTAAATACATACCTTCATTACCTGGACCCATTGAAGCATTACTCCACTCGACAATTGATTTTTCATCTGTCAACTTTGCATTGTCTTTATACTTTAACTCTTCTCGTGTTAATTCTCTTTTGACACATGCTCCTACACCATCATACTCCCCATTTCCATGCTCGAACTCATAAAATTTCCACATATTTTGAACACCTATAATGATGTGCATCCTACTCAACTAGTGGAACATCCACAAGTTCTTGAATTGTGCTACACAATTATCCAACCATATTATATGTTGGTTGTGTGATATGCCCCTTTGAGCCAGATCATTGTAGAACAATTAGAAGAAACCTTGCACAAACTTTAGAGAATGTGTGCAATCATCACTAATATAAAAGTGGTACTTCATTAATACCTTCCTTTGGTCCTCTATACTATCAGCAGCATGAATGAATGTTATGTGCACAAATATTGAAACCTGTGTGGCATTGTAATATTGTGACTACACCTCAGCCTCTAGTTGTAGAGTGTATTTCTCTACAAATTCAACCACTGAAACTATGCTACCAACTAAAAAGGTATCCTTACATAACTTGAATTGCAAGTCCAACCATCGAGCTCTATGGGTATGCCTTGCATACTCATACACTATACTATCACAAAATGTAGACATAAAATAATACACTAGCATCTTCTAGATAACCAAATCACACCTTTTTTCTTGATTACCATCTTTTGTAATGTATGCCACTATTTTATACTTCCTAAAGTCTACTAGTTTCTTTCCAACCGCATGTGTGCTTTCTGTATGTTGACATACTAGCATATGTTTCAAGCCACCACAATGTTGACATGAACCATCTAACCATAGTTTCCAATAGAATATTTGGCCATCCTCTCTTTCACATAATTTTTTTGATAAGAACTCTCTTGAAGATGTTGGTGGGTCATGTATGCCACAATCCCGCAAAACGTCATTATTATGCAAATCTAAACATATAGAATGATAAACATCATAATGGTTAGAAAATTCAATATGTAATCTACAACAAGTAGTGCATGTGTGATTTATATTGACATAAAAAAGTTTAAGCATTTCAAAATATCTTTGAAAATTTTGAATTTGAGGATAATTTATAGAAGTTGAGAAATCCAACTTCATAGTCCCCAAGAATCACCTGCATACAAATACCTATCACATACAAAAGACATTCAAAACCAAAGAAGATGTTCTGTAAACCTCAAAGTAAAAATGCATTATTGAGAATCAATTATTACAAAGAGATCAATCCTTATGAAGGAGATCAAGAAACCCTAAATGAAACCTAAAAGGGAAACCCTAGTGTGCACACTTAATAATTAATCAATTATTAATGTGCCTAAGTTTAGCTTAAGCAACTAAAGGAATAAGTTACTTAATTAATTAACGAATATGATATAATTAATTAAGTGTAATAACTTATTACTCTAACACCCCTCCTTAAGATGAACTTGAGGAGTAGCTAAAAACACTAGAAAAAAGATGCATGAAAGTAAAGATGGGTCCCGACAACTAGGCCTGATCAGGTACCCATTTACAAATGCAAGAATGAGGTAGAGAAGAAAAACCCAGTGGGACAAAATCCCCCTACAATGAGATGACATGCTACAAAGAAGCACTGGAAGAACACTATGGAGTAACACTGGACCTAAAAGTTGGCAAGCCAGGAAAGATAACTTTGTTTACTACTGAAACCAGATGAGATTCACTGATTGAATCAAGGAATCATAAAAAAGAAACAACAGACCTGATGCCATGGAACAATCGAAAACTCCAAATGGGAAAAACCCTAGAATCTATGAAGTAGCAGTTGATTATTGAATGATGTATTACTGAAAATGAAGTGCAAAGATGCAAGTTTCACCCTCCCAACTGCCAAAACATCCAAGTAGTCTCCAAACAACCCATCGGTCCAAATCTGGACTAATTGATCAATCTGGGATAGATACATAAAAAATGCATGGATAGAAATGTAGAGCTCCTCAATACCTTTCCAACGTCGCAAAGATAGCAAAAATCAGAGATCGTGGAAAAATGTTATGAGTTTGGAAGCGATAACTGAACATCTAAATTCAAATAGAAATAAATGTAGCTAATTATAAAATTACTAAAAAATAAATTGTACCATAGGATAGTGCTTGGAACCAGCTTTCTGATGATATCTCGATTGCCTGATTTTGATATTGTATGCCCAAGCTATGCCAAAAATAAAAAAAACTACTCCTTTAGGGAAAACTGGGGTTAGGAAGGGGCAAAGAGGGGTCATACATCTGATGGTGTCAACATTTCCCAAGCTTAAATTTGATGGCCATCTAGCCATTTCCACAAAAAATTGCCCCCCCTACAAAAAATATTTGGCCCTTGGTCACTCATGTGAACGGCGGCATAGAGCAAGGGGTTGCGGTGGAGCCCTTGGTCTTCCATAGGACCTCGACGGTAGTGGAGGAGCCCGCAGGGGCTGGCGGAGGGCCCCCGGTCCTCCATGTGATTGGGGTGGAGCCTGAGCGAGCCTACTGGGGCTGGGTGTGGAGTTGGGGGCACTACATGGGGGAGCCACCAGTGGTGGTGGTGGACTGGTGGCTGCCCGACGACGGATCCGATTTGTATTGGCCACACAAAAAATCTGAGCTACATTGTATCATTGATATCCCTTAAGAGTCCAAAATGAAAAAAGGCAGCAATCTTTGACAAGCTATTACTCGGAAACCATGTCACTTAGAAATAATCTATCAAAGGCTATGGGTTCCGTTGGGCCCCTCTACAATAACCTCTCTTAGTTTCTAATATCTCTAAGGCCTTTTCCCATGGTTTTGAGGTTTTAATTGATGGAAAAAGGGTCAGTTGCATGTAGTGTAAAGTTTCAAACGAGTGTAACTTTCATTCTACTCCTCATGCGACCAAATTGGAAGTTCCAACACATTTGGATTGGTGGTTTTATATTGTGCATGGTCCTATTTCACACCCAAACACACCGAAATAGTCTAAGCTACATTGTATCAAAGATATCCCTTAAGAGTCCAAAGTGAAACAAGATAGAAATATTTGATGAGCTATTACTTAGAAAATGTGTCACTTAGAAACAATCCTTCTAAGGCTATAGGATCATGTAAGGTGCCTCTATAATAACCTCTCTTAGTTTTTGATATCTCTAAGGCATTTGCACATGGTGTCAAGTTTTTAGTTGATGGAAAAAGGGTCAAATGCATGTAGTGTAAAGTTCCAAAGAGGTGTAACTTTTTTTCTGCTCATGCAACTGAATCGACAGTTCCAATGCACCTAGATTGGTGGGTTTATGCTAGGAATGGTCCTGTTTTGAAGCCAAACATCTCGAAATAGTTCTAGCTACATTGGACCAACAATATCCCTTAAGAGTCCAAAGTGAAAAGGGTAGAAATATTTGACAAGTTGTTACTTGAAAACCATGTCACTTAGAAAAAAAAATTCTAAGGCTACAGGATCACCTAGGGAACCTTTACAATAACTCTCTTAGTTTTTGATATCTCTAAGGAATTTTCCCATGGTATAAAGTTTTTAGTTGATGGAAAAAGGGTCAGATGCATGTAGTGTAAAGTTGAAAAAGGGTGTAAATTTCATTCTATTGGTTGTGTGAACAAACCGATAGTTTAGCCACATTCAAATGGGTAGGTTTACACTAGGAATCATTGAATAAGGAATTATGTACTCAAATACATGTAAGTCATGAAGTACACACATGAATACAAAGTATATACATGAAAACATGTAAGTAACAAAGTATACATTGGAATACACATAAGTCACAAAGTATAAATTTAAGTTGTAAATTATACACTTGAATACACATAAGTCATAAGTTGCAAATCATGATCAACACCCATGCCTACAACATTGAAGATATAGTTTACATAATACACATGATATCATCATTCAAGAATTTCTATCAAATATAGGATTTATAAAATTCCATGTAGGCATACAACAAATGGATCTAATACATAGTCATTTCCCACTAGGGGAAGGAAATATATCACACATTACCTTCATAGTCAGTTTGATGGAGTTTTTTTAATTCTTTTCTCTTTCGAATGTGACCACTAGTCCTCTTGTCTTCAGTCATCTAGAGATTCAACTAATAGAATAAGTAGTATATATGTTAATATATAGAAAATTGAAATTGTGGAATGACATATAACAAAATAATCACAAAAAAATAATCATCACGCTCTTCCACTATAGTAGCACATTGATGTCCTAGAGTGACAAGAACCTATAGAAACCATCAAGATAGCAATTAAACTACATACATGTATCATGAATTCTTTTAATAATAGACCATAAAAGAGAAAATATAATGTCAAATTTACTAATCTATCACATACCTCTGCCAAAGGATCAGAACTAGCTATTGTTGCAGTAACTCCATGGTCCATCGTGCCACGAATATCACAATATACTTAGAATGAAAAATCTATATGATCATTAGTTTTTAATAAATTTCTTTGATTAAATAAATATACTTAGAATAAAAAATCTATATTATTTTAAATTAACCTAAATGATGATGAAATGGTCATGCAAACTAGAATAATAAATCTATATTATTCTAAACAGCCTAAATAATGAACCTTATAAGATCAAGTAATTTAATTATTATTAACATTAAGAAAAATAATGTGAACAATTTAATACATGTCCCATACAACAAACAATCTTCTACTCAAGTGTGCCTGAAGGGTCATCTCTTACCTTCATAGTATTTCATAATGCTTCGTGATCAACACTACTCATTTTCCATAGTTCTTTTATTTTTTGTTTAGTATGATGTCTCAATAAATTAACATTTGTTGCTATAACAAGGTGCAAATACATGAGAATGGTTTTGTGTTTCTCATAGTCTTCAAATGTAGGTATGAAATTATTTATAATCATATATGTTTGCAACAAAGTTTTGAAAACAACAACTGAACCTATATGCTCATTAATTTTTTATCACTTTCATTAGTTTCTTTGTTTAAATAAATATACTTAGGATAAAAAATCTATATTATTCTAAACAATCTAAATGATAGTGAAATGGTAATGCAAACTAGAAAAGATGCTTGGAATAACAAATCTATATTATTTTAAACAAACTAAATGATAATGAAATGGTAATGCAACCTAGAAAAGATGACAAATATATATTATTCTAAACAACCTAAATGATGATGAAATGGTAATGCAACCAAGTTCCAAAAACAACAACTAAACCTATAGGATACATGAAACCATGATCGTTTGTCATTAGTTGTGTTAGCTTCTTCTTTCTTTGTACAAATCATGCCAGCAAATATTCTAATCCCTCTTCATTCCCCTATAGTTCTATAACTACATACACATGTCTTGGTTGTACAGGATTTGAAAGATGGTCGTATTCAAGTGAACTTTTAATTTCATATTCTAAAGAGGATTGTGCTATAGATAAAGGGGTTAGGTACTATGGAATCCATGTATGTACCCACTCACTTGACTCACATTTATCTCAATCACACTAAATACAATTCTGACAAAAAGAAGCCAACTCTCGTGTCTATATGGTTCATGCACCTACATCTAAGCTTTGAAATGAATGAATCTTTGAAGATTCTCTAATTTTTTGACATTATAATTTATCTCCCATTGTTCCCTCCTCAACCAACCAAAATAACTAGTACACTTGTGAATCAAGTGTCCCTCCTCATGATAATACATAAGTACACCAATCAACAATAGAATGTGCATCACTGAATTTTGCACCACCTCTAATCTTAAATTTTTTCTTAACCACAATTCTCTTCACACATGCACCTACGCCATCATGCTTCCATTTTCCATGCCCAAGTTCAATAAACTCCAAATATGTGGTACACCCCTCTCTATATGCATCATTCTCAACCAATAAAACATGTGAGCATTCTTGAATTTTGCTATGCAATTATCTGAACAAATGAGATTTCGACCCATTGCAATACATTTTTCCTACAAGAACTTAATTTTTTTTAAAAACAATGTTCCACAAACTCAAATGAATGAGATATATCATCATTCATGTAAAAATGGTACTCCCTAATTATCTTCCTATCCTTTTGTGTAATATCAGGGGAATGTCTATATGTTATGTGGAAAAAAATGGCAATTTTAAAAGAATTATAATATTGTGATTGTACCTCATTTTGTGGTTGTAATGTGTAATTTTCAGAAAAATCAACTATGGATACAATAGATCCAAGAAGGAAAGAGTCCTTGCAAATCCTGGATTGTTGATCCAACCACTACGACCTATTGCTATGCCTTGCATACTTATAGAAAATATTTTTCTTGAAATCAAAAATAAAATCAGCAATACTTACCTCTCTTGTAACTAGCTCACATCTAGAACCTTTGCCTCCACTCTTCAAAGTGTATTCGAGTGTCTCAAACCTTTTTTTCTCAACAATATTGTTAAAAAAATAATGTTCACTTTCCTCATGAAAACATGTTACAAACTTTGATAGACCACCATGTTACAAACATGTTTCATTTAAAAAATCATGTCTATAAAATAAGAAACCATCACCTCTAATGCATAAAAATGAATCTAACAAGTCCCTAGATGACTTGGGAAGTTTCATTGCATGAAAATCCTACAACAATTCGCTAGTATGCATTGCAGAATGAATATAGTATAATAATTTATGATACATTGAAAACTCAACATGGTATTTACAAAAAAATATATTATGAATATTAATAGGAACACAATAAAATGGCTTGCAAGACTCAAAATCCCTTTGTGAGATTTAAAAATTTGGATGTTCTTCAGAAATTTTTTTTGTACAATATTGTTTGGCTACATTCCAACAAATATTTAGGATGTGGTGTGTGATCTCGGTTACCAATTCTTAACTTTAAAAAATTCATTGCATTCAATGATACTCTATGTAGAGTCTAAACCAATGTATTGTAAACTTGGTAGAACCTACACAATTTAGAGGTATGTCTAGCTAAAAAGTCCACTCAACATTGTAAAGAAGGCCAAATTCCCCTTTTACACATCCTCACCTTAGAAAACCAAATCCAAAGGAAACATTCCATATCAATTGGTCGCTTGCCTTCCACTTGGCATCTATCCTTTGTGTCAGTAGAAGAATATTTTTAGGGGATGTGCACGTGGCACGTAGACATCCACATGGTGCGCTTACATCCCCGATGGATTCCTACGTCTAAAGTTGGAAGAGGCATTATTGGGGTAGATTTGTAACGTTCCTCTTTGACCAATCGACCTTGGAAATGGAAGATTCTTCCCTCTTCTCCTTCAAATTCATTTCTTCTTCATTCATTTGATCTCTCTTAGGAATTCAAATCTCTTCACAAGATATTTTGGCATTCTCTTAGCACTTCCAACACTCTCTTCATCCTCTAGCAGCACTCCAACACTCTATTATAGAAACAACACTCTATCAACTCCACAAATCAAGTGTGAAGAATGCCATCACATTGTTGGCTTGAGGTTTTGCAACACCTACCTTCACCATAGTCAAAGCTATGGTGATTGTTCAAGCCTTCTTTATCCTCCATTGGCTAGTGAGCTCTTGTTGGAGGTGGTAAAGTTTCACTCCTCTCCTTTATGATTTGCTTGAGTAGCTATTTACAGTTTTGTAGTGTTATTTGTGTACTTTTTTTATTTACTTCTTTATCATACATTTCTCTCGCATTGATATTTGACTATCTGTGGAGGTGGAAACACCAAAACGGGGGTCTGACTGAGACAGACCCCATATAGCCCGAAGAAATTTTCCCTCTTTCTTGTGTGCAGGTGGACATGCTTTTTGAAGCTATTTGGTGAACTATAACCTCAATGAGATTATATTCATCACTCTATCTCTCATATACTTACTTTATCATATTTGTTTGTATCTCTCCTACTTTATAATCCTATTTTGTTCCTTTAGAAGTCACTAGCTAGGCCTTTAGGTTGTTTGTTGGTGGTTCGTACTATATGTTTGGTCCTTTAGTCATATAGATGCTAGCTCACTTGAGAGATTCCAGTGTGTTGCACTATTGTCCTAGAACCATGCTTTTGTCCTCGAGTAGAGAGCTACCTGAGGTATAGTGTTGAACACAAACATTGGCTTGTCTAGCCCCAAATTAGATTACAATCCTACAAAGTGATTGAAGGATCTTATAGTCCTCATCATTCTTGTCCCCTGTTTCAAAACATCCCTTTAGAGTGAGGTAAGTTTGGGTCTCCTTCCACTCTTGGCTCGTCGTGACCTAGGACCTTGAATGTGGTTGGTCCCCCTCTCTTACATTTTTGGTGAACTCAACGTGAACCATTTTGGTTTCATTTTATGCTTTGAAATCTCAAGTGATTATCATAACCAAGGAGATTATGTTAATTAACTTCCTACACAAAGATGGGTACAATGCACTTGTGAGCACAATCTGTATGCACAATGAGTTTTTGTACCTCCCCTGGGTATTATTGTGTTATCAGTCCTTATCGAACCTAAGTATGTGACCCTAATGTTTGACATAATCTTAGGGTTTGAACTCTTCAGAATGAAGATAGGTATCCCCTGGTTAGTAGCTATGAATGTAGTTCCATCGGTTGTGCACAAATTCCTGAAGTTCATTCATGGGGAGTCGGTGTATGTGATTCATGACATTAGTTATAAACCACAAGTCACATGTGATAGCTACTCCTTAGATTACTTTTAGCATGTACCTATTGGTCCTCTTCCACCTAGGAAAGACCTCTTGTACTAAACATATCAAAAGTAAAAGAAAGGGTGCCTAACACTGAAAGTGAGGTACCCTCCATCACCTTATGTTGTTTCACATAGGGCTTGCTTAAAAGCTAATAGTGATGCCACCAAGGGCCATAGAAGGGAAGAAGAGAAGTAGTCCTGAGATCCTCCTTCTTCCTCTTTTGTTATTCAGCCTGGTGCTCCCTCTCGCCCTGTTGTGGTGCCTTTGGATCCTATCTCGCACTTGTAAGAGAATCCTATGGTGCCTGCTTGGCGAAAGCCCAAGCATCCTACATTCAAGCTTCATGTTCTGCCCATGGAGCATAAGCCTATTCAGTATGGCAGCAAGAAAGGCCCCCAAGGGGAATCTTCTATGTCTTTCCCCCCATGGGCTCCCACCGCTTCTACTCCCAAGGTAGTAAATGGGAAGATGCCTGCTACCAAGGTACTAGAGCCGATTCCCCCATTATTTCTCAACCTAATCCCCTTTCTGCCATCTAGGATTCTATCCCTCCACTAGAAATAGTTGTAGTAGACACTCCCATGGCTAAGTAGGAGCCCTCTATCCCTTCATAGATTTTAGCCTCTAGCTCAAAGAATCATAGAAACTACCTTGCACATGAATGCAACTGCCGGTGAAAGGCCCTCAAGGTGGACTAGGCCACCTCATAGAGAAAGGATGAGGAGATGACCTACCCTATTTTAGGACCTCCTGCTACATCCTCTCTCCTCCCCTCTACTTCCATTCAACCAAGATCGCTATAGCTTCTGGCTCCTACTGTGAGTGCACCCAACCCAAAAAGGGTACAGGTATGCATCTCTCCTTTAGCTAAACCAACTTTGTTGATGTCCCTTCTAGACCTTCCTCCTTTTTCAAAACCCATAGATATGCTGAATACTTCAGTGGTATCTACTATAGTTTTCTCCTCCTCCTCTTCCTTTGCGCCTCTTGCCTCATCCATGGGGATTTTTCATCCCCTAACAAAGAAAAAGGTATAGAGGATGGCCCTTCCAGTAATGGAGGGTATAAGAGGAGCCCACCTTCCTTGAAGGGTGGTCCTACATTGACTTGTTTCATCATAGTAATGAAACTTGTCCCAACTTCCCCTGAGTTTGTCATCGCTCCCAAATCACTGGGAGATCCAAGCAGTTAACCTCGAGCACAACCCTATCCATCCATTGAGGTACAACATGGAACTCTCATAAGGTGCATGTTTAACTCTTTGAATGAAGTTTTGGCCTTGACAGTGATTTTCATGAAGTCACTAACCCTAGATCCATAAGATATTAGTAAAGAAGACCTTGTAGGGGCTTCTTCCTTAGCCCTTGTTTTGGGAGGATTAGAAGCTCCTTCCCTTAACATTTTGCCACTATAGGCTCATCCTCCTTCCCCTTATGATGATCTATAGTGGGAAGCAGATGACCTCTTGGTCAATCAATGTTAGGGGGAGGCCCCTTCTTTATCTTTAGATTAGACGGGTGTGTTATGATGTGTTCCCCCATGATCGTGCTATGTATTCCTAGATGAACCTTGTCACCCTTGTTGGTGCTTGGGTATAGGTGTAATTTTTTGTGTCGTAAATGTTTGTGTAATTTTTGAAAAATTAGGGACAATGCAAAGCATTGGGGGCATTTAGGCCCCCCTTCCATGTTAACCCAATTTTTTATTTTTACTTTGTCTTCTCATGTATTCTTGACATGGTCTAATATAGTAGGGGGTTGATGATAGCTCATTTATATACTACTATTATACTTACACATATATTTATGAGAAGCTCTGACCTTGAAATATGAAATCATCCCTGTGTCTCTTGTTTTTTAACTTCCTTTCTCTTTTTTTTTTTTCTCTTTTCCTTCTTCTCTCTCCTTTGCTTGAGTTGTCCCTCTCATGGGTGACACCGCCTTTTCTATAACAGTTTAATTTTTAGAAAATTCATTCATTTCCAATGAATCTTTTCTTGAGAATCTTCGCAAACCTTTTTGAAAAATATCATTCTCAACTTGAAGCCCTAACGAAATGTGTTTCATTCATCATGGGTTTGTAAATAAAGAACTTGAGAATTTTCCTCTGAGGTGGAAGCAGCTTTTACTTTCCCCTCATGAGGGGGAACTTTCTTCCTTTTGAGTTCCTTGATGAAGTGAACATGTTTTGAAAGGATTCCTTAATGATGAATCAATTTGGGAAGGAACCTCTTTATTGCACTTTCAATTAGTGCATTCCTTGAGTGGACCCTCTCTTCACACCAGGTTCTCAAGGGACCCCTTTGAAATCTTTATAATTTATCGATAGTCTACGTAACTATCCGCTTGACTACCTGCATGGTTGTTTTATTCTTGAAATGCTTTATTTGTGAGTAAACATGTCACTTTGCAAGTGCACATGTAAAACCTCTTTCCAATTCAACTTTGCAGAGTCCCTTTCCTTTGGGTTTCCTCCATGAGAGAGATCTTGGTGGATGCCTCCTTGTAGGTCTACGGATCTATAAGGTGCACTTTCCTTTGGGTTTACTCCATGCAAGAGATCTTGGGGGACACCTCCTTGTAGGTTTGTGATCCTATAAGGCACTTGCATCTAGGTTTCCTTCATGTGAGAGATCTTGGGGAATACCTCTTTGTAGGTCTATGGGTTTGTAAGGTGAATAGTTCACAGGATTCCTTCATGTGAGAGATCTTGGGGGCTACCTCCTTGCAGTTCTACGGGCCTGTAAGACACTTACTTTTTGGGTTTCCTTCATGTGAGAGATCTTAAGGGATACCTTCTTGTAGGTCGGCAGGCCTATAAGGCACTTTCATCCTGCAGGATTTTCCCATCATTGGTTTGAGGGCCTTCGATGTACCTTGTGCAGCTTCATAGTTTCGCGGGGCTATGGAGTCTTTTATTCTACCTTGCACTTTCGAGCTCGCCAAATTATGGTTTAATTACTCAATGGTTTAGGTATATATTTCTAACCCTACCTACTCTTTGATCTAATTTACCAAAATAATAATCATTATTCATGCTTACTAAAGTGGGGACAAAATGTACAAGAGCGAATTTTCACCCCTCACATAAATTCCCCTTTTACACATCCTCACCTTAGAAAACCAAATATGAAGGTGAAATTCCACATCAGCCCCTTGCCTTCCACTTGTCATCTATCCTTTATTTTGATAGAATAATATTTTTTGAGGACATGTGTGTGGCATGCAAACATCCACACAACACACTTACATCCCTAATAGATTCCTATGTCTGAATTTGGCAAAGGTGTTACACTTTTTATTGGGGTTGATCTGTAATGTCTCTCTTTGACCAACCAACCATAGAAATGAAAGATTCTTCCCTCTTCTCCTTCAAATTTATTTCTTCTTCATTCATCTGATCTCTCAGAAATTCAAATCTCTTCACAAGATCTTTTAGCATTCTCTTAGTACTTCTAGCACTCTCTTCATCCTTAAGCAGTACTCCAACACTCTAGTGTAGCAACAAAACTCTGTCAACTCCAAAAATCAAGTGTGAAGCAAGCCATTGTAGCACCAGCTTGAGGTTTTGTAGCACCTCCCTTTACCACAATCGAGGTTGTGGTGATTGTTCAAGCCTTCTTTCTCTTCCATTGGATATGGAGCACTTGGTGGAGGTGGTAACATTTCACTCCTCTCCTTTTTTATTTGGTTGAGTATCTATTTACTATTTTGTAGTGTTATTTGTGTACTTTATTTCTTTACTTCTTTATCATATATTTATCTCTCATTGCTATTTGGATTTTTGTGGAGGTGGAAAGACCAAAATGGGGGTCTAACTGAGGTAGACCCCTATACATCCCCATCAAATTTCCCCTCTTTCTTGTGTGCAGGTGGACATTCATTTTGGAGCTAGTTGGAAAACTAGTGCCTCGATGAGATTATTTTCGTCACTTTAGCTCTCATATACTTAATTTATCATATCCATTTCTACCTCTCCTAATTTTATAATTTTGTTTTGTTCCTTTAGAAGTCACTAGCTAGGCCATCAACTTGTTTTCTAATGGTTTGTACTATATTTTTGGTCCTCTATTCATACGAACACCAGCGTACCTAAGAGACGCCAGTGCCCACACTTTCATCCTTGGGCAGAGAGCTACTTGAGGTATAGTGTTGAACTTGAAAACTAGCTCACCTATCCCCAAATTAGATTTTAGGCCTACATAGTGTTTGAAGGATCTTATAGTCCTCATCATTCTCATCCCCTATTTCAAAATATCCCTTTAGAGTGAGTTAAGTTTGGGCATCCTTCTGCTCTTGTCTCTTCGTGACTTGGGGCCTTGAATGTGGTTGGTCCCCCTCTCTTAAAACTAAATGAAATTGTCATCCCAAGTTTTTTAAACTTGTGAAGGTTATCCTATTCAAGGTGTTTTATTTTTTGGAAGTTTACAGAACTGCATAACAATGAAAGAAACAAAATAGAGCTAATGGCTATGGGTACCTACAACTTAACTTGTAACTGAACTACTACTAATAAAGAATTATTGAACTAACTCAAAACTACTCAAACTAGAAATTAAACTTATTCTAATCTATGGAGTACTATAGACTATCCAAATACATGCATGCTCATGAACATTCATTACTAATAATCAAGGTATGAGAATCTATTATTCTTTACATGCAATTTATGAAACAATGACAAACAAAAATTACTACTAAACAAAATAGAATAGTTGTGAATGGAGTGAAGAATAGTTACCTTGATTGTCCTCCTCAAGTGGCCATCTTCACTTAACTAGAACCAAATCTAAATATCAAATTCTACACACACTGATACATTTGACTCCAAATACTGACAAAATTTCATCTAAATTTAAATGATCTTTAGTCAGAATTATTTCGTCAATTTTTCGACGAGCTTTGAAATGTCAAAATTCTAACCTAGTCAATGATGCTGGGTCAGAATTTCGATGTTTCAAAGTTCGTTGAAAATCGATGAAATAATTCTGACGAAATTTCATCAGAATTTGGAATCAAATGTATCAGTGACATCAATGTGAAATGTAACTTCATTCACTATGCATCATAAAATATTACACAAAATCTTCTTCACAGATTGTATTCAATGAGATTATTCTTAATAATCAACATGTTTGTAGATGATAACTTAAACTAAAAAGCAACTAATAGAAAAATGCTAAAATCAACTAACTTATTTAAGGACTCAACCACCAGCTATATACAAGCATGGGGGAGTTTATTCTAAGAAAAAAATAACTACAATCATTAACTATCACTCCTGGTACATCAGAGTATCAAGTTAAGATTGAATTGTTCAAACTATAACTAAAAAGAAAGAAGAGTTCTAATATCAACTGAAACTCTGTAAAATAGAATTGCATGTAAAAACACACAAATAGTTATTCAAAATCCTATCAATGAAAGAATTATTCTTCTCCATCACTTTATTTACTATCATAATAATGCACAACTAGCTCCATCAGGTGTCTTCATACAGTAGTTATTGCATTCGGCTTGATCTAGCACTTCCTCTATTTCCATGTCCTATTCTTCCTTTTGTTGTGGGCTCATCTTCCAGTTGCTACGAGCTACAATTATTTTTTAGTTGTAAGAGGTTAATCCATAAAAAATATACACAAAGCTAACTACCATAATTAAACATAGAATTCTATCCACATTTCATACAACTCACATATAAACCATGCAATGCTACTATAAATTATAATTATATTTCCATTACTATGATTTAGGTCCAAGGTTGTATAATAAACATGAAAAGATAGCATAACATACGAGTATTGTCTAGAATATTTATCTAATAGTGTCTGAAAGTATTCATAA
Source organism: Sequoiadendron giganteum (assembly GCA_007115665.2). NCBI lineage: Eukaryota > Viridiplantae > Streptophyta > Pinopsida > Cupressales > Cupressaceae > Sequoiadendron > Sequoiadendron giganteum. Next base: position 557,703,767 of record CM021101.1, on the reverse strand, counting down.
AAGAAAAATAAAAATGCTAATAATTTAACCCATCATTCCCCCCAACTATACTTTTGCTTGTCCTCAAGGAAACCACTAGGGTTATAGATTATATCACAGGGTGATCTCCTTTAGGTCCATGACGACATCAACTCCTTTTATTTTTTTAAGTAGAAACCTTTGTAAGATGCAAGTTGTCTCATTCTAATGATCCTAGCTTTCTAACACTCCACACTTTTTGATCTAGTCTAATATGGAACTCGATAGAGTAACATAGGTGGGTGAAATGTGAGTGGTACCCCGTGAATTCCTATGTTCGTACCAATTTTCATGTATTTGTGTACCCTCTCAAGCATGGTGGTAAAATTATCCTTGGAATGAGGTTCCTTTCTCAACAACTCTAGGGTCAAGTTGTTTCATCTACTCTACATTAACTATAACATTGTTGACCCAAGCTCACAACTAAAGTTTGCATTCTTTTGTAATCCTCTATCCTTAGTTTCAAATTTTTTCTTCCTACAACTTTATGATCTAGGAGTTTCAACCATTCATATATAACTGCATTAGGGTCTTTAGATTATTTCCTTATTTGGAGAGCAACTTATTTCTCCCTTTTCTCATATTCTTTCATTATTTCTCCCCTAAATTGTTCATTCCTATAATAAGATTCTAGTGCCCTTACCTAGAGATCCCCTACAAACATTAGAGGATTTCACTCTGTTTCATCCAACACCACATAGTTGTGTAAATAGTATTCACATAGTTGATCTTGATCCTCAGGTGTAGAATCAACAAAAACATTAAGAAACTCAATTTGTTTGCTCATCCCAACTAATTGATTATTGATTAGCCTACTAAACTAAAAACTTGAAAATGTTTCCTACAAAAATAGTGCATATGTCCTTGCTAGAAGCTTGCATCTTATGATTTGTGTAAATTTATCTCCCACTTCTTCCAACTTGATTGTTGATTTTCTTCGCTCAATATCTTTTTCTTCCAACACTTTAGTATGCTCATTAATCAAAGTTTATTTTTCTTTCTTCCACTTTTCTCTTTCTTGTGCAAACTCATCAGCCACCCTCCGTAGTTGATAACCAAGCGACAAGGTTGTATGTTGAGCTATCTGATTTGGTACTACAAGTTCTCCATCCCTTTTCTTAGTAATGGCCAATTGTGCCAATAAATCAAGTTTAGTACCATGGTCGTATGTTTGCAATTTTCTTCCAATTCTTATATTTTTGTTTCCCTTTCCTTGTCTTTCTTTTCATAGCTCTGCACTAACTCTTCCAAAAAATTTATTCTATCTAAATATTCTTGAAGTTCTTTCCTAACATCTCTATCTTCTACAGAAATTTCTTCAGTTTCCACAAATTTTTCATTACCTTCCCCTTCATAGTCTTCATAGGTAGGACTATCTAGGGTTTTCTTTTTTGTTTTCTTAGCAAAAAAAAAATATTTTGATTTTGAATCAGAAGTGGTAGACACATATATCTTCCTCTTCATAGGTGTATTTACATTTCTATGGATATTTCCTTTCCCTTCAAAATCCATCTCTACCAAACTTACATATTCCTCTTGTTGTTATTTGCCCTTTTCCTCTTCCTTAGGATTTTCCACACTTCCCCTCATGACAACTTATTTCTTTAATCTGCATAAATTCCTCGGTGTTGTTATTTCCTTTTTAACATCCTTCTTCTTCTTTTGAACATCCCTATTTTTCTTTTATATTTTAGAAGGTGTGGATGATGTGAATGTATTGCCTCTTTTACTCTTGGGTTTTTGTGGTTTTGAAGAAGATAGAATTTCCTCCACTACTTGTGACCTAGACTCTAGCATGTTGTGCTCCTCATGATCACCTTGGATATGGATAGGTGAAGCCGTAGGTGAGACATGAGGAATTTATCTTATAGGTTCAACTTGTGGCTCTAAGGTCTCAGGTACTATAGGTGCCTCTAGTAAACTGTTAGTATCTTCACATTTCTTAAAATCTTCCTAGTCTACTTGTGGGTACTAAATTTTCAAGCTTCTTTTTACTAATAAGGAAATCAAACAGTGGTTTGATAAGGTAGTGTAACTTTTTTTCTTCTGATACTATGATGCCATTCTTTTCAATAATTATAAAGGAAATTTGGCACATTTACTAGCCTATTGTGGAAAAGGTGATTAAGCAATTTAAAATGTATAGTATACAAAATATTTTGTCTACTGTCATAGGTAAGATATCTAATGACATAGGAAGAACAATAATCCCAAAACCATGGAAGAGAGAGACACTTTATACCATGTGATGATGAGTCCGAATTCTCTCCTCACTCACAAAATTCCTCTCTAACAGTGGCTACATCAACATGTGCTCAAAACTCTACTCTAATTCTAGGTAAATGAGAAACTTGTACTATGGTGACTTTAGATACATCCACTGATAATCCTTTCACAATTTCTTTGTCATGCTCCAATGTGGCTTCAAACCTTCGTGCTATATCATTGTCAAATTTTGTTAGTTTTAAGAAATAATCAAGCCAACCCACTCTTGTGAAGATAGGTAAGACCATTGCATCTTCCAATATTTTCTTGTGAGCCGATGGTTCTCTCTTGATAACGTCACCTCCCATTTTGAATCTCTTTAATTTTCTCAATGTGTTAACCTTGAAAATTCAGCTCAATTCCACTTCACCACCTTCAACACCCTTCTCCTATTCTATTATTTCCTCATGCACTTTCACTACCATACTATAACCACAACTCCCCTTCTTAGTATCAGCTTAATTGAGCTCAAAAACAGGTTATGGCTTCAACTTAGCTCAAGTTGAAAGGATTAGGGAATTAGCAATTGAAAGTATAAAAAAAATTAGATGTAATCTTAGGAGGGTTTTTCATGTCATATCTATCTATTGCATTAGGTTTTAGATGGCAGAAATCGAAAAAGCTAGATGAGTTGTACCCTCCCCCCAACTTAAGATTTGAAGTGACCTCACTTCAACTCGTGATATGGAAGGGTATGATTAGAAAGTATGGAAATTAATGGTATGAATATTTAGCATGCTTAATTTAATATGGAATACATAATGAAAGTGTACCTCATGTACCTACCAAAAAGGACTAACTGATCGTCATGTATGTAAACTAAATAACATGTATCTAGAATATGATTTGATATGAATATAAGAAAGGGAGACCAACCACTGCAAGGCCCCAGGTCATGAAAGGCCAAGAGTAGTATGGCTTCCCTTACTTACCTCAGTTTTAAAGGAAGGTTAGGATAAGCAAGATGAGAATGATGAGGACTATAAGGTCCTTCGATCACTCTGCAAACCTGAGAGTCATGGGGAGGTTAGGTGAGTCGATATTTAGAGTCAACTCTGAATCTTAGGTACCTCCCTATTGGAGGACAAAACCATGGTTCTGGGATGACAACATGGCATGCTGGCGTCTCACAGGTGCACTGGCATTTGTACGGCCAGAAAACTAGAGAGACAAGGCTAGACTCTAAAAAAGATACTATTAGCCTCATTTAAGAGTTTCAAGGAGTGAAGAACAAGACTAAGATGAGTGAGACATAAAGGAAATAGATTACCGCAAGGGTGACAAAGATGATTTCACACAACAATCTTCTCGCCAGCTTGCTCCAATATCTCTCCACCTGCACACAATAAAGAAGGAAAAATGTTGGGGGGTTTTTTAGGGGTCTGCCTCAGTCAAACCCCCATTTTCATGTTTGCAGCAATAGGGGAAAATATGATAAAAAAGAGAATACAAGCTACGTAAACAAAAGACACTACAAAATAGTACATGCCTACTCAACCAAAATGATAGAGAATTTAATAGGAGCTTACCACCTTCGTCCAAAGCGCTCAAGGCTAGTGGAGGAGAAGATGAGAGGAACTCAAGCCTCTGTTGCAATGGTGTTTGTCCTATGCTTACACTATCAAAGTGATGGAATGGTAGATCATTGGTATAGAGTGTGAAGTGTTACTAAAAAGCTTGTGAATGAATGCTCAAAAGTGTGAAGAGATTATGTAAAGATGAACTCAAGCTCTTCCAAAATTGAGAATGGATGAGAGAGTGAAGAATATGAAGGAAGGAGATGAAAAATGGCCACATTCACGTTGGCCAGCCGAAGAAAGGCATTACACTTCGAATCCCAATAGGAAGTGTAATGTTTATGTAGTCTCCAGCCACAGGAATCTATAAGAGACATCTACGTGTCGTGTAGGCATCCCCAATAGAAATTCCCTCACTGACACACAAAGCAGAAGCCAACTATGATGTAAGCAGTGGGCTTAAGTGGAATTAAGCCTTTGCCTTAGGTTTTCTAAAGTGTAATGGGTAAAGGGGAATATGCGCTAGGGGTGAAAATTCACGCCTATACATTTTTCCCCCACTTTAGCAAGCACGAGTACTAATGAGTGCTTCGGTAAAGTAGAGTAGTAATATGTAACATGGTAAGAGATGTATACCTGAATTGAAAAGGAAGCGGAGCATGGTATGGAAACCTTCGAAATGTAGGGGTGGACTCCATAGTTCCACATAACTATAAAACTAAAGTACAAAAGCACCTTATAGGCTCACAGTTCTACAAGGGAGGTATCCTTCAATACCTCTCACATGAAGGAGACCAAACGAAGGGGACTCCATAGAGTCAGAGATAGTGGCATGTTTACCTGTAGATAGAACATGTCAAGAAGCAACCGTGCAGGCTAGTGAATAGATAGCCACACAGACGATTGCTAAATTGCAAGACTTTCAAAGGTATCCCTCGGAAGGAGGGTCCACTCAAGGGATGTGTTATTTGAGAATTGAAGTTTATTCGAGTGGCCCCCAAGATAGACATAAGGACATGAACTAGGTCTAGTCGGGCTGCCCCTGGGCTAGATGTGAAGAAGTGAGACAAGTCTAGTTGGGTTGCCCTCGAGCTAGATGCAAAGATGTGAAACTGGTCTAGTCGAGCTGACCCTAGGCTAGACACCATAGAATTCATTGAAGACTTTCGAAGGCATCCCTTGGGAGCCCAACATAAAAGGGAGGGGTCCACTCAAGGGACGCACTATTTGAAAGCTAATGTCTTCCTTCTCCAATCGATTCATCATCAAGGAATCCTTTTGAAAGATGTTCACTTCATCAAGGAATTCAAAAGGAAGGACATGCCCTCATGCAAGGGGAAGACTAAGACTATTCCCACTTAGGAGGAAGATTTCTAAGTCCTTTCTTTACGAACCCATGATGAATGAAACATGTTTCGTTAGGGTTCTCAAGTCGAGAATACAATTCCAAGGGAAAAACATGTGAAGGGTCTCTTAGAAAAGATTCATTTGGAAATGAATAAATTTTCTAAGGATTATGTAATGTAGAAGTTGCGTTGTCACACATCAAAGGGACAACTCAAGCAAAGAAGAGAGAAAGATTAAGGGACAACAAAAGAAAAGAAAAGGAAACACGAATAAAGGGCACAGGGGGATCTGGTTTCGTAGGGTCAGATCTACCTTTATTTATATATATAATAGGTAACCATGGTTCGAGGTTCAAGATCATAAATACCCAACTAGATTAGGAAGAATGCATGGAAGAAAAACTAAAATTAAAAAATTGGGTCATGGAAGGAGGCCTAAATGCTCCCAATGCTTTGCATCATCCCCAATTTTCCAAAAGTCAATTAAAAACATGGAAGAATGATAATACAAATAGAGAAAGGCTTACAACACAAAAACCACACCTGTATCCAAGCACCAATAGGGTGAGGAGGGTCATCCAGGTACACATATCACTATCATGGGGAGAACACATCATAATACACACACATCTAATCTAAAGATCAAGAAGGGGGTCTCCCCCTAACACTGGTCAACCAGGAGGTCATCGGCTTCCCACTCTAGATCATCATAGGGGGAAGGATGATGAGCTTGAAATGGTGTAACAGTAAGGGGAGGAGCTTCCGACCCTCCTGCAACAAGGGACAAGGAGAAGGACTATGAGATCATCGTCGCTTAGCTCTTGTCAGTCCAAGGTCAACGAATTTACAAAGATCGATGACAAGGTTGGAACTTCATCCACTGAGTTAAATATGCACTTAACGGAAGTGCCATGTTTAACCTCAATGGATGGATGAGTTTGCACCTGAGGTTCACTGCTAGGCTCACCGATAGATTCAGGAGTGGTGACAAACTTAGGGGAGGTCGAGACAGGTTCTATCACTAGGATAGAACAAGTTAGCACGGGGCCACCTTTCAGAGAAGGTAGGCTCCTCTTATGTCCTCCATTGCTAAAGGGACCATGCTCTACCTTCTTCTTCGTTAGAGGAGGTGAACTACCCATAGACAAAGTTAGGAGGGTCGAGGGAGAAGAGGAAAGGATGGTAAAGGACAACTAAAGTATTAACCATATCCATGGGCTTTGGGAAAGGTGAGACATTTAAAACTTTGGCTAAGAGAGGCAACTCTACAAAAGGAGTTATAAACACCTACACCTTTCCAGGCACATGTGTTGGTGCAGGAGCACCTAGAAAACACCTAGGAAACACTAGGCATAGGAAATTTTGATTTTGAAGTTATAAGGTCATGGTGACCATTGCTATAGAGATAGAGACCTCATAAAACGCCTTGGTTAGGAGTTGTCAGGAGCTATTCAGAGCTATCAGGAGTGGCAAAGTTTAGGAGTTTAGACACTCATTTTTGTTAGTTTCTAGGAAATTGGCAAAGGTGGCAAAATGGAACATTTTGCACTTTTTCCACCTTGTAACTAACATGTATGACCAAGGAAGGTATAACCACTTTGGGAAACCTTTATAAGGTGTGCCAAGACCTATGTAAAAGGTTGGAAGGCATTGGAAGTTTTGTAATTTGAAAGTTTCATGAATGACAAGCGAGGACAGTAGGAAGATTAGCTAATTTTTCTGTGTTTTTGTCCTTGGTAGTGTGTTAATGGCATAACCAGGAATTGATATATGTGTGAGATGTAATGTGATTGTCTTCCAAGTATTGGTTGGGTTTGTAGGTAGTTGTTTTCACCATTTCAAGTTTTTGATTTCAGTTAATTAGTTTCTTTCTTTTGCTGTTCTGACTGGTAGACCGCCAGAAATGGAGTTCTAGCCCACTCTTCCCATGTACCTGGTGTATGGGCTCTTGGAAATGGTGGCTAGGCTCCATGCCTATATCTATAGTAGAGGTAGGAGTTTTTAGGGGTCAGGACTTCATGAAGGAAGACTTCTCCTAGGCAAGCTTGATAGTGCCCGGCTAAGAAAGTCTTGAAGTGAAAAGTACCTAGCTTGAAGGGGTGACCTTTCCTTGATAAACCTCGTGGTAGAAAGGTGGAAGGAAGCATTGCAGAGGCTTGGTACCAAGGAGGAGGTCCCAAGAATCTGTTTGATGGGAGAACAAAATAACAGTTCACCGGGTGGTCAGGAAATGACTCTAAAAGCCCTAAATTTGCTAATTTGAAGGATAGGCCTGCGTACGGTCAAGCTAGGGTTGAGACCTTGAAAATATTGAGGTGGTAGGTATCAGGACCAAGAAACCATTGAAAATATTTGGGGTTATTTCGGAGAGTTTGGTGAACCATCCATCTTTCTCGGGTTAGGAGGGCTAATTGGGGCTCTAGGGCTTGTAGCCTTTTTAACCCTAGGTGAGGGTTTGGAGTTAGCGATGGACAAAGGGAACAAGGTGGAGTTATCAAAACCAATTTGTGATGGTGGGAAGGTGTTGGAAGCATTCTTACACCCCTACAAAGAACAAACTAAGAATTCAGAGCAATTGACCTTTAGGGAAGATTAAGGGTTAAGGGAAGCAAAGAAACAAGGCACCAAGATTGGCTTGGTAGATTGAGAGCTTGATAATAGTGGGGTTGGCCAGTAGAACCAAGGGCACCTATACATGAGATAAGGTCTAGAGGTTAAGGTGGGAGTCACCTAGGATTTCTTGAGAACAAGGACCCAGAGCATGGAACTGTGAGTGTTCCATCCAACCCTTCCCTATCAGATTGGTATCAGAGGAAGTTAAAGATTTGGGAGTGAATTGTGTATGTCAGACTTTGAATCCAGTAGTTCCACAACCATGGTGACCAACATTGAATTGGTAAAGAAGGTTGAAGATCAGGCGAAAGATAATAGGAGGTAGAGAGAAAGACTAGCTCAACTTGAGGAAGCACTGAATAATGTGCAAATTAAGGCCGATGAGGTCAATGATAGATTGGAGGGCAGGGAACCAAAGAGTGAAGAGGTTGTAGAGGAAGAAAAGACCCTTGAACCTGACCCTATTCTACAAGAGGAGCCTTTCTTGAAGGCATTGAAAGCTTTGAGTGGGAAAGCACTTGAAGTTATACCGCTGTTTAGTGGGAAATTGGAGGCTGACCTAGCCCTAGATTGGATAGAAGGCATGGAGAACCATTTTGAATGTGATGGAGTCACTGAAGCATAGAGGGTGAAGGTGGCCAAGTCTAGATTGAGAGGATCTTCCTTGACATGGTGGATATCCATTTAGACAAAGAGGGAAAAGGAAGGCAAGAGGCCTATTTCAACTTGGAAAGGTATGGTGGCCAAAGTGAGAGAAGCTTACATACAAGATGACTATGAGATTCAGTTACACAAGAAGAGAATAAGCTTGAGGAAAAGAGACCAGGATGTGAACACCTACACTAAGGAGTTTCAAAAAATTTGTATGAGGTCCAATGTCTCAGAAGATGAAAGTCTCAAAGTAGCTAGGTACCTGAACGGTTTGAAGTGGAACATCCAAGAAGAGATTACTCTTCTAAGTCCTAAGACATTGCATCAATGCTATCAGTTAGCTATCAAGATTGAGGAAAGAAGCAAGAGGAAACATGATTAGGCTTCTAAGAGTAGAGGAAAAGGCAAAGATCAAAGAGATCAAAGAGGACATAGAGGTGGCTACCAAGGTAGAGGCAATGAGCAAAGAAACCAAGGAGAGGCTAAGCTCACAGAGCATGGAGGTGAAACATCTTCTAGAGGAGGTTATGGAAGAGGTAGAGGTTCTCAAGGAGGATCCAATAGAGGAAGAGGAGCAGGCAGGAGAAATTCATACTTTGCTACCATGAAATGTTACCATTGTGGTCAAGTAGGCCATCCAGCTTATAGGTGCCTGAAGAAAGCATCATCTTCGAATGTTGAGAAGAGGATGGCATATGCACAAGAGGACACCATGAGCATCAAATCACCTGAGATCAGTCATATTGAATCTAAAATGGGAGAGAATCTGATGTTTAGGAGATTGTTGATTAGAATACCGATCAAAGAAGAACCAAAACAAAGAAGGGCTCTATTTAGAGTGAGATGCAAGATACTTGGGAAAGTATGCAAGGTCATTGTAGATTCAGGTTCAATAGATAATATCATCTCTAAAGAGGCAATAAAGAAGCTAAAATTGGAAAAGGTACCCCACACTAACCCCTACAAAGTGACATGGTTGAACAAAGGGCAGAGTGTTCTTGTCAATGAGCAAGTAACGGTGGAGTTTTCTATTGGAGGGTACAAAGATAAGCTGGTTTGTGATTTATTACCCATGGATGCATGTCATCTACTATTGGGAAGACCATGGCAATATGACGGGAGTGCCATCTATGATGGAAAGGAGAATATAATTTCATTTAAGAAGGATTTGAAGACCTTTAAGTTGCAGTCACTATCAGAAGAAGATGAAGGACAGTCAAAGACACCAAGTGTTCTACTAAGTAGTGGGAAGGAGTTCCTTAATACCCTACATAAAGGAGGTGAAGTATATGTAGTCTTGTTGCAGTCCAAAGAGGAATATAAGACTGAAAAACCAGTCATACCCAGAGCAGTCCATAATTTGCTTGAGAAGTATAAGGATATAGTAAGTGATGGTACACCTACAACTTTACCCCCTAAAAGAGCTATTAGTCATCAAATTGACTTCATACCTAGAGCATCATTGCCTAACAAAGTAGCATATAAGCTTACACCAGATCAGAATCTAGAGGTAGCTAGACAAGTGCAAGAAATGTTGGATCAAGGCTTGATTAGAAAGAGCATCAGCCCATGTGCAGTACCAAAGTCTTAGAAACTAAGAAAGGAGGCAAGTGGAGATTATGCACTGACTCTAGAGCAATAAATAGGATCACAATCAGATATAGGTTCCCCATTCCTAGAATTGAAGACTTGATGGATTGTCTTAGAGGAGCTTAGTTTTATACCAAATTGGATCTCAAGAGTGGATACCATCAGATCAGAATCAAGGATGGAGATGAGTGGAAAACAGATTTCAAGACAACAGATGGGTTGTATGAGTGGAGAGTTATGCCATTTGGATTCTCTAATTCCCCTAGTACATTCATGAGGCTCATAAACAAAGTGCTCAAAGACTTTACAGGGATATTTGTGGCTGTATATCTTGATGATATACTCATCTTTAGCAAGACAACAGAAGAACACCTTAAACATGTGGAGATGGTTCTTAGAAGATTGCAAGAGGAGAAGTTAGCCATCAACCTAGAGAAGTTTGAGTTTTTAAAACAAGAACTTGTATATTTGGGTTTTGTAGTGTCTCAAGGATCATTGAAAATGGATCCAAGCAAGGTGGAAGCTATCCTAAACTGGCCTACACCAACAATAGGGACAAAGGTAAGAAGTTTCCATGGTTACAAATTGCTTATTGTGGAGTGTGATGCTAGTGGAGTTGTAGTAGGAGGAGTGCTTAGTCAAGAAGGCAGGCCCATAGCTTTCTTCAGTGAGAAGCTTAATGAAACCAAGAAGAAGTATTCTACCTATGATCTAGAACTGTATGCTTTGGTTCAGTCACTTAGGAAGTGGAGGCATTACCTTCTACCCAAGGAGTTTGTGGTCTTTACAGACAATCAGGCACTTAGTTATATCAAAACCCAGGAGAAGTTGAGCAATAGACACTTGAAGTGGATGGAGTACATCCAAGCTTTTACTTTCACCATCAAGCACAAGAAGGGACAAATGAATAAGGTAGTAGATGCATTGAGTAGAAGATTGCTGACAGTCCAAGAAATATAGATCAAGAGCATTGGCATAGAGAGTTTCAAAGATCTCTATGGGGAGGATGAAGATTTCTCAGAGGCCTACAAGGTATGTTCTAACTTTGAGAATCATTTTCATAGCCAATACTCAGATTATACTTTGCAAAGTGGATTGTTGTTTAAAGGGAATCAGTTATGTGTTCCAAGAGGGTCAATGAGAGAAAACCTCATTCAGGAAAAGCATAATGGTAGTCTTATGGACATTTTGGCATCAATAAGACATTAGAACTAGTGCAAAGGTTCTACTATTGGCCTAAGTTGGCAAGAGATGTTAGGAGATATGTAGAGCAATGTGTTGTGTGTATGAAAGCTAAGGGAGGAGCTAGTAATGCTTGCCTATATCAACCCTTACCCATTCCTAACAGACCATGGGAGTGTGTGAGCATGGATTTTGTGGTAGGACTCCCTAAGACCAAGATTGGTTTTGATAGTGTGTATGTAGTGGTGGACAGATTCAACAAAATGAGTCACTTTATTCTTTGCAAAACCACTCATGATGCTAGCTACATTGCTCACCTTTTCTTCAAGGAGATTGTTAGGATTCATGGATTACCTTTAAGCATTGTTTCAGACAGGGATGTTAAATTCATGAGTCACTTTTGGAAGACTCTATGGAGTAGATTGGGTACCAACCTATCCTTTGGATTAGGTTACCATCCTCAGACAGATGGCCAAATAGAGGTGGTTAACAGGGTGCTAGGTAACCTACTAAGGTGTCTAACTAAAGAATATGGACATACTTGGGATATGGAAATCTCATAGGTTGAGTATGCTTACAATGATAGTGTCAACCAGACCATAGGGAAGAGTCCATTTGAGGTTGTGTATGGAATGCACCCAAGAGGGATATGTGAGCTCAGGGATCTAGGAGCTATGGAGAATAGGAGTGGACATGCTGAAGACTTCACTCAAACAATGAAGGAGATTCAGGAGCAGGTAAAGAGGACAGTCACCGAGGCTACTCAAAAATTGAAAGACAAGGTAGACATGTCAAGGAAGGATGTGCAATTTGTAGTAGGAGACTTTGTCATGGTTCACCTTAACAAATCAAGGTTGCAGAAGGGTATGTCAACCAAGTTACAAATGAAAAGAGTAGGACCATGCAATATATTAGCCAAGTATGGGAAGAATGCATACAAGGTGGAGTTACCTTCTGATTTGGGAATTTCAGCAGTTTTCAATGTTGTAGATTTGATCAAATACAAGGGATCAGTCAATGATGTAGCTCAGACCAGTAGGGAGGTCTTCAAGGAAGTCAACAACATAGCATTACCTACTAAGGAAAAACTACAAGCAGAGAGCATCTTGGAGTCAAGAGTACAGAAATCTACAAGGCAAAGAGTGTACATGGAGCATCTTATCAAGTGGAAGAACAAGCCTGAATCTAAGGCTACATGGGTACAAGAAGATTAGTTCAAGCAACATGGCATTGATATTTCACTGATCTCTCCTTCCATTCCTTAGTGTTTGGGTAGAGAGGGGGAGAACTCTATCTGATAGGGAAGGGTTGGATGGAACACTCACTGTTCCATGCTCTGGGTCCTTGTTCTCAAGAACTCCTAGGTGACTCTCCCACCTTAACCTCTAGACCTTATCTCATGTATAGTTGCCCCTAGTTCTACTGGCCAACCCCACTATCATCAAGCTCTCAATCTACCAAGCCAATCTTGGTGCCTTGTTTCTTTGCTTCCCTTAACCCTTAATCTTCCCTAAAGGTCAATTGCTCTCAATTCTCAGTTTGTTCTTTGTAAATCACAAATTGGTCCTGATAACTCCACCTTGTTCCCTTTGTCCATCGCTAACTCCAAACCCTCACCTAGGGTTAAAAAGGCTACAAGCCCTAGAGCCCCAATTAGCCCTCCTAACCCGAGAAAGATGGATGGTTCACCAAACTCTCCCAAAGAACCCCAAATCTTTTCAATGGTTTATTGGTCCTGATACCTACCACCTCAATATTTTCAAGGTCTCAACCCTAGCTTGACTGCACACAGGCCTATCCTTCAAATGAGCAAATTTAGGGCTTTTAGAGCCATTTCCTGACCACCCAGTGAACTGTTATTTTGTTCTCCCATCAAATGGACTATTGGGACCTCCTCCTTAGTACCAAGCCTCTACAAGGCTTCCTTCCACCTTTCTACCACAAGGTTTATCAAGGAAAGGTCACCCCTGCAAGTTTGCACTTCAAGACTTTCCTAGCCGGGCACTGTCAAGCTCGCCTAGGAGAAGTCTTCCTTCATGAATTCCTGACCCCTAAAGACTCCTACCTCTACTATAGATATAGGCATGGAGCCTAGCCACCGTTTCCAAGAGCCCATGCACTAGGTACAAGGGAAGAGTGGACTAGAACTCCATTTCTGATGGTCTACCAGTCAGAACAACAAAAGAAAGAAACTAATTAACTGAAATCAAAAACTTGAAATGGTGAAAACAACTACCTACAAACCCAACCAATACTTTGAAGACAATCACATTACATCTCACATGTATATTAATGTCTGGTTATGCCATTAACACACTACCAAGGACAAAAACACAGAAAAATTAGCTAATCTTCCTACTGTCCTTGCTTGTCATTCATGAAACTTTTAAATTACAAAACTTCCAATGCCTTCCAACCTTTTACACAGGTCTTGGCACACCTTATAAAGGTTTCCCAAAGTTTGTATACCTTCCTTGGTCATACATGTTAGTTACAAGGCGGCAAAAGTGCAAAATGTTCCATTTTGCCACCTTTGCCAATGTCCTAGAAACTAACAAAAATGAGTGTCTAAACTCCTAAATTTTTCCACTCTTGATAGCTCCGGATAGCTCCTGACAGCTCCTAACCAAGGCATTTTATGAAGTCTCTATCTCTATAGCAATGGTCACCATGACCTTATAACTTCAAAATCAAAATTTCCTATGCCTAGTGTTTCCTAGGTGTTTCTAGGTGCTCCTGCACCATGTGTGCTTGCAACGGAAGCTAGAAGAGATTTAGAGATGGTTTTGATGGACGTAGAAGGAGGAAGAGAGGAGGAAACAATAGGAGGTGCAGTCATCTCCTCCTCCTTCTTCCATAAGGAGGCTTGCTCAGCTAGAAGAGCCTTTTTCTAGTGCTTACGCTCTCAAACAAGGTGGTTCCTATGACTCTTTGAACTAGAAGCCAGAGCTCACGAAGGGATAGAGGGTTCCTAACCAATCATGGGAGTGTCTTCCATGGCTACTTCTAGTGGGAGGATAGACTCCTGAATGGGATCAAAAGGAGTATGTTCAAAAATGGCAGGAGGAATTGACTCCAACACCTTAGTGGTGGGCCTCTTCTTGTTTGGGGGAAATGGAAGAGGTCGTGGGTGAACTCTCTTCACAAGCCTTTCTTTCTACCATATAAATAGTACTAGGGTCTAAGAGACCCATTAGGGAGATCCAATAGCTTGACCTTTAGATTTCGCCAAGGAGGCATCATCGGACTCATTGGGTAGAGGCCAGGCTTATTCATCTAATACTCCTCCCAAGAAAGGGGAGTAGATGAATCGGCCTGAGAGGGAGTGATTTTCTCCTTTCCCTTTCAAGAGGAGGAGGTAGCTAACGGCTCTGCTATGGGAAGGGTCAACTTCAGTTGTCCCTTACTTCCATTTTTATACTTCACATAGTTCTTGTAAAGTAGATCCGTTGTTTGTGGGAGCAAACCAATTGGAGTGGGCCAAAAGTGATCCAATGAGTATCCCCCATGAGATTCCACAGGCTAGTATCTAGTATCATGCACTATATGCACGACACCCTCAGGGTAAAACTTAAGACACTTATGAATTACAGAGGTGATCCCATTCATGGAAGCTAGCCAAGGTATACCTGGCTTCACTCTAAATAAGTCTAACTTGGGAATAACATCGAAGACCATGTCTATGCTCCTAGGTCCAAATAGGATGGAAAAATTTATTGAACCATAAGGTTTAAGAGAAAGACCATCATGCGTATGGATAATGGATTTTTTTTTTCGTATTCCTCCCTTTGAAGGGAGCTCAAGAGTAATGTATCCTCCGTGATGACATTCACTCTACTCATAGGTTCTACTAAGACTCTTGTCACAATGTTGCCATTGAGGTGAGTAGGAATGTGAAGCGGAGAAGGTTTGTCGTTTGCTGGTACATCTTGTGAGGTGAATGTTATGTCCGGTGAACTGGCCACAAGACAAGGAGAGAGAGTAAGAGTGACCATGCTAACATACACCTCGGGGTAAGAAACAAAATTAGAGGGGTCAAAAATCATGTTAGTAGAATGCGATAGAAATGTGTCTATGTATATTTTCAATTCACTATTAGCTTTTGCCACATATTTTTTTGTACTTTTTTTATTACCATCAAGACAAATAGTACCATCCTTGATGCAATCCCGTATCTCATGACATAGGCACATGCAGCATTTGGTATCATGTCCGTTAACTCGATGGTATTGAAAATAGGTATTTTCTTTGTACTAGTTAGGATATGGCTCCCTAACCGGCTTATGGGTTCGCAAGCTAACAATCTTATCTTTCAACAACTTCTGCAAGATTGAAGAATACTATTTTGATAGCTTTTTAAAATTTTGGTCACATCTGAGGCCATTATTATCCACAACAGCTACTACATTCGTGACAACTTTACCTTTTCTAGAGATTGATATGATAGACCTCCCTTTAGGATGGGAGTGTGAGGAGGAACCCCTGAACTGAACCACCATCTATTAGTACTCCCATAAAGTTGCACATATATATGCAAAAAAAGGGTATTTCATAAGGGCGAACTTCTCTTGCCATGGCCCTTGTAAGTTCCCCTTGAACACCTTTTGCACATCAGAGTCAAGTAACAGGTATAATATTTGTGAAAAGAGCACCTGATATCATGCTATAAATTTTGTAATCTTCTCATTATCCCCTTGTTTACATTGAATAAGGTCAGACAAGGTCATCTTTGGTTTGATGTTGGCTTGGAACTGTCATAGGAACTGGTTCACAAGATGATCGAACATAAAGATGGAATTGTCAGGCAATGAATAGTACCACTCGAGTGTTGTATCCTTGAGGGATCGGGGAAATAGTTTTTCCATCAATGCATCATGATGGAAAAATTCTATGCATAAGGCATTAAAGGTGGACACATGTGTCTATGGGTCCCCTTTACCACTGTATTTCTCAAATTTAGGAATTTACATCCCTTGCAGGAAAGGAGTGTTTAGAATTGCAACCGACAATGGGTTGTGTTGGAGGAAGGGCTAGAAAATAGGCTGGGTTGAAGCCTAGGAAAGTTTCCACAACTGATTATGCATCTTCCCCATATTCTAAAGAAGAGTATTTAGAATAGGGTCATTAGAAGGCATAGGACCGCTAGGACCACCACCAGAGCCACCACCTAGACCACCATCATGACTACCATCGGAGCCACCACCAATGCCACCACCACCAGTGTGACTTCTGTCAAAGCCACCACAAATTCCAAGGCCACCACCATGACCTCTGTTGGCATCGCCTCCACCAATACCACCTCCAATTCTGAAGTTTCCACCACTGAAGCCTCCACGAACCATCCCGCCAAATCCTCCACTACCGAAGGTGGAAAAAGTGGTAAAGTGGAAACCTAAAGGGTTTTTGTATACTTTGATGGTTTCAGAGTTTTCGGAAGCAGTGGGTACACTCATTGAAGGGACTATGTTAGCCATGTATATGGACGTAGGAGGCACTGATACCTCTAGCTATCTCTCTTGTTCTTCGAAGGGGCACACA
The DNA here is from genome assembly GCA_007115665.2 of Sequoiadendron giganteum. Lineage (NCBI taxonomy): Eukaryota > Viridiplantae > Streptophyta > Pinopsida > Cupressales > Cupressaceae > Sequoiadendron > Sequoiadendron giganteum. Next base: position 557,687,047 of record CM021101.1, on the reverse strand, counting down.
CTTCAGCTAGATGAGCGATACTAGCCAGGATTTCTATGCCTATCCGGTCTTTTACTACCATGTATCTAATTTTTCCAATGACTCTAGCAGCCCTATCCAACTTTGAGTTTTTCTCTAGGTGATTTTCCAATGCACCCATCCCTTTGCTTAGACTAATGACATATTCAGAAGGGATGTAGATAGCTTCATGCTCATCTATGGATGAAGAGGTTGGTGACGTAGGAGGGGTAGGGATGCAATCAATTTTGATGAGGAATCTAGATTTTCCCCACGATACATGCTTCTGTGCGGACAGACCCACTGCACAAATGGAGAAAAGACTAGTAGTGAAACTAGAGGAGACCTTCATCTTCTCCATTGGAAGGTGTCTCAGAATTCTCCTAACAATATGCCTAGAGGTCATAGACTAGGTTGTGACACTCATAAACTTCACAACACACAGGGATGCTACAACCAAAGGGTATAAGGGAAAAAATCAGAACATTGATGAAAGAGTAGATGTTGGTTCACATCAGGTTCACCGAAAATGTAAGAGAGGGGGACCAACCACTACAAGGCCCTAGGTCATGAAAGGCCAAGAGCAGTATGGCTGCCCTAACTTACTTTAGTTTTAAAGGAAGGTTAGGATAAGCAGGATGAGAATAATGAGGACTATAAGGTCCTTCAATCACTTTGCAAACTCAAGAGTCAAGGGGAGGCTAGGAGAGTCGATATTTAGAGTCAAATCTGTGTCTTAGGTAGTTCCCTGTCAGTGGATAGAAGTGTGGTGCACTGGTGTCTCATAGGTGCACTAGTGTCCATATGGCCAAAAACCCAGAGAGATGAGGTTAGACTCTGAAAAAGAGACTATCAGCCTAGTTTAAGAGTTTCGAGGAGTGAAGAACAAGACTAAGAAGAGTGAGACACAAAGATAAAAGTGATAAATTAAATAGATTACTGCAAGGGTTACGAAGATGATTTTGCACAATAATCTTCTCACCAGCTTGCTCCAAGATCTCTCCACCTGCACACAATAAAGAAGGAAAATGTTGGGGTTTTAGGGGTCTACCTCAGCCAGACCCCCATTTTGGTGTTCCCAACTCCATGAACAACCAAGTTTGCAATGATAGGGGAAAATATGATAAAAACAATACAAAAAAGTACATGCTTACTCAACCAAAATGATAGAGAAGTTAAGAGGAGCTTACCACCTTCATCCAAAGCGCTCAAGGCTAGTGGAGGAGAAGATGAGAGGAACTCAAGCCTCTATTGCAATGGTTTTTTTCTTGTGCTTGCACTATCAAAGTGATGGAATGTTAGATCAGTGCTATTGAGTGTGAAGTGTTGCTACAAAGCTTGTGGTTGAATGCTCAAAAGTGTGGAGAGATTGTGTAAAGACGAACTCAAGATCTTGCAAAACTTGAGAATGGATGAGAGAGTGAAGAATATGAAGGAAGGAGATGAAAAATGGCCACATTCAGGTTGGCCAGGTAAAGAAAGGTGTTACACTTCAAATCCCAATAGGAAGTGTAACTTTTATATTGTCTCTAGCCACAGGAATCTGTCAGGGACGTAAGCGCACCGCATAGACATCTACGTGTTGCATGAGCATCCCCGACAGAAATGCCCTCACTGACACACAAAGTAGGCGCCAAGTGTGATGTGAGGAGTGGGCTTAATTGGAATTAAGCCTTCGCCTTAGGTTTTCTAAAGTGTAAGGGGTAAAGGGGAACTTGTGGTAGGGGTGCAAATTCATGCCTATACAGTGACTAAAAATAATTGCAGGTGAATGAATTGTGAGGTGGCAGCTGTAAGGTAATAAAATAGATTGGATGGATAATAGATGGTGATGTGATAGTTCAAACATTTAAAATTTGAATTAGTAGTAGGAAATAAAAGAAGCATGTTGCGAGTACTTATTATGAAAATATGGATACTACATGTGATAATTTTGAGGTGAGAAAACGTGAACTGTAATTAATGTGGTACCAAGTGATTTAAATTTTTTTTTGCTAGACGACGCTACAAGTACCTTTGGCATCATTTCTTGTCTAAATGTTAATAGCTATTATGCTGCAGGTCCCTACTATAATAGCAACCTTTCTGAATGTATAACAATTAAATATAAAATAGTTCCCTCTAGAGAAAGTATGAACATCATTATAGTCATGTTGTGTGTGCTTGTGAGGTAGAATAAAAATTAATGTTGAGTGATATCAAGGATTGAGTAGTGTAGCTCAATCTTTGGGTCACCTGAAATACTCGGTATATCATGTGCTAGAGAGATATCACTTTGTTTTTTTGAACCCATATCTGGATCACTAAGAGCACCATGTTACTGAAATGGAGAGAAAATAAAATCTTCCTTTTGTACTAGTTTCTTATAAATCTTCAACTTGTATCCATTGACTAGAAGTGAAAAATTTACTCCATCTATGGTGTGCAACTTCACTACTCTATTAGGAAAGACCTAGTTGATCTCATAAGGTCCCAACCATCTGGATTGGAGTTTATTTTTGAAATCTTTGTACCTTGAACCATATTATAAGGCACATTCCCCTACATTAAACTACTTTATTTTTCTATATTGGTCATGCCACTTCATCCTTTGGTTTTGTACTATCTTAGTGTGATGGATTGCCTCCATCCAGATTTCATCTAGTCCATTTAAATGATGTAACCTTTCGTTTTGAGCTATTTTTAGATCCGTTTCCAACTCTACTATTGTTCTTAATTTTTTATACTTAAATTCAACTAGAAGGACTATTTTTTTTCCATATACTAGCTCATAGGGTGTAAAATTGGTTGTTGTTTTCTAGGTTGTTCTATATGACCATACTGCTTCTAGAAACCTAACAACCAAATATTTCCTATGTAATTGTGTTGTCTTGGTGAGAATACTTTCAATTTATTTATTAGTAACCTCCACTTGACCATTGGCTTGAGAGTGATAAGGTGTTGACTTTTTGTGCCTAATTCTGTATTCTTCAATTAATTTGGTGATGAGGTCAGAAGTAAACTATGGACCTTGATTATTGACTATTTCTCTAGGTACTCCATACCTAGTAAAAATCTCCTCATAAAAGAATTTAGCCACATTTCCATCTCTAGAAAACTGTAAGGCCTTTACTTCTAACCACTTAGTCAGATAGTCAATGCAAACTAGAATATATTCCTTGTTGTTGGAAGTAGGTGAGATTGGTCCAATAAAATCTAGACCCCACTTTTCATAGGGAGCTAGTGTTAATTGAGGCTATAATGTAATTTCATCACTCCTTGTTGGCTTACCCATTCTTTGGAACCTATCATAGCTCCTTGTATACTTGACAAAATCCTTGTGTAGAGTTGGCCAAGAGGATGCATATTGGCCAATATAGAACAGATGACCTAATATCCAAGAATTTGGAAAACACTTATGTACCAACTATCTCATTTCCCTTGGAGAAAAGTGTGGTGGAATCTTCCCTATCGCCAAATAATTTGCAATATCAGCATGCCAGGGTCTATGCACATTAAGAGAAAACAAGTGTTCATCTAGAAATGAATCATCCACTACCCTTTCAGTTGATTGTGTTGGAAACCTTGACATAAAATCTACCACCATATTAGCTTTTACCAAGCTTTTCCACTAATGTAATATCAAACTCTTGTAGAAGTATCGGCCATCTGACTAGTCTACCCCTACTATAGGCTTGTTCATCAAATATATGCTAGTTGTATGGTCTGTATGGATAAAAATAAAATAACCAATGATGTAATTCCTAAAATTATTGATAACATACACTATTGCTAGCATCTCCTTTTCTATAACAGTATAATTTAGCTCTTCTCCATGAAGATTCTTGCTAAAATAGTAAATTGCATACTCTTTTTACATTATTTCTAACACATGACTGCTCCAATAGAAAAATATAAAGCATCTATATGTATATGAAAGGGTAAGGTCCAATTTGGGCCCCTCAAAACAAGTTCTTGATTCAAGGCCTTCTTCAACTCTTCAAAGGAATCTTGGAACTCTATTGTCCAATCAAACTCAATATATTTAGTTAGCCAAACAAACAATGATGCAAAAATCTTACTGAAGTCTTTAATAAAGCTCCTGTAGTAGCTTGCATGGCCAAGGAAACTTTTGACATCTCTTTGCCTCTATGGAATTGGTAATGTAGAAATATTTTTTTATTTTATGTGGATCAAACTAAATCCCTGCACTGGATATGAAATTCCCTAAAAAAATTCCTTTTGAGTCATCATAATAAAGAATTTTTATTGTTGAATGACAAGTTGTGTTCTTTACATCTCTTTAATACCTTTTCTAGATTATTGATGACTTCCTCATAAGTTTACCCATATGTGGTGAAATCATCCATATATATCTCCATATAGTCACGAGCATAATCAAAAAAGAAGTTGAGCACTGCCCTTTGAAAAGTAGCTAGAGAATTGCATAAACCAAAGGGTAGAATAGCATATTCATAAGTACCCCAAGGACATGTAAATGTTATCTTGTCTTGATCCTCTATTTTTTTTTTTTATTTGATTGTAACCACTAAAACCATCTACGAAAGAAAAGTAATTTTCCCCTGCCAAAGATTCAAGAACTCGATCTATAAAGGGAAATGGAAAGTGGTACTTCCTAGTGGTTGTGTTCAACTCCTTATAATCTACACAAAATATCCATTTTCTACCTTTCTTGGGAACAATGACTAAACATAAGATGCTTTCACCATCAGATATAGGATAAATAAAACCTGCATCAAGGAGATTTTGAAGTTTAGCTTTGACTATTTCTCTCAAGGCATGGTTTATTTGTTGTTGAGGTTTTCTAATGGGTCTATAACCATCGTTGATATAGATGCTATGCATACATAAGTTAGGATCTATTCCATTCATATCATGGTAGTCCCATGCATATGTTGTTGCATGTGCCTGCAACACATATGTTAGAGAATTTTGTTGCTTGTCAGTCAATACATTGTTTATGTTTAGCATTTTTCCTAACATGACTTCTAATTATTTGGATGATTCTTGCATAGATGAGAGGTAAAGGCTTGGAATTATTAGTACACACTTTTGGGGAAGTACGGAATGAAAGATTTGATATATTTCTTTTGAGGAATTCACAAGTATAATAGTTTCCAAGGGATCTTGTAGGCATGCAAGACAATCCTATTGTTGTGGGCTCCTACAAAAGTCATTTTGTATTATGTGAGAAATCTACTCATCTTCATCTTGATCATCCAATAGAGGGTTGCATTCTATAGTCATCAATGTCTGTAGGGAATAATTATCTTCCTCATCCAAAGTGGTCCAAACAGTTTTCTCAAGATCAACATAAGGTTGTGTTGGAGGATAAAGGACCAATTTATTTTCATAGCTCCAATAGATATTATCATATTTCCAAACCTACAGTGTATGAATGCTTAAACTATAGGTAACCATGGTATACCTAGGATAAGTGGATATCTTGCAAGATTAACCTTTGGCTATAAAACTATGAGATCAAAAAGATATTCCCAGGAATCTAATGCAATAACTAAATCTTCAATGATTCCTTTAGGCTTGACTGTTGACCTATCAACCAACTATAGAATAGTTTTTGTAGGTCTAAGGTTGGATAACTAAAGTAATTTCATTGTTTCTTTAGTCATGAAATTGATTGTTTCCCCTAATTCTATCAAAGTGTTCTTGATAAGGGCCCCATTAATCTTAATGTCCACTACTGGACTACCAGGTTCTATGTATTTAGGGACAAACATGCTCCCTAAGATGGTATCTACAAGGTTTCCTAGGACATGTACTATATGAGGATCCTTCCTTTTCCTCCATGGTTTCTTAAAACATAGGTCCCTGGCTGCTTTAGTATAGACTAGAATTTCCTTAATTGCTTGGATGAGAGGAATCCTAATATTTACCTCCCTAAGTTGGCCCAAAAGTTCTATCTCATCTTGTGTGTGATGATTTTGAATTGATAAGAATTCAAGGAAAGGAGACTTTGGACTTGAGGTAGTTTGGTGTACTTGATTTGACCAAGGTTCTAAAGGTGTTTTTTCTAAAGCTTGAACTACAAGTTCCTCACCCCCCATCTTAGTTATTTGAGGAGATGAAGGTCTAGCAAGTTGTTTCCCTGACCTAAGGTGGAAATCACTCACCTCTACGCCATAAGTGGGGTATTGCATATCTTTGTTAGTATAAGCCTATTAGATAGGCTTGTTGTTAGGGTTAGGTGTAGGTTGGGTAGGTATTTTTGGTGGTTTGGTTGGTTGAGATGTAGGATTTTATGGAGGCATAATGGATTATTGTTGGGGTTGAGGAGGAAGCATAGTCTGCTGATAATGAAAGAAACAAACTAGAGCTAATCGCTACAAGTGCCTACAACTCAACCTATAACTGAACTGTTGCTAATAAAGAATTGTTGAACTAACTTGGAACTACTCAAACTAGTAATTAAACTTATTCTAATCTTCGGAGTACTATAGATTATCCAAATACATGCATGCTCATGAAAATCCATTACTGATAATCAAGGTATAAGAATCTATTTTGCTTTACATGGAATTTATGAAACAATGACAAACAAAAATTATTACTAAACATAAATAGAACAACTATAAATGGAGTGAAGAACAATTACCTTGAGTGGCTTTCTCAAGTGGTTGTATTCACTTAACTAGAACCAAATCTAAATATCATATTTTATGCATCAATATAAAATTGAACTTCATTCATTACACATCACAAAAGATTACACAAAATCTTCTTCACAAATTGTATTCAATGAAATCATTTTGAATAATCAACCTGTATGTAGATGATAATTGAAACTAAAAAGCAACTGATAGTAAAATACTAAAATCAACTAACTTATCTAAGGACTCAACCACCAATTATATGCAAGTATGGTGGAGTTTAATTTGAGAAACAACTATATGCAGTCATTAACTAACACTCCTAGATATCAGAGTATATAGTTAAGATTGAATTGTTCAAACAATAACTGCAAATAAACAAGAGTTCTAATAAAATTGAAACTTTTTAAAACATTTTTACAGGTAAAAACACACAAAAAATAATCCAAAATCCTATCAAGAGAATTCTTCTTCTCCTCCAACACTTTATTAATTATCATAATGATGTGTTACCAACTCTATCAGGTGTCTTCATATGGTAGTTATTGCATTAAGCTTGATTTGGCACTTCCCTTGTTTGGTTATCCTAGTCTTCTTTTTACTACAAGCTACATCTTCCAATTTCTACGAGCTACAATTCTTTTTGAGCTACAAGAGGTTAATCCACAAAACATATATAGAAAGCTAACTACCATAATTAAAAATAGAATTCCATCCATATTTCATACATACTCACATATAAACCATGCAATGCTACTATATTATAACCATATTTCCATTACTATGATTTAGGTCCAAGGTTGTATAATAAACATGAAAAGATAGCATAGCATAGGAGTATTGTTTGAAAGATTTATCTAATAGTTTCTAAAAGTATGCATAAAAGCAATAGAAAATAGGCTCATAATTGAACCCATCACCTTAGAGTGAGAGCTCCAAAATTGTTCAATTTGCATCTTTACATTATCGGTTAGCTTCTTATCAACACGTGGAATCCTACCACTAAAATCCGACGTATCATTTTGAAGAAGACTATCTAGTCTTCCTCTTCTTTAGAGTGTTCTATTTAATGTTTTATGATTTATATTTAAATCAATACAAGTTTGTCTCATTAAATGAGACTTTCTTAAATGATGGCTTACTAGTGAGGTTATGATCATTCTATGAGAAACGCTTTTATCTTTTTCCTTACTAGCCTTTCCAGTAGAAGTTAGAGCATTAAAAAGATTTTTTACAATAATACAATATGTTTTTGAATTTTTGGTTACACAAATCTTCATTTTTCTTAATAATGGTCTCATTTTGTAAGAATTTAGCAACCACACAAAAAGTTGGCATTATTTGGTTAATTTCTTATTAGAAAAGTATTTATTGAACATATTGGTAGCCCACAACCAAATTGTTCATGATGAAATTTTTCTATCAAGATTATCTATTATGTCCTCATCTATTTTAAGTAACCATATAGGGGTTATCATGTAATTAGATGATACATAAGGTTCATTTTCAATATTTTCAAATTTTTTAACATTTTTATTTTCAGTATTTTCAATGTTATCAACATTTTCAATATTAATTCTAGCATTTTCATTTTCAATGTTATTGGCATTTTCATTTTCAATACCAATTTCAATATCTTCTATATCAATTCCAACTTTTTCATTTTCAATGTTCTTAACATTTTCATTTTCAATATCAACATTTTCAATTTCAATATTTTCATTTTCAATTTCAATATGATATTCAATATTTTCAAATTTGATTTCATCTTCACTTGACTTGACATTTAACGGTGGAGAAGAAGCCTCAAAATGAGTATTTTTCATGCCTTGTCTTTTTTTCCTATGACTATCTCTATCTCTTGCTTTATATGCTTCAATTTGATATGTTGTTAATTTTCTCTTTCCTTTTTCTTATGACAACTACTACTCCCCATTGCACAAACAAAAAGGAGCACACAAATGATTGTAAAGGTTAAAAATGTGTAAAATAATCTCCCAAAATCTAAAAAAATTCTAATACAAACAAAAAACACAAGATTTTAGCGACAAAGAGAATGTGGGGACTGTTGGAATGCTCAAAACAGCCCGATTATTGTTTTTCTAATGTAATTCACTAAACGGATATCCATTTCAAACAGATATTTGTTATGTTTTGCACAATAATAAACCCTAAATCTTTAAAAAACAAAACAAATATCTATTATAAACGAATATCCATTTTTGTTAAGTTTAAAAATAACTAAACTTCATGAAATATTTTTATGAATTATTAATAGCATAATATTATTAATAATAACATAATATATTTAATATATTAATCTGTTATGATATATTTAATATGATATATATATATATATATATTATATAATAATAAGATATATATATTTATTAAATATTAATATATTCAATTAATATATAATAAGTATACTAATATATTCAATTAATATTTTATATATTTATATAATATATACTATATATATTAATATTATTATTTTTAAGTTATATATTATATAGTATATAAATTATATTAGATATTAATATGTATCTCTCTCTCTCTTAGGTCTCTCCCACTCTGAGCTCTCACTCCATCGCCCTCTCAAGTCTTTCTCTCTCTCTTCCTCCCAGGTCTCTCTCTCATCTCTGCCTCCCTCTAACCCTCCCAAACCCCTCTATAATATATTTATTATATATTAATATATTAATTTAATATATTTAATATATTTATATAATATATATTATAAATTAATATATCATAATATATTATATATTATATATCTTATGTACTCTCTCCCTCTCCCTCCCTCCCCCTCTCAGGTCTTTCTCTCCCTCTCCCTCTCTATCAGTGTATATCTCTCCCTCCATCCTCTCCTCTCACTCTCCATATCCCTCTCAAGTCTCTCCTCTCCATCTCTCCTCTCTCTCTCTCCCTCTCTCTTGGGTCTCTCATTCCCTCTATTCCTCCCCCTACCCTGAACAGCTCTCTCTCCATCTCCCTCTCATGTCTTTCTCTCTTTCTCTCTCCCTCCCATGTCTCTCTTTCTCTCTCCTACATCTTTCTCTCTCTCTCTCTCAAGTCTCCTCAGGGTCTCTCCTAGCTCTCTCTCTCCTCTCCTCCCTCCCTCCCTCTCCTTCTTCCTCCATCCATGTCAATTGTATCTCCCTCCCTCCCTCTCAACTCTCTTTGTTCCCTCTCTCTCTCTCTCACCCTCCCTCTCTTGGGTCTCTCATTCCCTCTATCCTCCTCCCTACCTAGAAAACTCTCTCAATGTATCTCTCTCTCTATCTCCCTATCATGTCTTTCTCTCTTTCTCTCTCCCTCTCATGTCTCTTTCTCTCTCGCTATATCTTTTCTCTCTCTCTCAAGTCTCCCTCTCAGGTCTTTCTCTCCCTCTCCCTCTCTCTCTCTCAATAATCTCTTTGTCCCTCCCTCTCAACTATCTCTCCCTCCCTCCCTCTCAAATCTCTATGTCCTCCCTCACTCTCAACTATCTCTCCCTCCCTCCCTCTAAACTCCCTCCTCCCTCCCTCCTCCCTCCCTCCTCATCTCTCTCTCTCTCCTCTCTCTCTCTCTCTCTCTCTCTCTCTCTCTCTCTCTCTCTCTCTCTCTCTCTCTCTCTCTCTCTCTCTCTCTCTTTCCCACCATACCTAGAAAAATTTCTTTCAGTCCCTCTCTCTCACTCTCCATCTCCCTCCCTCCATCTTTTCTCTCTCTGGTCTCTCCCTCTCAGGTCTCTCTTTCACACACACATACTCTCCATCTTCCTCTCTCTCTCTCCCTCTCAAGTCTCTCTTTGTCTCTTGGGTCTCTCCCACTCTATCTTTAATGTAAGAGCATTTGGGTCCATAGGAAATCCTACGTCAACCAAAAAAATATTAGTTCCTAGATTCAGTAAGGTTTTATGAAAAGCATTTTTACGAGTAGAATTTAGACGATAGTTTATGTTATCCTAATAATTGCTTCTTTTATAATTCTATGAATATTTCATTTCCAATTCGATATCTCTCTCTCTCTCTCTCTCTCTCTCTCTCTCTCTCTCTCTCTCTCTCTCTCTCTCTCTCTCTCTCTCTCTTTCTCTCTCTCTCTCTCTCGTCTCTCATTCCCTCTATCCCTCCCACCCTACCTAGACAATTATCTTAGTCCCTCTATCTCTTTCCCTCCCAAATCTCTCTCTTTCTATTCCTCCCTACCTCCCCCTCTCTCTCTCTCCCTCTCTCTCTCCCTCCCAAATACCTCTCTTCTCAGGTCTCCCTCTCTCCCTCTCTCCCTCTATCCCTCCCACCCTCTCTCTCTTGGGTCTCTCACTCCCTCTATACCTCCCACCCTAAACCCTAAACTCTCTCTTATTCTCTCTCCCTCTTAGGTATCTCCCTCCTTCTATCCCTCCCACACCCTCTCTCTCTTAGGTCTCTCCCTTGGGAAATATTGTGTGGTCTCACAACACACCCCACAACTGTAAGACTTGGGGAGCCAAGAAAAAAATTAACACTTATGGCAAGTGTCAGTTAGCATAAAAGATCACCAAAAGTTAAAGTTAAAATGAAGTCTTTAAAGTAATTCATGATTTAGGTGTACCGTGTACTGGGTGTCGAATATTAGAAGGCAAGAGTGGTTGAAATGTTAATGCAAGTTTTGG